>OU015526.1:76109222-76539082 GCA_907165065.1 Caprimulgus europaeus | reverse complement strand
GGGAAAACAGTAAAAAACCCTAGGATCTAGCACGAGACCAACAGGCAGCCTCCCTTCCTCTGAGACAGGAGACCATGGCCAGGACCACAGGGAGGTGGAGGCTGGTGGGAGGAGAAGTCCTCACAGGAAGCATCAAGAGGGATACTCATGCCTACAGCAAGAATGCCAGGTGTGGTAGAAGCACCTATGACCAGGTCTGCCTCCAGTTCTGGTTTAGTGCTATTACAGGAACACAGTCCTGTTACACCACTACCCAGCTCACGCAATATGAGAGAACATCGCCCGCCCTAACCACCCCTGAGATGTTTCCCATGCCAACACTTTTTGCACAGATCTCTCAAATTTGGCAGAAGCAGCCCTTTATCACGTGTAGGGATTTTCCATGCTGGGGGAATTCCTCCCCGGACAGAGGAGAGATTTTTGCCTGGCTGTTTGCTGCCTCAGAGGCCTTAACTAGCTTGCAGAGACACATTTTAATGATGAACCAGGCCCAAGGATTTATAGATTCATTACAGATATTTTCAGTTTTACCTCAGCAATACCTGCTATTCACAGAATCACAGAATGGCTGAGGTTGGCAGGGACCTCTGAAGGTCATCTAGTCCAACCACCCTGCTCAAGCAGGGTCTCCTAGAGCACATGAATCAGAATTTTGTCCAGATGGTTTTTGAACATCTCCAGGGGGGGAGATTCTACAACGTCTCTGGGCAGCCTGTCCCAGTGCTCTGGCACCCTCACAGTAAAGAAGTTCTTCCTTATGTTCAGGTGGAACTTCCTCTGCTGCAGTTTATGCCTGTTGCCTCTCGTCCTATTGTTGTGTGCCAATGAGAAGAGTCTGGCCCCGTCATCTAGACACTCTCCCTTTAGATATTTATAGACATTAATCAGATCCCCTCTGCGTCACCTTTTCTCCAGGCTGAACAGGCACAGATCCCTCAGCCTTTCCTCATATGAAAGATGCTCCAGTCCTTTAATCATCTTAGCTGCCCTTCGCTAGACAAGTGCCAGGAGTTCCATGTCCTTCCTGTCCTGGGGAGCCCAGAACTAGACACAATACTCCAGGTGGGGTCTCACCAGGGCTAAGAGGAGGTGAAGGAGAACCTCCCTTGACCTGCTGGCAACACTCTTCCAATACGACCCAGGATACTGTTTGCCTTCCTGCCCACAAGAGCCCACTGCTGACTCATGTTTAATTTGTTGTCCACCAGGACTCCCAGGTGACACTTTTTATTTTAAAACACAAAAGACATAGCTCTGGCATCCACTAGGCACCCACTCCTTCATTAAAAAAAACAAAATGATTAGTACCCCTTCAGAAAGAAACAAGAGCATAATGACTGCTCCTCCTGCACCACGTCTGGTAGTGGAGGGCTGAACCTTGGGCAGGTTGCAGCGGCACGTGAGCAGCCAACATGTTGCTTACCCATCCATTCCAAACACAGAAGCATAAGACTGTTCAGAGGGATTAGAGTTTAAACATCTGGAAGTTAAACATTTCCTTACTCAGTTCTATCTATCAGTTTTGTTTAGTTACACTCCCTCCTCAGCAGCCTCATCCAGTTGACTGCCACATCACATGTTCCAGCTGTTGCCTGAGCCTGTGATTCCTGTACCACTTATCACCCGCATGGAAAACACCCACCACCACTGAGCCACTGGTAACTTCTTAGTAGCGTATACAGGTGCTATTATAGCCTCTGAGTTGCAAGACATCTCTTGAGTTCAAAATACCAGACCAGTAAACTCCAATGATACTGTAGAACTCCCCATCTCTCATCATTTCAGTGACTGGGGAGGGCATTGATTTTCCTTTGTCTGGAGCAGAGGTAGGAACTTACAGAAAGGAATGAACCAGAAGAATATCAATGGGAAGACTTGTACCTGGATTAAGAAATGCAGCTAAGATCTGTTATTATTTGAACAAGTCCACAAGGATCATCCAAGGGCTGGAGCACCTCTCCTATGAGCACAGGCTGAGACAGCTGGGGCTGTTCAGCCTGGAGAAGAGAAGGCTCTGGAGAGATCCTATAGCGGCCTTCCAGTACCTGAAGGGGCTCCAGGAAGGGTGAGGAGGGACTTTTTATAAGGGCAGTTAATGACAGAACAAGGGGAAATGGCTTTAAACTGGAAGAGGGGAGGCTTAGATGAGACATTAGGAAGAAATTCTTTCCTGGGAGGGTGGTGAGACACTGAATCAGGTTGCCCAGAGAAGCTGTGGCTGCCGCCTCCCTGGAAGTGTTGAAGGCCAGGTTGGATGAGGCTTTGAGCAACCTGGTCTAGTGGAAGGTGTCCCTGCTGATGGCAGGGGGGTTGGAACTGGATGATCTTTAAGGTCCCTTCCAACCCAAACCATTCTGTGATTATATAGATACATATTTCTGCTCTATGAGAAATTCAGACACAAATTCTAGTAACTCATGGTGGAAATTTCTGATTTGCCTATTTCCACTGACCCTTACATGTGAAATACAGAAAGGCAAAGGCTGTATAGGGGAAAACAGATCAGGGTGCTAATGTACTTGCTATTGGCATGGAAAGATGCATATAATTCAAGTTCTAATGTTTAGAAAAAATAAGGGTTCATTTTGAAGTCAATAATTACTGTCACTGCCAATCATGATTTATGTAACCTCACTAAAGGGGTTCAGATGCATGCACATTTAGGAACTTGCATGGCTTAAAAGAGAAAATACATACTTAAGTGTTAAGAGCCTTTACAGCATTAGCAAAACCTTGACTTTAATTTTGCAAGACAATGATTCTGGAAACAGTTATACCTTTATGATCAAAAAGGTATCATAACAGCCTTACTTTAATTTTAAAGCCTTGGTATTTTTGCAGTATGTGCCATGCAAGAGCACTTTTTGGACATGGAAAAGACTGTGGGCAGGCCACACATTATTTGCAGTGAATACTCACAAAGGAAACGTGACAGAATCTATCAAACTGATGTATGACTTCTTTGCCATGAGTCAGATTCATTTTGACCTCCATGCTTGTATTCCATTCCTCCCACTGGTAAGAAAAAAAAATACCTTCTCCATTTGTGTATGGAAATAGGCATTAGTTCCACCCTTGACTCATACCTTGCTTTCATGACTCCTTCCAGCTGAGCAGTCTGAAGGTGCACACAACAAAGCCTAATTGCAAAGATTCACTTTGCCAGAGTAGCTCAGTCCAAAACTTCTCCAACATACTTTCCATCATTCCCTTGCTATAGATACTGCTCTTCCCTCACACACTATAATGTTCTCCCACCAAGCTTTGCTTTTGTAGCTGTGTTTTCTTCTTCACTGGAAAATCTGAAGAACTGTCTTGTTTCATACACTGCTAGATGGTTCTGGCACAATCAGAGGTGTTTTTCTTTCACTGTGCAGCTTTTGAACCCTTCTCTTTCCCAGTTCTCATGCAAACTCGAGCAGTTACAGGGCTAAATGCATATCTGCTTTCTCTCAGCCAACACGTCTTATAGTCTAGGAATACTGTATTCCCCAAATTGTGAGTTAGATACAAGCAAGTGGTCTGGCTACCCATGAGAGCAAGAAAAGCCTGATTCTACATCTTCTGCCCAGTTCTGAGCCAGGACTTGAACGTACACCTATAGAAGGTGCCTGGTTCAAAAATCTGTTTTTTCTCCCGTTATCATTCTGCTCAGTACAAATGTGCCAGTTTTCATGGACACCCACATGCCACATGAATACCTTAATGCCAATACGAGTCTCCCTTACTCTCTTCCTTTGGCCTAATCCCATATTTTTTTCCTCAGCATCTCTTACTTTTTGTCACCAACTTATTTTACGTGTGTTTGGCTTCACCCAGATCCCAGCCTCAAGTGAATAAGAAGCCTGGATACCTGACTTAGAGCTGCAGATTCCAGAAGGTAGCAGGACACCCAAAACCTGGGCTGCTCAACTGCTGCTGTCTGTTCCGCCCCACCCTTTCTAGCAGTGAAGGAATGACTTTTAATATACTTCCAAGGAAGAAAACAGGTGAAATTAACAGTTGCAACTGGTGTTTTTGTTAGCTACAGTCCCATAAATGCCAAAGGGCTATTTCAGCAATTGATATATAGTTGGAACACAAGACTTCCTTTCACAAATACCAAACATGCTTGCTGAAAAGAAAAATCAAAACAATATTA
Organism: Caprimulgus europaeus; assembly: GCA_907165065.1. Next base: position 76,534,941 of record OU015526.1, on the reverse strand, counting down.
TAAAAATAAAATTTAAAAAAAAGAATGCCTTGCCACATCTTCTGACATGGTTTAATGAGGGGTTTTATACTGACTATGTTTAGTGAAGGGGGCTTTGCTGAATGGCACTTGGAAAGAATGTAGCTAAGACCTGGGTGGGGTGTGGGTGGCCTCCTTGAAGATATTTTCCTCTCTATTCACATAGCTACTCTGTGATCTTCCTTCCTGTAGCTTAATCACTAAACTAACATCAGAGACTCCTCCCACTCTACCCCAACGCATCACAGGGTTGACCCCTCCAGAAGATGTTACCAGCCAAATTACATTTTTCCTCATCATGTTTATTTCCAGTACAATCAAGGGGGTGGAGAGATCTGCACTCAAAATATTGTCAAATTGGGCTTTTAGCCAAGACAGGTTTGCAAGTAGGTGCCACTGGGAACTTCAGTTTTGGGGCTTCTTTGTTTCATTTTTTCCAAAGGAAGCACTTGAGAGAAGGTAAGGAAGGAAGAATTACACCCAGTTAACCAAATAAACACTGAAGGAAAAGGACAGAACCTGAGGGATAGAAAAAGGGAAGTGATTTGATCGTATGACACTTCTTTTTTCACACCTTCTTCTTGCATGTGACAAAAGCTAACTTAATGGAGATCAAAAGTTATGGTCATCTGTTGGCTCTTTTATAAGTGGTACAAAGTTAAAGTGATTTGCTATAGTCACCTTTGGGCACTTCTACACAACTAAAAATCATTACTTTAATTGGCACAACTAGCAATCTCATCAGCAGTTTTCCTAGAAAGATTAAGGACCAGCCAGCTTTCATCACCGGACTCCTGTCAGCTGCAGTCCTCCTCACAATGCTGATGGGGCAGCATGAAGCAGTTGCTTCCCCAGTGCCCGTGTTGTGCCTGTCCCATGGCTAAGTTTCAGACACCAGACAGACACACAGACATCATGTCTCCAGCTACCTTCTGATAGGATTTCTGTCTTGCTTTCCTGTACTCATCATTCCATGTCTTTTACATTCTTCTCACTACCCATGTTTCTGAAGTGGCACTAGTGCAACAGCTGCTCCAAGTATCTCCCTTTGCAAGGGATGATTTCCCCGCTGCTCTACTGGAAGGTGAGGTTGAACATATTCTGTCCTTTTCAGCTAAACCAAGAGAGCATTTTACAGTGTTTTGGGATCAGAAGCGGGTTTCGAGGTGAATCTCTCTATCTTCCCTAATTTACTGTGTTTTGGTTTATATTGCAAGGCTGTCTCAGGGCATGCAGCCTGGCTCCTTTTGGTGGAAAGCGAAGAGAGAGATAGACTCCAAGTATACAACTAATGTGCTTCAGTTGCTAATGAGCATTCATTTTATAAAACCTGACTAGAACTAGAGTGCATTAAATTGAATCAAGGAAGATGGAACCAAACTGGGACATGCACTCCAGGAACGCACCCAACACAATCCACAAATAAGGGGCACTCACTCCAGACTAGAGCTAGCCCAGGATGAATATCCCTGCACGGCATCCATTGTGTAGATGTCCACATGCCAAGCACCATTTCAGTTTACACTTGTTCTTACCAGGAGATGTAACAGCCAGGATCTGTGGCACAGGGCACTGCTTAGAGAAGATTCAGGAAGTAGGAAACTGTAAGAGTTCACTTAGAAGTGACTCCTCTCTGCTTCTGTCTCTAACCAGCTAGGCACTCTGGCTTGATTTTACAACGCTCAATTATTAGCCAAAAAAATGAGCTAGAGAATAGGTTTAGTTCCCTGTGGCAACACTGAAGAGCCACATATCACAGGTAAGAGCCAGAACATTACGTCACCACCTCAACATATGTTGATGCAGGCTCTGACAACATCTCCCAGTCCCTGTTTTTCCCTGTGTCATTACACTTGAGTCTACTCTCCCTTGAAGCTATGGGGAGCACTTTTTGGCTACACTCCGTTGGCACATACTTTAGGTCAGGTGAGATGAGTGGGAAGGGAAAATACCTACTTTGAGAATCATACTAGTTGAGGTCTAATAGCCCAGTGCTCTCAAGACTTGGGTGGCTGTGCAAGTACAAACTGGCAAAAAATGAACTTACCAGAAGTTCTCAAGCAGTTACGCTATCAGGTGGCAAATGAACAGGGATTTTACAGACCTAAATGGTAAGTCCTTAAGTATGCAAATATGGAACAAAGAGGATTAAAATTGAAGACTGCTATATAAGCTCCGATCAATGGTCCATCATGTGTAATGTCACATCTGGGACAATAATCAATAACATATATTAATAGCAAAATACTGGAAAAGGAACGGTACTTTACTGGTATCCTCCCCCAGCCCTAAATAAGCTACAGGTCAGGGCCCTCGAGCCAGAAACAAAATATTAACTGTTTTTTTTTCCTCCCATTTATTTGTTCAGTTTGTGATGGTTTTTAAACTGATATTGCAAAAGGTCATGCATTGCCATTGACAAAAATAAGAAATAATCCCATAAATCCTGACTTGCTGTCAAACTTCCTTTATCTTAGAATATTTTACTATGTCCCCAAAAAGAAGTAATTAGACAGTCAAATTAGGTATTGTTAGTTCATTTGCAGTTAGTGATCAACAAAGGGAAGCATGTAAAAAGGTGCTTGATGTTCAAGGTGATGTATTTCTTCTCTGTTCATCTAACCACCAAATAACATTTCCACACCTCAGGCCTCACGCTATTAACACAAGATAGGTATTGAGCCTATAAACTGCCTGATTTTTCCTAGCAGCTTGCCAGGTACATTGTGCTTCATTAGCTTAATGACTTTGTGATTTTAACTGTGACATCCATAAGCAAAGTCATGGGTGCCCAGATCCTATAAAACAGCATTAATGTTTGTATATTGAAGCAAACAGATTTCTAACATGGATTTTAAATCACTCTGTGCGATCTGCCTGTCCAAGCATATATTCTGGATCTTTTTTTCTGCTTTCCTGCCACTGCAATGCCCAGAAGAACATCAGGAATGTAGAGAACATTGCTCTTTGACCTTGTGCTAGATGTTTGTGACCAAATATAGAAGAAATATAGCTCTGTGCTGTGTAGTTTGGGGGTTTTTTTAATTGTCTTAAATATTTTATGGATCAATGATATTAAAATGAACTCTGCCACTCATAACCACAATGTTATTTTGCTGCATGCCCTCTTTTTGTTAAGGTGTGGACATAACAGTTGCATAAAATGTAGTCCTTAAAAGCACTGTATGACCTTAATTTTTATTTTGAGAAGAGGCTCCTCAGCTTCTTGCAGAGATGCCATCAAAAGAGAAGTATTAGAAATCTTATTCCTGTCTTGCAGATGACCGGACTACGTGCCTCTGAAATCTTCCTACTGTTTACAGTGGCATCTGCGAGGAGTAGAATTAAAATGCTCGTCGTTCACTCAACCACAGTAAGTTGCCATATCAATGAAAGCCTAAAAGTCTATTTTAGGAATTATCCTGCCTCTTCAATCATGTGCTCCTAAGGCTGCAGCGAATATACACCCTACAAATAGTTCAGGGCCAAAAAAAAAATATATCAGAAAAGACAATTCAACATCTTGTCTTAGCAACTTGTCAGGTTCTCCAGTGTGAAAGGCCTGTGTGGGTACAGCTCATGTTGGCTCACCTTGGCATGTTTCTTCTTTAGTACATGGTATATGGAATCAGGGTACTGATGCATGTAAGGTTGACTGTGGTTTCTAAAGGTAGGAGGAGTAGGTGGAGCTTGCTACTGAGAAGAGTAAGTATAAGTCTACTGATGTAAAGTCCTTGGGGATTTTGGCTTAAACAAGGATTTTTTCCTCCCTTTCTTATGGTTCCTAGGGTTTCTTCCAGGAAAGAGTCTTCCTTGGAATTAGGTAAGGAAGTTAGAAATAAAAAGAATCATGAAAAAGGGGCAGGGTAATCGGGAAGGCAGCCAACGCACTTGGTAATAATGAATAGAGTTGGGTAATTATTCAGTTATTTTTCTGGAGAGTATTCATTTTCCCCAGAATGGCAAAAATAACTCAGGGGGACTTTTTACCTTCACATGCAAGTTTTGTTCTTCCCCAAATCAAAGTATTTCTTTTCCCCCTCTAAGTGCATTGGACGCTTCTCTTGTGACTCCCACCCTCCACCGAAACCTCCCAGCATTTGTTGCAAGGACAATATCATTTGGATTGGTTTGAAAAAAATAAATATATCCTTGAATTTTGGAAAGAAAACGTGATCCTTTTACCTGAAAGATTAAAACCATAAAAAGCTAAATTTGCAGTAGTAACAGAAACAAACTTCCCACTGACTCTTCTTGTAGCTTTCTCTGTTTGCAAGCTGCGTGCTACCACGCCTCCTCACCTGGCTGTCCTTATTCAAGCACACCTCTTACACTTGTACCACAACTGCAAAACTCTCTTCATACAAGTTACTGACAAAGGGGCATTTGGTGTCATTTTAATTGCAGTTTGGCCACATCCTAAAATGGCAGCAAACTCTGAAGTTGGGGACAGCGGATAGCAGCAAAGTCTGTGTGATTAGGCTGACATACAGCAATACTGACACAGTGATTTATTTTTTTTCCTGCATAATCATTTCTCCCGTAATTAATAACAATTATCTGTGTTCAACTGGGTTTTTTCAGAAGCCCCTTCTGCTGCAAGCCCTTCTTCCTCAGAAAGTGTCCTGAATGTGCATGAGTCATTTGCCCATTAGAAAAAGCAAACTGGGTTCAAAGCTGTAAAACACCAAGTGTCATGTCAAGAGCAAGAATTTGTAGCAGATCCTGTGACCTGACTGGTTTATTTAACAGCATCAAGTGCAACTGCCAGTCTCGGAGATAACATTATTGAAATTCCAGCACTGCATGAACAACGTGCTGCAACTTGTTTCCTAACACAGTTTATCACTAAGTAATTCTTACAAGAAATTCAACATACTTCTGGACAGAACTGTAGTGTTTTTACTTCCTAGACTCAGAATTTAGGGTTTCAGAAGCAACATGAGCATGTTTGGGTGTTTGCAAGGAAAATAGCCTTTCCCATTTTTGCAAGACAAAAAACCACCATAAGTGGAACCTCTGTATCTCCAGTTTCACAAGTGGCTGGCACAAAGAGAATCAGTAAAGATTTTTTGTTTAATTTGACAGAAACATTTCTAATGCTAGTAATCCATCTCTACTCTCCACAAAATGAGCCATAATTTGCCTTTAATTCACAACTGGAACTTAAAAATAAAGCATAAAGAATTCTAGCACCTTCACTTTAATTTCTCTGATGAGGGATATTTTAGACCATTACAGATGCTCCTAAGAAGAAGTATGTCTGCAAGAGCATCTCTCTTCTCAATAACAGAAGCTCTAAGAAATTCAATAAATAGCAAAGGAGAATTAAAATTAAAATTAAGGAGAGAGAGTATCCTGGAGGGGAAGAGAGAACAAAACCATGCAAGGCTTATGCAGCCAGCCATCTGCAAAGCTGAAGGTTTCACAAAGGAAAAAAAGCCTCTACTGTTCCTGAATCAATGACTTCCCATTTACAAGCGAGCTGTATAGAAAGAGATTCAAAATGGCTCTCAAGGAATTCATGCCAACCGTGAGGTCTGTTTTCTCGGCTGCATTTCCCCCCCCTCCCACTCTTTCTTTCACAGTCACAAGGATGTAAGTATTTATCAGTCCTGTACCCCTGCCAGCATACACTGGAACAAGTCAAAGGGACCTGGCACTCAATCACAGGGATCTGTGTTGCTAATAAATACAGCAGCCCCCATCCATTGTTGATTAATTTTGACTGAAATCTAAACACCAAACAACACTCTTCTGAACTGCTTCGGTACCCATTAGTTTGATGTGTTTATTAGACAAGACTGTATTCTTTCAAGTTTATTAACAACAGATTAGACTATCTGCAAACAAATAGGGGAGGTTTATTATTTAAAAGTGTGGACACTCTAATATTTTTAGGCTTTGACAATAAATCAAAACACAAATCCCATATCACATTGTACTGAGGGTGGAAAAAAATCCCACCTAGTTACTGTTGAAGAGCAGCACAGTGCCAGCCCCTCACATTTTCAGAAGTTTCAGCTCAGAAAATGCAGAATGACACCTCTGGAGTAGGATAAAGACCAAAAATTTAAAAAAAAAAATAAATAAAAAATGGAAGAACCATAGAAATTGCATTGGTTCATAGATGGTTCATCGTAAGTAGGAGGGGTTTGATACTTTCATAGTATATTTTGCAGCTAAACAAATTGTTTAAACTCTGCATTAAGTTGCAGGAGATTTTATTTGCCAAACCAACACAGAAGTATTCCAGCAGAATTCAGCAAAACCATCAAATCTCACTATTAAACTTTGCAATATTTTTCCCAAAGATTTTATGTCTTGCAAACAGGTGTTTACTGGGCTGGAGCATCCGGTAACAACCAACCAAACTGTGAGCAAAACATTTATTTGATAGCTAAACCTTATAAACTCTGCGGTACCACCCTGCTCTCTAACAGTGAGTCTCCTTTGGTCTTCACCATCTTTTCTCTCGGCAGCTCTCTCCTCTACACGTAATTTGTGGAACCCAAGCCACAGCAGAAGCCAAGAGAGATGCTATTTCATAACAAGACTGGAAGCTGTTCCTGCACAAGGAGTGACTGGCCAACCTCTCTATTTGAGAGCTGGGCTTCAGTGGGACCTGCTGGATAACTCAAGAACATCAACTTCCCTGGCAAATAAGACAGTAGAGATGCTGCCACAAATATTGTCAAGTAGCCTTAGCTCCTAACTACATGTCCAACCTTACCCTGGGCTGAAATGGAGCTGAGTGAGCCCAGCAGAAGTGTCTTCCCCTGCCTATGACATACTCCTTAATCTCTCTGAATACAATATGGAGAAAGTACAACCTTGGCAGCCCGGCTGCAGGCTTAGAAAGGTTAAGGACATTTCACTGCATGGAGAAAATTATTGCTTTTCCAAGCCTGGAGTTTCTTACAGTTTCATGAACTCTTGAGGTACCACATTCCTCTGCTTTCAAGCCACAAAGCCAAGAGAGACAAGTTACCTAGTTAGGTTTGGTAAAACAGTGGCAGGTGGCACAGCCTCTGGTGGCGATACCTCATTTCTAGGACTATCTACACACATTCTCAAACCAAAATATGACAAAATGAAGAACCTCCCTGCTGAAGTCAGAGACAAAAGCTTTGACTAGTATGCAAGTGGTCACTGCAGAAGAAAACCAGGTACATAGACATTCATTTTCTACTTACACTATCTGTTCAAGACTCTGAACAATAATAAAGGATCATTTCCCTTAATCTCCTGCCAGAAACAGAAAATAGGTTTTGTCTGCTCTTACTTTAATTCATAATAGGATATATCAATATGCTTTTTGTTTCTGTCATAAATTTGATTTTAGTTATTTATTTCTCTTCAGACATTCACAAGCCTTTGAGTTTAGATGCCAATAAATTAAAGTGCATCATTATTACTTAGGTGGATGACAACACTAAATTATCTTCCTTGTTTTCTCATATGGCATTTTAACCCAATCAAGGATCAAACCAAGGACAGTTCAAAAGGATTAAAACACAGCTTGCTTTGTTTGATGCACTGAAGGCAAATAATGATTCCTGCCTCGAGGGAAGTATGATTCATAACCATTAGTTGGTAATATATTAAAAACACCTACTATTAAAGTCTGCATCTTAAAGTTCTCAGAACCAGCGAAATTCGAGTTTACTAATTTCTATGCACCCTCGACAGACTGGACTCCAAAGATGTAATTGCAGTTGCTGGAGATATTTCCATGACAGCTCCACGTGAGGTGCTGGGGCAACTGCAGGAGCCAAAGGGGCAGACTCAGCCCCGAGTTAGACTCCAGAATTAGAATTCTGCATCACCACTCTCCATACTTAAGGAGAGATTAATATTTAAGTCATGGGATCTCACCCGTGGTTTTGATAGCATAATAACATATCCTTTATCCCATAATCTGGGCTAACACTTTCCTATTATGATTGCCACAGTACCTCAGACAGATGTTTGCACTAACCAGAATCTAATACTTAAGTCTCAAGTTACTTTAGCTAATTTAAAACTCAGTAATAACTCATTTTTTTTAAAAGTCACTGTTTTCCAATAACAGCAAAAGGAAAATTTCTCATAGCGTTGTTCAGTCACTAGTTTTATTAGAAATTTCCGAATACCCTGATAAATAATCTTCAATAAACAGTGATGAAATGGTTGTTCCACAGATCAAATAGTTAAGTACCCAAATAGCTTCTCGTTTCATGGACTCTTTCAAGCATTATTTCAATGTGCTATGTTGTCCTAACAATATTACAGTGCCTGCTATTTGGCCATAAATTCATTCAAGAGGAAAAGTCATGCTGATCTTACCAAGGCTTATTTGTTTTCATTGTAGATTCAACTCTTATAATTTATTAATCTAAAAATGAAGAGCACCTAATAGAAACTTTATGAGGTTTGAGGGATTGTTTTAATTTACAGTTTCCAAAAGATTTGGAAATCTTTTGGCAGAATATCTTCCTATTGTTTTTAAGAACCTATCTTCACAAGCAGATGTGATTGTCATTACATACAAAAGCTCAAAGGAGGGCTTTGCATTCTACTTGGTAGGGTTTTTTGCCACCATCTCCAGTCTGGCTTTTCCTTTGTACAAATCATTTCATGGGTTCCTATTTAAGAAGGTTGAACACAACCACTGATCCAATTTTTCTGAAGTTCTCATACTATGTTCTGCTATCTGAGCCTATAATTGCCATAAAGCAGGTTGAATTGCACTGGAAATTAATCTTTTTCACATTTTCAGTAGCACATGAAAGACAACCTACCAAGGAAAGCCTCACCATGCTTCAGTTAAATGTATCCAAATAGTTGTAAATCTAGTTTTAAAGTTTGGTAACTCTCACTGATCTCAACTGAAATATTCTTGCTACTTTTTCCCTGTATAATTTCAACATATTTATGTCCTACAAGCCAAGCCACTCATAGAATCATTGGACAATGTCTTAATTTCTTCATGAGCTGGTAGAACTCGAGTCCACAGCAAACCTCCCCAGAAAGATATCAGGAATCCTGTAGGCTACATCAGGCAGTAGTAATACACCTTCTGGACTGACGCCATCAGTTTTTCACATTTACATAGGAGAAAAATGCAGGAAAATAATACCAAGTCACTGCATTGGATTTGGAAATTACTTGCCTGGAAACAAAAGGAGAGAAATCATCTCGCTGCTTTAAAACTTTGCAAAACTCTCACTGTCAAACATGACTGTTAGAAAGATTCTTAAAGACATCCAATATGACATCACACTTGCATCGCTGGTTGCCCCCATCCTCCGTTGGGTTTATCAATGTGATTGTTCAAATAAACTGTGCATTTCTCCCAGCCTCACCCAGAACAGACTACTTATTTCGGTCTATTAAGGTGTCTTACCAAAAACATCGAGCAGGTTGGCTACCTACCAGTCTCTGAAAGCCCTTCTAACCAATGCCATGCAGTAAACAGGAGGCATTTCCAAAACCACAGCATTCTTTAACACGAGATATTTGGTCCTAGACAGTCTCTATACATTTTGTTGACCAAAAATTTTTACCACCTCTAAATGTTAGGCAAAGCAGATGTAACTTCTTCAGACAATGCACAACACCCTTCAACACACGAGCACCCCCTAAAAAACAGTCCCCCTGACTTGAAGGACAAAGTCTTTAAAAATAGATCTGCTAAAGGTCTTTTGTTCAGCTGTGTTCCAGGTTCTGTTACAAGGTCAAGAGGAAGCAATGTATTAAAAGCCAAGCATCTCAGCAGGTTTTTCAAGGAATTTCCAACCCAGGTATGTTGTCTGGAACTAGGCTTCCTTTCTCACCTACTTGATGTAACCATAAAGCCACCTCTTGGCTAAAGCCAATACAGTCACATAAGCAAGGAGGATCAATAGCCAAATCAACATGTGAATATTGTATTTTTAATTAGAACAAACGGAGAAGACAGTTGCAAATCCTCTCTAGGGGAGTGAGGTCAGGTTCCAAATGAAGGATTTTGGTAGCTCAAGAAGCCAAACCAACTTGATTATAACAGCATTTTGGTTGAATGTTATCATGGGTAATGTATAAGTTACACTAACCTAAAAATAATGCAAGGTGGAAATTAAACACCTCTAATCAACAGTATCCTACTACCACTAGGCAAACAAATTATTTTCTGTTAAACGTGGTTTTGTCATACAGAAGACTCGGGTACACCTCATTTTAATTTGTAGAAGTTAATATTCCTGAGCCACACTTTCAGTCTAGGGGTCAAGACAGCCTCAAACCTAAAAGCAAGCCCACTAAAGTCACCATTATTGTCTTTTTTTGGGCTAGTATTACGAAAATATTCAGACATACATTTTCCCCCCCTTTTCTAAATCCTTACTGAGCCTGCTGACTACTTAGATCATTGCTTTAACTTTACTCCTAACAAAACCAGTGAAGACCCTAGACTAACCTTGAACAATAGGTTTCTAAGAGCCCCCTCTCTAATAGGTAAGATATATATAAGCGTAATCTACGTTAAGCTTAAGACAGTGCTATGAAACAGAAGAATTCTCACTCCCTTATGGCTTTAAAGAGCTGGTTTTATATTTTTCTCCTGTGCAGGTCAATCTGGCATGCACAGCATTAATTTTGAGGGAGGCTAACACTGCTAATGAAGGATTTTCCAAATAGCACAAAGGAAGCATTTAATTACATTTGGGCCTGTTGAGCCCAAAGCCTAGTAAAACAAGTCAAAAGTGAGCTGAGAATAATAAAACAGCATCTGTGTTTCACTCTAATTCCCTGAGTGAGATGGGGAATTTGCATAACATTTTAATGCAGAGTAAAACTGCAACTCTTGAGGTTAATTTCTTTCAGTAACACACTAATGAGTTAAACACCTTACAGCTAACCCTACTAATGATACTATGGAAAAATTTAAATAGGGATAGGATTAGACAGGAAATTCCCCTTTTTCGTGGCAAATTAGAAAGATCTAAAAAGATCTGCAGTGCCTGCAGAGGCACTGAAAGTACAGCCCAGATATAAGAAAAACTGAGTTCATTATGCCACCGAGACGTCCACTGTGCTGCTTCATGCAGTGCCTGGGATATAAACGCCAATTTTGGACTCTTATCTCCAAGGACATTTCATGTGCCCCTTGGTTCATACGTGCCTTCTGAGCTTGTATTTCCCCATATGCTCCTTTCTCAGACTAATATATTAATACCTACAACTTGAAATGCTTTTATTCCTCTGCCTACCACAACCGACAAATGTTCAATAAAGCTCCAACACGTCCCATACAGCCATGTGTTTCTAAGCCACCTGACAGAAGCTTGTAGTTATAGAAAAGGTATTTGCATCATCCAGTTTTCTAATGGTAACTGGTGGGAAGTAATTAACTTAGTTATTTGGGGGTCTGTTCACAAAATGATCCTATTTTTTGTTTGTTTACCAAGATCAACAGCATTTTGTAGAAATGGATTCTAAAATTGACTAACATCGTTCTTTTCTACTTGCTTTCAGATCAACAAGATAGCATTACTGTTAATTTCTGTCTTTAAAAATCTTTCCCAGAGTCACAAACTGGGGCACAGTTTAATTATGTCAAGTCCATCTGATTTAGGACTTCTTTGTTCAAAGAAGGATTTGAAGGTCATCTTCCCAAATCTGTCTTGGTGTACACCTATAAAGAATTTGAGGATTTGGTAGGTTTAAAACCTATCACGGGTGCTTTTCCCCTGAAAATGTGATTAAATAGGCAATGATGTCCCATCATACATTTACAGAGTTATCACATGATGACCTACTTTATACCTTAACTGAAGAGTCTACATTTTCTGTACAGTCAGTGGAGAAAAATTCCTTCAAAAGATGCCTGAATAGTTTTTCTATGTTTATAGGTCAACTGCTATTTCCCATTACTTCACAAACACTCTTCCTGAGAACAAATTTTTGCCTCATTGTGTTCCAGCTGACTACTAGTATTTTTTTTTCAGTGCTGATGTCATTTATTTCATCCTGTCTTAAGCAACAGCATCCTTGACTTAAAATTAATAAATGGCCCTTTACTATCTGTGCAATGCTCTGTTCATATTCTCCTGTGGTGTTGTTCCCATGTGGAATTCCTCAGGGCTAATAGATTAGTTGTCAACCCTCTCCTCCAGGTTGCACATGCTCTACAAATTCTTGCAACGTACCCTTATTGTTCACTTATCTTTTTCTCCAAATACCAAGCACAATACTTGTGCAGGTTGTCAGAGCTGGCTCAGTTCCACGGGCTGTTCTGCACTCTGTATTTTACACATCTTTCTCAGGTATCAGTAGTTTTGTATCATTACTTTTAGATCATGGATTTTCTGTCAAGTCCTGGCACATTTCTCTTGCTTTCTCTAGGTTTAAAATTTGAGTGTTCATTACCAACTTCAGGACAGTTATGTTCCAGAATACAGTCTTGCCTTTTATCAGACATTCAGGTAACCACTTGGGAGAGCCTTACTTCTGTTTGTGTTGTCATTACACTTCAGAATGCTATGACAGTGTTTGGGTTAGCCTCCTTTGCCTCAAGTTAACTAAAAACTGTTCAATCTATTGTCAGTGACCATTACCTGACACAGACTGAAGCATTGTGCACTCTTCATATGCCATCTGTATAACCAAAATTGCAACAGTGGTAGGTGAGCTAACTATTCCATTCTTCCCAGAATATTATCTTTGTCCACTGCATTTTCACCACCATGTATTTGTTCAGCAATCATTCAAAGCTTTTGACAGAGGCCTCTCTCCACCACCTGTGCTCTACAGTCATTGCTGCTATTTAGTGTGGTTACTTGCACACACAGCAGCTGCCTTCTGCTGGAGTCTCTCAATAGCTCTGCCCATCAAGTTCCTTTCATATAACCCCTTTCATCACCTCTGCTGTTTGAAAAGAACTGCTGGCACGTCCAGTCTTCAAATTAAACCTGACTAGCTACCTGTAGTGGTATAGAAAAGGAATAAAAGATGGTAAAGACATTTCAGTAAAGCTGTTTCTGTAATATGTGTCCTGCCTCTACTGATCTCTTCAAGAAAACACCATTTCATACCATTAGATTTTCATGCACAGTGGAGAGAACCCCTGCAACACCCAATTGCCACAGTACAAAAGGAGCCTCTGAATGCCTTGAAAGCAGCAGAAAAATCTGACAGTTTCAAGGCTTTAGTTGCAATTCCTAAATGTCTTATTTCTCTACCCCTTAAAGTTAGTTTCAAGATTTGGGAAAGATTGTTCTAGGTTCTATACAAAACACAAATACAGATACTCCTCCCACTGTAGATTATTTTAAGAATAAATTAAAAAAGGCAACTCCCAAAACCCCACACCCTCACTGTAGGATTATTTGGAAGAAGAGTTAATCAAATTGTTCACATTATCAAGGTCTCTCGCACAGCTGCCCAGAATTGACTTTACTGGGAGGGAAGGGGTGAAAGAAAGACTTTGGTTCAGATGTAAACACTAGAAGAAGGGGTGTCATTTAGGCAAATCTGACACTTTAAGATGTTTCTGTTCACCAACCAACTTCTACTGAGTATTTCCAACATGGTGTCACACAACTGGGAGGGTACAATTTGCTGCCTGACTGCAGAGGGATGAACTCAACGAAAAACAAAGGACAAAACAACAAGCCCCTACCAGGGACTGACCTATCTATTCATATTCAGCAATTGCAGCTATACCTACTTACTGTGCTACTCTGGCAAGTCCACAGAGGACCAGTACAGCAAACATTTTACTATGCAAGTACAGATTTCATTTTAAAATTAAAGTTTTTGTCAGTGTTTTTTTTTCTGCCTGTAAAATCAGTTGGGTAGTAGTGCAACACGCTACCTCAGTCTGGAAGGAAAAAGGAAAACTTGGAATTTCATTCAGTAGTGACCTGTAATTTATATAGTCTCCCTCTGGGCCGAATACTCTGACTAATGACATTGAGAAAGACACAGCTTAATTAAAAAAAAAAAAAAAAAAAAAGGAAGCTGAGGCTGTGTCACAAACTGTACCTCACAAGCTATCAAGCTTCAGACCTCTATATTTTAATTAATCACAATCCATCATATCATATATACATTAGAAAAGGTATTTCAGACTCTGTATCAGTCACCATAATTAATTTAAAGAATTAGAGTCATGACAGGCAATATAATTAAAAGAGGCAGGTTTTAAAAGAGTTGGAAGAGAAGGTGGTTGTGTTCAAGTTTGGTGGGTTTTTGTATTTTATTTTTTTTTAACAATGTCATTTTCCAGTAACTTTCTTGTTTCATCCTATTCCATCTCAGCCTCGGAGGTTATAGACTTTGCTTCAAAGAATTTCTTGGCACTCTCATAGTCATAAAACAAATATTCTCTAACTTCCAAGATCAAACACAGTTTGGCGGGATGCAAAATAGCTACCTCTGCTCCAGTTCGGGCAGACATGCTTGTAAAGTGTTGAATTTTTGCCTCTGCACCTGAGCAGCACATGATATATCATGAAATATGCAGGTCTTCATTACACTTGCCTTTCAAAAAGATGCCTTGTCCTTCCCCACCACTAGAACTAGTATCTGTTCAAATGTGCTTTTCCAAAATCAAACACGTCACAGGATCTGTAAGAACCTTTTGTACTGCTGAAACTCCAAGATTTCTCCACTTTAATACTGTAAATATTGCTTTACAGACAAGTTCCACTCTCATGGGCAGAGACTGTCTGCTAAGGATTATGTTCCAAAACGCTGTTGTTTTTGAAAGGACTTCTCATTTTGGAAGAACCTTGTAGATTTAAGAAAGAACAATATTTGGTGCTTTGTGGTATGGGGCGAGGGGACAGAAATTATACTGGTAGAAAAGCCCTTATACTTTCAAGTACAAATGTTCCTTCTCCCTGTTTTCTCAGTAAAAACTGGATAGGAGTAAGTTTAAGGGTGAAAGGTAGTTAGAAACCTTAATATTAAGAAATTAAAAAAAAAAAGAAGACTGAAGGAAAAACAAAGTACATAGGGTTTTCCAGCAATTGAAGCCATTCATGTCCCAAGAGTCCTTCTTACAGACACGCTTACATTTAAAAGATACACACGCAAGCTTCAGGATGAAACAGCAAGATGAGCAGAAGTATTCCTGAAGGACTGCTCCAAAGGCTGGAGAGGGAAGAGAGAAACAGGATTTCTGAGCCATTTTGTATCATCCTGGAGAACAAGCCTTATGAGGAGCAGCTGAGGGAACTGGGGGTGTTCAGTCTGGAGAAGAGGAGGCTGAGGAGAGACCTTCTCACTGTCTACAACTACCTGAAAGAAGGGTGTAGCAAGGTGGGTGTCTTTTCCCCCAGATAACTAGTGGTAGAACAAGAGGAAATGGCCTCAAGTTGTGCTGAGGGAGGTTCAGATTGGGTGTCAGGAAACATTTCTTCACTGAAAGGGTTCTCAGGCACTGGAACGGGCTGTCCAGGGCGGTGGTTGAGTCCCCATCCCTGGAGGTGTTTAAAAGACGGGTAGATGGGGTGCTCAGAGATCTGGTTTAGCAGTGGACAGGTATGGTTGGACTCGATGATCTCAAAGGTCTTTTCCAACCAAATGATTCTGTGATCATCATCTTTTCTCTACTGCCACCTAAGTCTGGGCCAAGTAAGAGGTAAACGCAGTCCTTGGACAACACATAGCCACAGAGCACTCCTCCTGTTCCCACCCTCCTTCCTTCTGGTCATGCAAGGACGGACATCCCAAGCTCCCTTTAAGTGAATATAGTATCGTCCCTTCCCAGCTGCTTGGCACTGCACAGAGCAAAGACGACCCACCTGGCTGACTTCCACTGTGAATGCAATCCCTCATGTGTACGTTATTCAGTAAGGCAGGACAGGCGCGTGTCAAGCGCCCACGCAACGTACTCCAGAGATGGCATGTACAGAAGGAGGCTGCACACCAACCTGCAAATCTATTCCAAAACAGTTATCTTCAGCATCTTCAACTGAGCTGCCAACATGTTTGACTTCAGCAGAAGGAATGGTTGGTGGGGGAGGGATGGACTATGCATAAAATTAATCAAGCTGGTCAAAAACTGTGCTTCAGTGGAACGCACACATACTGCAGGGCCATTAACTCCTCTGAGCCTTTCAACAGAAACCAAATAAACAGAGTTACCTCCCCTATTTGCTGCTAAATTCCTCAAGTCCTCTGGCTACACGCATCATAGGTTCCCATCTTCACTTGGCAAGGGAGGGTCTTAATATTACAGTATAATATATGTAAATCTTTCTGCTCTTCTTTTTTTAAGAACCAAATAGATGCATGTTAATTCCCAAGTAAAATTCCCAATATTTAATGAAGTAAGTCTAAACATTTAGACTATTACAGTAGCTTGACCTTTGAAAAGTAAAAATATTTCAACTTTGTAATGTAAATTGAAATCAGAAGCATCAAAGCTAAACATTTTTAATTAAGTCTTTTCTATTTACACACACAGATGTGTGCATATATGTACATAGACACGCATCTCCACTAGTTCTTGAAAAATATAAATTCAGAATTTTGTTCTATAGAAAACACTGACTAGGAACAGAAACATTTTTCAAGTTTCCAAACTACCACAAAACTCAAAAACTGTTTCCCAGCATGGTTCTTGCATTAAGAAATGCCATGGAAAAAAAGCAAGAAAAAAATTTGCAAGTTAGTATTCAAAGTAGGGATTGAAAACACGCAGCAAATGAGTCACAGGCCATGTTTTGAACAAAAAAATAGAAACATAATATAGAATTCAGTAAGCACTGATGTTCTCAATGATGTAGGAATTAAGGAATTTGTAGGAAAAAATTATGGGCTAACAATTTTGGCGTTTTGTAGCTTGCTGCAAAGTAAAGCATTCAAATGTTCTTTAAATACTGTTTGGGAGGAAGAATACAGACTCAAGAGAAAACAGACTGATGCTACACTGACACTTTTTTCCCCTGGCTTACAGCACTTTCCAACATAATTCCAAACTATGCAACTATAACATGACTTCCTCTGTACATGTATCAAGACAAAGTACAATTTTATATAGATTAGTAACCCAATTTACAGTTTGGAAAGTTGATATACAGAGGTGAAGTGAGCTACCTAAGATCAGAGAAACTGAGCAAGCAAGAGAAAATCATAAAGTTCTCCTGACATGGAGGATCCTAAATGGGGTTTTCTTCTTTGACACTTATTTATCACTTAATGTTAAAATTGCATATTTCCCCCACGGTTACTTATTCACTTTTATACTATACTAATAAATAGGTTTTACAGGTCTCAAGGATTGTTAAAGAGAATGCTACTAACTTTAGTAATTATCAGACAACATTAGATAAGGAAACAGCAAAACAGAGTTGGATGAGCACTCAGGTGGGCTCTCTCTCCTACATAACTTTCAAGCTTTCTTCAGATATCATTGACAGGGACTTCAAGCCAAAATCATAAGGTGATTAATAAAAACAAACAAAAAAAGGGAAGAAAAAACACCATACCAACAAAAAATCAGCCTGTTTTCCACATGCAAATATTATAATCTTTCTTTATTGCAGTAACAGGCAAAGGCCAAGGAGTGCCTGTTGTCCTGGGCACCACCAAGCAAGGCAGTTATTTCCCCTGAAGAGCTTACAAGAGAACATGGTTCATCCTGCCAGCAGCTCACAGCACCAGAGGACCCCAGCCTTACCTTTTCTGCTGAAGGTGAGCAACACCTCACCCACACACTGAAATGCCATTTCCCTATTTATTTGATGTAACCACACTGTTTCACACAGAAGGCCTCTGAAAGCTCACCAGCACAGAGCTGTTCACCCTCAAGCCTCCCTCAGCCCATCCTCACTGCAACCACTCCAGAGAGCTGCCTCAGAGCAATACCCTTCACGTTTTGTGGGGTAGGACAATGAATCCCACTACTCTGCCTCTTCAGCAGCCTACATTTCCCCACAGCCTCACACTTCCCAGGAGTTACTGAAGCTCTGAAGAGACAATTGGCATTTAGATGACAGAACATTGAAAAGGCCAGGGCTGCATGGCATAGTGCAGCCATTCATGAGGCACACCAGCTACTGAAATGCCATTCCTTCTTCCTGATGACAATGGCCACAGAGCACGAGAGGGAAACAAACCAGCATAATCACATGCTTACAAGAATGAGCAGACTTTGATTTCCTTCATAAATCATGAGATAGGAAAGATCATAAAACTCTTTCAAACATGGCTTCTTGAGATTCCAACACTCACCACTGCCTGCTGTGCTTTGCAAGCCAGCAGCTTCTTGCCATCCCCATCGCAGACTGGTTTGGTTCCCTTCTCTCCCTACATTTTGCAGGCAGAAATATCTCCTCACACCTGCTGGCACAAACCATGCCTAACAGTAGCCAGGAGGCTCTAGAGTACATATTTCTGCTGCCCTGCTACAAACCTCAGGCTAGTTTCTCCTTTTGAAGCTCTCCAAGTAGGAAGTGACACCAATATAACCTCTTTCCTAGACAGACTTAAGATCATAAAGTGCCATGAGTCCTTGTGGCAGAAATACAAGAATGTTGGGGTTTCCCCCCCCACAATCCTCAACCAAGACAATTCATGGTCAGGACTAAACCTACCAATGGTGGTAACTTTTCCAGACTTTACAAATTTCCTGATCTTTGAAGCACAAGGTTCTTCTCCATTTAAAAATGTGAGGAATGAAGCACCAGCACTTTGAGGAGTAACTGCTGATTAACAGAACAGCTTTATTTTCCCAACTGCATTTCTGATCAAGGCCAAAAAGCTTCCTCACTACACAATGCTGGGGTCAGCCTACAAAAAAATCTTTTCCTGTCAGGCAAAGCTGCATGTTGAGACAAAAAACTCCTTCTCAACTTCTTCAGTTGAGCTTCTTTTAACAAGAAAGAGACATGATTTGCAGACAAGACTAAGCATAGCTGATAAGGTGGGAGGGCTCTGCTTGCCATGAAGTAGGATGCTCCTGTCAACAACAGTCCAGCTACATTTGCCACATCCCAGTCTCTTACTGGAAACACCACAGAAATTCTATGATTCACAGATATCCCTGTAAAGTTTTGAACCACTTCTTAATGTCTGAAGAGGTCTCATTAAAATACTTTGCTATTCTGTTCTGTAACTCCTCAGCAATCAAACAGCATTAAAGGTAGACCTCCTAGGTTGTAAAGCAAGGTGGCCCCACTAGACTTTACAATAGAGTTTAGACCAGCACACCCAGTTTCTTTTTGTTTAATTCATCAGGTTCTCATACACAACTGCAAAGGCTACTATGAGGAAAGACTCTTAGCATTTCCAGAAACTAAGTCAGTATGAAGAAAGTTTTCTTCCTGCCAAAATTTGGTGCCAAGACATCATTCCATTCCTCCTGCTCCAGAACTGCTTTTATGGCATTTGTAGGGAAAATAAGTCCTTGCTGACTTCCTATTGTGCTTCTTCACAGTTTCTGCTATCATTCTGCACATATGAAGAAGAAAAAACCTAGGGACCAAGTCTGTGATCCTTTTTCATTTTTACAAGACAGGGGACATACAGCCTAATGGTTCCACAGGCTCCCAATTTCTAGCTAACCTATTTCCAGGAAAGCAGTGCTGTCTGAAGAATGGTTTCTAGGACAGTAGCCAGGTACAGCCTCAATAAAAATTCCTGGTCCATCACATCAGCATTGTTAAAGGTATAATCCATTATCCTCAACAAAACATCACTCTCCAAAGGTTTCAGGATTTTTATTATTACCCTTTGCTTGGCACTTATTAGACTGTTCCTGGAATACTGCATCCTGTTTTGGTAATCCCAGTGCTAAAAGGATGTTATTAAAATTGATCAAATTCAGCAGAGAGCCACCAAGATGGTGAAGGGGCTGGAGAGGATGACAGAGATATCGAGTCTGAGGAGAATGGGCTTGCTTAGCCTGGAAAAGAGAAGGCTTTGAGGGAACCTACCAGCAGCTTGTCAATATGTAAGAGGAGATTGCAGAGAATACAGAGACAGGCTTTTTACAGCACTGCAAGGCAAGAGAACAAGAGACCAGGCTCATAAATTCAACCAGAAGAGGTTCCAACTAGATTATCAGGGAAGAAAAAAATCACTGAAAACTAATCAAACGCTAGAACAGTGTGCCCAGGGAGGCTGTGGAAACTCTGTTCTTCAAGGATTTCAAGATCCAAATAGCAAGAGGCTGGGCTGGACACCTGCCTAAAATGCCAGGTTGTGTATCTACACTACATGCTAACTTTCACCTTTCAGTAGTATCCTGATCCTAAAGTGCTCCACAAGTGACAGCCCTGAGCTTAGAAGTGTCCCCAGTGGATTGCATCAAAGTCCATGCGGTTCCTGGCTGAGGATTACTCATACTGAGCCAGCAAAATTGAGACAAGACCTAGAAAGAGTAAGAGCTTAAGCAGGGATCATTCCACCTGCATTGAATATTACTGTCTCTGAGGGTTTGAAAAATAAGTGAAGAGTATTACTTTGCAATTGAAATTTCCCATGGAAGCTTAGGAAGTCATCAAAATTGGATTCAGCCAGGTTATATGAGAAGATAGCTGTACAGATCAATTCTGTCACTTATCTTTCTTCCACTGTCTGCATGTGTCACTTACAACTCTCACAAAATGGACTGAAAAACAGATTTCTATAGACACGCAAACTCCAAGGCACACAAAAATTATTCCTCATTCAGCTCACCTCATTCTTTACCTCTATAATCCCCCCTGCCTTAACCATTCCCCACTTATTTTTCAGCTATATAATTTCTTCCCTTGCCTGCCCCTTTCGAGTTCTCTTACCATCTGTTATTCCTCTTGGATGTCTTCATTTTATTTTTTTTTTTTCAGTATATGCAATCTCCTTTTTTCCCCACTGTTTTAGAATTTAAATAACTGCCAATGGTACGTGGTCTAACTCTTGCAAAGCATTTAGAAATACAGGTCTTGTAAGAGACAGCAAACATGACAAAGTAGTATTTTATTTTTAATCACTACATCACTACTCAGTGGGTACATTTAATACTATTTGCAGCTGTTCTGTTTGCAAGCTGAGGCAGATGAGGCGTAGGTAAAAGGTTAATGTTCCTTCCTTCAACAGAAAAAGAAGGAGCTTGATATTTTTATATGTATTTTGTGGGACTGCCATAAAACATGAGGTAAAGGGAGGACAAAATCCATTCTCTTTCCTTTATTTGCCCAAGTCCAACTCCTTACTACACTGTATGTATAACCATGCTTGATTTATAGCAGCAGAGTCTTGGTAATACAAGATTTGGTGCAGACTGTAAAAGCTGTGCTGTTTGCTCAGGCAGGAAACCCAGAGAACAAGGCAATGCCGCTGCGTCTTCGCTGCCGTTATCCATGTGCACTCACACATGCCACAGGCCAGCTGCCACAGAAACACTGCATCTGTCCATATCCTTGCAAAGCTGATAGAGTCCAGAGGTGCAAACACCTCTCCTGGATCTCCACAGACTTTCTACTAAATTAAAAATTTTAAAAAGGCTTTTGTTTAGCTTAGAGCTTCCTATTATCTTGTGTTTTAAGTTACATAGTTTGTAATTAACTTAAATTTCTAGTCTGCAAACAGGCATCATTATATGTGGTTCAAGCATTTTAGTTTTTCAAAAGGCCAAATAAAAGCTGGAGCTGCTTAAGAGTCAATGTGCTATGCATGCAAGTGCTCTGGACAGTCTTCTCACTGCAAAAGCAGACCAGGAAAGGCTTTCTTGATCTCAAAGGTCATTAGCTTGTAATGTAAAAGTCTTGCAGAATAGGGGGTTGCACTTACTTAAGAGTTTGCATTTTGTGAGTACCAGCTTTGCACCTCCCTATCTTAACAAAGTTCTCCTGAAATTATTTTTTAAGCTCCATCAAGAATATATGAAGTATTTTCTCAGTTTGATTTGCAAAGCTAACAGAAAAGGGGAAAGAAGGTTTGTAAACCCACATGTTGGTTTTCATTCTCAAGTCCATTTTTTCAACACAGGAAGATTTGGCAGTGTGCTATTTTCAGTGCACACACACCCTTCCAAGCCTAATCTCTCTGCTTACTTTTTGAGACAGAGTTTTTCAGGATTTTAGAAAGAGCCTGGTCCAGCAGGTCAATTAGTACAATCTTAAACAGTAAGTCTCCTCCCTCCATCCCCAGCTGGTGCCTAACTTTGGTTCCTAAGACCACGTCTTCACCCAAGACCATTCAAAGCATGGGATCATCAGCACCCTTTCCAAGAAAACTTTATTGTTTCTAATTTTTCTTTCAAGGTCTTACCAGTCTGTTTAGAACATCACTACAATCCTTTAGCAAATTACTAACAGTAGGGTAGGACTTCAGGTGAAGAAGTTTCAGCAGAACCAGGTGAGGAAGTAAAGACAGTACTTTCATGCAGACTTATTGATTAAAATTAAAAATTAAAATAAATTGTAAAACTACATATCAAACTATTTCTGTTTAAGCTGATTTAGCTCCCAATAGTTTTCATAAATACCAATTTCCTTTACAATAGTACAACTGCATGCTTTCAGATCTCTGCAAGCTAAGTCTTCCATACATTGGCAGTCAGACACCTCGATGCAGACTATTAACTTGAATGAGAAATCACTTCTGGGTTATTGCATTTTGTAATCAAGGTTTGGTAGTCTTGTGAACAAAAAAAACCCTAAACCCCACCATGCATTTTTATTTAATTCTGTATTGAATTTATTAGGATAATAATAAAAATTCTGTAAATTAAAACTGCAGTGCGACCCTTACTACTTGAGCTCCTTTCTAAGCATGAACTGAAGCTAGAAACAGAAAGCTTCAGGTTGCTTTTGTTTTGTTTTTTTTTATTATAAAACCTTCCAAGTGTCTTGCAAACTTAAACTATTAAAACACAACCACCAAAAGGCAGTCACAGTAAAGAGAGGTAACTGGGGCTGACATTTTCAGTTGTGTGTATTTAGAGCTCAGCTGTCCACCCCAGAACTAGACATATAGTTTCCAGTAATGCATAGCACTGTCCAGTCTTAAGAAAGCATTAGACAACTCGGTGTATTTGAAAAACTACACTAAGTTGCCAAGGTTTCTTCAGTATGAAGAGACAATAGCAGGCAAATAAGTTTTAAAAAAATGTATAGATGAACAAACACCAAAGTAAGTTGTTTTTTATTATTATTATTACACCTTTTATATGTTATTTTCTTTAGAACTATATTTGAAGTCTGAAATAAAAAGATTGCTTCAAGGTAATACATTTCAAGTCATGTGTTATGGTTCCACAGATGAAGAATGTGGCGTTGTTCCCGTAGTCAGATATATATTTCATTTATAACTCAGTTCAACATGACGTTTATCTGTTTGTTTCCTCATTTCACATCCTCACTGAGGTGGCTTTGTAAAACAGACCTGTCAAATTCTCTCCTCACCCTTAACCTTCCTCCAGTTGTAAACTGAATGCATTGCATAAAAACCTTCTAAGTAAAGCTAGAGCTAATTCAGTAGAAAGATCCATGACTGATTAGAATGCTTTTCATTTCCCTTAGCTTATGTGAATAGTAAAACAAGAAAAACAAACAGAAAAGGTAACTGTGCTCTGTTAAAAGATAATCCCTTAGTATAATAATTGTCTAGCAAGGTTGAGTGCCACAACAGGCAAAAATCCAGTTAGCATTCAGAAATTATGTTCCCATTTATTTATAAGAATTACGCTCTGACATAGGTTCAAGTCACTCCTATTCCCCAAGGCTTCAGCGATATTTATAATGCAGTATGCCATACTATTTTCCTGGTGTTATGGCAACAAGGAATACAATATTTAGAGAGCCATCAAGTTCTGACAAGGCCAGGCAGCAGACTCTGCATCACCCCATCACATTAAAGTGGAGTAGGACGGGTGAGCATGTGCGAATGTGTCCACGTGCGTGTGGGCCTCTCTGCGTCCGGGTGCGCGTCTGTCAAGTCTGCAAAAACAACAGGCACAGAAATGGCACAACCGGAGGATGGAGGAAGGGGACTAACAAAACTGTAGTTGTTTCTTCTTTAAATCTCCTAGCTAGAGGCATTTAATCATAGTATAGATTAGACTGTGCTGACTCATTTAAAAAAGAACCTGAAATTCAAGAAAGCTCACTTCCTTCCTACTTTTTTTTTTTAATTATAGAGTGAGGCTAGACTCACAAGGTCACTGAAAGCTACAGAAATATTTCTACCTCGATAACCAAGAGACTCCTTTGCGTGTTTCCACATCTTGTAATGATTTTTCTACACGTCAGTGAACGCAGCAAGCATAAGACCCACCCAACTAGGTTGCATGTCGCTATCAAAAGTGTTTTTACCTAAATGGACATTCAGCTCTTGAGCTGACTTCAGCTTTCCAGCACGCTCACTTTGCACCAGCCAGCAGGTCAAGGTCTGCATTCACCCCCATGGCAAGTGACTTCACTGTGCTAATGAGCTGGTGTCAAGAGATCAACACGCACAACTCGGGACGAAGCCTAAACCGATCAATAATGCTGCCACCAAAAAGTCAGCTCAGGGGGGACTGCCCTGGGAGTTTGTTTGGTTTTTAGCTCCTCGATCTCCTAGCTGCTTCAAGCAGTTACTTCACAGGATTTCTTGGGTAAGTTTACATAACAGGAAAAAAAAGAATAGAAAATACTGTCATGCTGCCAGGGACCTTCCAGGCTTATCAGTGGAGAGAAGGCTTTAGGAATAAGTTGAAGAAACTCTCCTCTGAGAAGTTAGGCAAGAAGAAAATAATGAGCAGATATAAAGCTAGCAGTGAAGCAGGAGACTGGGTCATCAAGACAAGCAGAGGGGATGAAGTAAGAGTGCATGGTTAGCCAGCTTGTCTTCCAGAACAGATTATACCCTCAGCCTAGAGCTCAGAAATGGAGCCGAGTTCTTTTTCACACAGCCACTGTCCAGCTCAGGAGACAGTGAGGTTTTATTCTCTCACTCAGGCTAACTTCTTGAAGCAATTACTAATAGACAAACCAAAGTTCACCTGAGCTGGTAGGTGCTTCACTGAAAGTTTTCCAAAATTAGCAACTGTCATGAGTCCTGAAACTTGATAAAGATTCTCTGAAGATTGGCCTTCCACAACAGTGCTGCTCAGTCAGCAGTTCCACAAATGTGATGCCACATTGTCATTTCTAAAACCTACCAGACGTGGGTGAGGGAAGAAGTTATCTTCTTTTTTTAAGTTGCATGTATTTGCAGATATCAAAATAAGTCACTGTGCCATACGAGTACTTACTATAGAGGAAGAATGGGACAGAGCAGGATCATCAGGACTATCCCCTGCTCATATCCCACTCCACTTTTAAATGTTCACACTGCCTCGATCTCTGACAAAAATAAGCTGTTCAACCTTTGTTGGCAAAGGAAATTAATGTAATTCAGTCTGAGTCCAAACTTCTACTGTTGCCTAGTAATGTAATTCATTTTACGTGCTTCCGAACTCCAAATTGCAAATCTATTCTGTAACCTGCTATTCATTTTCATAATTTAAAAATATTTAAAAATATATTTTTATTTTAAAATATAAATGTAATACATTTTACTCCTTTATATCATGTTAACTACATTTTTTGTTATTAGAAATTTCAATTTCTTATTTGACAAATCATGGGATATGATATACAAAGGTGCAAGAGTCCTTCCCCTTCCTCACAAATACTAATCCTTTGAAGCCACCTTTTTGTTCACACATCACTTTCCTTTTGGTTGTCTGTGCTTAAAAAATAACAAAAAAGTTACACTTGAGAAACAAGCTAGATATTGTACACAAATTGTGTACTCTGAAAATAGAGAGAAGTATATACACGTATGCAAAACAACTTCAGCATGGAAAACCCCCTGTTCTGTTCGTGACTCCATCAGCAGTCTGTGGAGCATCAGTACTTTATGATATTTACACAGCACATCTGTAGCCAGACTGTTCCCTCTTGAACACCAGGCTCTGGTGCCCACCTCTTCTCCTTGGTCAAGGAAACCTGCCCTAAGACCTCTGTGCTCAGCATGTGTGCTGCAGCACTCATGGGGAAAGACAGCCTAGTACCAATTCCTCACTGGTGGCATAAATCACCCAGATGAAATAGGGAGAACTAAAGTGTGCCCCTCCAGGGACTGTTTTCAGACACTTGTTTCCCTTCAACTACCTGCTCTAAAGAGAAAAAACAGAGGGGTGAGCAAAAAAAAAAAAAAGTGAGAATGAATATGAGACACCCTAGTGGGTCAATCTTCAGTTCCATGTAACAAGGTTTATGCACTTTTCCTTCTTGAAAAGGGACTACAAACTTCAAGAGACCTGTAGGAGCCCCCATTTTAAAAAAAAATTATCTAATACAGTGAATATTTATAGAATGGTCAGATATTTCTTTAGTGAGGAGTCTTGAACTATGAACTGCTTGTACACTTCCTCTGTACCCTAAGAATTTTTCCTGAATAATCATAAGGCCAAACTTCAGAAGCTATTTTTCAAACCTTTTCAAAACACTGTGGTCACACCTTAAAGCAAAGAAACGGGGTGGGGGGGGGAGGAAGAAAGAAAGAAAAGGAGGGGAGAAGGAGAAGAAGGATATACCAATGAATTGAGAGACTGGATAAGTTGCTCTCATCTGGGTCCGAGTACATCCAGATACACTCCAAGTGCCAATTGGGCAGTAAGTGTGATGACAAATCTAAGACAGGAGCATAAGAACTACATGCAAGAACTAAGACTTCTTCCCCTAAGAAGTGGACTGTAAGCACATACAACTGTTCTAAAACCACTAAGCAAATAAAAACACACAGCTCTGTTTGCGAGCAAGTCTACAGACCTGAACAGAGCTCTAGGATTACACAGCTCTGCTTTCAACTGTTTTTCTTTAAATTACCTTCTACCATTATTCTCTGAAGGACTTAACTTTTTTTTTTTTTCTTTTCTTTTCTTTTTTTTTTGGCTACATCCCTCTTGTATAAAATGCCCATTGCCCTCTTGTGGCTCTATCACTTGTGAGCAGACTTTGTCAACAAGGAAGTGGTATCTGAGAATAGCCCAACACAGTCATCTTGTACCTTTCAAGATCTGCATCACGGAAGGAAATGTTGGGTTATGTCCAGGCCCATGATTTACTGTACCCTTCCAAAGGAACATCCAATTGACTAGAACAATTTATTAGCCATGCCAAAACCAAAGAAAGGCAATATTTCTGGCATGTTCTTTTTGTAAAGGCCCAAGCATAGTAAGAGAGATTTAACCCCTGTTTGCTGTTTCTACATTCAGAACCTTAGACACTGTGTTCAGTTCTCTTCAACTGATTTGAAGGCAGCCGTTTTTGATGTGGCTCCCTGATGGGTCAGAAAATGAAACCTCATCATTCAGAGGAAATTGTTGTTATCCTCCCAGACAAGAAGAAACACAATTACACTTGGTCATACAAGCCTTATTGTATCCACCTTCTTGAATACAGAAATCATTAACTTCTATAGAACCAAACCTGAATTCAGAGTTGAAATACCTGAGAAAATTACCTCTTTAAAAAACCAAAACAGAACACATGGAAACATTCTCCAATGCAACACACACAGACACACTAAGCAGCATAAAACAGGTAGTAACATGAAAAGTAGAAATCTAGCTTTTACTCCCAAATTACTAAGTGTGGTTTGTGCTGCTCTGTGGTTTCTGATCAGCACAAAGACTTGTGCCAACCAGCATGAAAAGCTTCTAATTTCTGTTCACCTCTTCCTCAACACTTTCCCCCTTTTCCCTCACATTTCATTAAGTAACACTTGATAATTTGTTCTTCATACCTAGATTCTCTGAATCCATACCTCACACACAATCATCCACCTTCTAAAAGTGTTTTCTGGGTGATAGCCATGAAAACAGCAAGATGAAGTGAAAAACAATCAAATGGGTTATTTTTCTATACCAGTTGTAAAGTAAGCACGCCAAAGACCTGAAATCAGATATTAGACAGATATAACTAACTACAGTGTCTTTCTATCATCTCTATAGCTGAATTTCACAAAGTATTGTGGCATCAAACATAGTGGTTATCAGATTTGATGCCATCTTATTCAGTTACAACTTGGTCATGCTTAATTACCATGACCCACCTTTCTGGACATCATCACTTACTCATCTAAGTTGCTCCACTTTCATTAGCTGATCATATTAACAATGTGTACAAAAGCACCACTGAAATGCCTGGATTCATCTGTGGGACAAAGCTAAGAACATTTCAAATCCATCTTCCTACAGAAACTGCAATCTCTGAGCTGAATTGAAAAAAAAAAAAACCAGCTTGGAGTTTACTATGTGTGTCAAAAGAATTACTGATTATTTCCCTGCCCCCTTGGAATTGTGCTCCATCACTGCCCCAAAACTCTAGCTGCCAAGCTCCAGCAGGTGGATAAATTGCTGCTTTTCAGCTTACTGAGCTCAGGAGCATGCAAAACAAGCCCAAAGCACAAAATACAGAATTTTTTTATTATTATTTAATTGGGTTTTTTTAAAGAGAGAGCAATCGACGAACACAAGCCATGCTTGGTTAGCAGAGTACTTAGGACACAGGATGTGCAGCTTTATCTCACTGTTTATGATTACAAACCTCAACACCTGGCTCTCAGAGTAGATGCAAACATCTGGTGGCAGATGTTTGCAAGAATCACAGGGGAGAAGCTGATGTTCTAGTTAAAAGTGCAGAAGTTGTTCATTTTGCCACATTTTTGTCACCCCTCCATTTTGACCTATCAATCTTCTTCCTCCTGTCTGTCTTGGAGAGTCTTGGACAGGACAGGCCATTTGGCAATAGCTTACTGAATTAAACCTTCTCCAAACATGTCCTCTTCTTCCCAAGTTCCTAATCTTTCCATACCTTCTCCACTTTCAATACAGAGATCACAGATGATAGCCAAAGCCACCTCACTTATTTTGCACATGCAGGCACAGTCCAGATGTGAACACGAAGACTGAAGCACCACATCCAATCTGGAGAAGAGAAGACTCTGGGGAGATCTTGTAGCAGCCTTCCAGTACATGAAGGGGCTACAGGAAGGCTGGGAAGGGACTTTTTACAAGGGCAGGTGGTGACAGAACATGGGGTAATGGTTTATAAACTGAAAGAGGGGAGATTTAGAGGAGATATGAGGAAGAAATTCTTTCCTGTGAGGGTGGTCAGACACTGGCCCAGGTTGCCCAGAGAAGCTGTGGCTGCCCCGTCCCTGGAAGTGTTCAAGGCCAAGTTGGATGAGGCTTTGAGCAACCTGATCTTGTGGAAGATGTCCCTGCTGATGGCAGGGAGGTTGGAACTGGATGATCTTTACAGTCCCTTCCAACCCAGATCATTCTATGATTCTATGATAGTTAAGACAAGCAATAAAGAAAAATCATTTAATTCCTATTAATTTTAATAATAAAGCCATATTAACTCAATAGCTACATTCTAACTTGCTTTGAGACAAAATCATGTTAAGTCCTCCCTCTCTTTTCTCCCTTTGTTTTTGAAGGCACAGAGGATTATCCTACCGCGGCTCACCACAGGTACTCTGAGCTTCACAGAAACAGCAGACAACATTTCCCAGACCAAAGCCACAAGAGCCTTTTCCTTCAGCAGAGTACAACACAGCAGTTAGTTTCTCAATAAAATGGCCTGGGCCCATCTTGGAGCAGTACCTATTTTCTGCAGGAGAGGGCAGCGATAGACACATGCACACGCTCGGCAATTCAACTGACATGCGTTTGGGACACACCTCCCTTGAGTGTATGGCTCTCCTGGAGGTTCAGATGCTATCCATGATCACACAGTTAAATCCAAGGAAATCCCACTATGGTGTACAGCAACCTCATGATGACACCTCAAAATGAATGCAGGTAGTGTGATGCTAAATGAGAGGAACCAAATGTATGGGGTTGAAAAGCAAGTGTAAAAGGTACAGGATATGCTGCTGGAAGAAACAAGTTCAGCTTGGGAGAAAGAGATCCACAGCAACTCATCCTTTCTTTAAGAGCTGACAATTCAAATTTCTTTTTGAATATAAGCACCCACAAACGTGAGATGGGAGAAGGGAAATGGAAGGAGATTCCCAAAGTGTCCAAAGCTGAAATCTGCAAGCTGTTTCATCATTGGCTTCAGTAGGACTTAACACCAGCTTATATCTGAGTCTGAAGCATGTTTCAACAGCAAGTCAGTAATACTCCTAACTAATAAAAGACCAGAAATTAGCAAGCACAATTTACAGTGGACTGCTTCACAAATGAAAGGAGCAAAGATGAGCTAAAACCAAGGAGATGCTCTTCATGCATCTCAGATGTGTCCAATACAAGGACAGTAATTGGTACTACTGGCACCTAACAGAGACAGTATGGCTTTGTGTGTTGTCTCTCCAGAATGGTACTGTGGTATCAGCATGGTACTCCTTCCAACCTGGTGAGTCTTTAGATGGAGAAGCTGGCTCAATACAACCAGAACAAGTTCAGGAAACAAAAAACATCACACAAGAAATTACATGAAAGGAAAGAATTTTTTAAACTTACATAATCAAAGACAGTCGTCTAGATGGAGCTCCTCCCAAGCGTCAAAAATTAGTATACAGACCTAAAAACGAAACAAAATTCCAGATTCTCATGTCTGAAAGGAGCCACAGCAAAGGATCAGAAGATCTTCTAGTTAGGGAAAAACAGGAATATAGTAACTTTGTCGAATACACACTTTCCAGAAACAAGGTGCCACCAGCTTGCTCACTGGGTCAGCACATCTCCCGGCCCACAACTACAGGGCAGGTTGTAGCCAGACAAAAGAAGCAGCTGAAGTTGCTCTGAATCATAGAATGTATTGTGGTGGAAGGGACCTTCAAAGGCCATCTAGTCCAACCCCCCTGCAGTGAGCAGGGACATCTTCACTAGAGCAGGTTGCTCAGAGCCCCATCAAGCCTGACCTTGAATATCTCCAGGGATGGGGCCTCCACTACCTGTCTGTGCAACCTGTTCCAATGATCCACACCCTCATATTGAAGAACTTCTTCCTAATATCCAGCCTAAATCTCCCCTTTTCTAGTTTAACACCGTTACCCCTCGTCCTATTACTACAAGCCCTTGGGAACAGTTCTTCCCCAGCTTCCTTATAGGCACCTTTCAGGTACTGGAAGGCTGCTATAAGGTCTCCCCGGAGCCTTCTCTTCTCCAGGCTGAACAATCCCAACTCTCTCAGCCTGCCTTCTTAGGAGAGGTGCTCCAGCCCTTTGATAATTTTTGCAGCCTCCCCTGGACTTGCTCCAACAGGTACACGTCCTTCTTGTGTTGAGGGCTCCAAAACTGGACGCAGTATTCCAGGTGGATATTCCAGCCCCTACTATCAAAAGCCCCGAAATGAGCAGCCCTGGAGGAGCCTGCACCCTTCATTCAAGGATGCTCACTATTCCTTCCTTTGGCACAACTCAATCTCACTCAGCTCCACAAACCACCCACCCCACAGCAACACCACCCACCCCACAGCAACACCACCCACCAAGAAAGAAGCCATTGCAATTTCTAGGGAAAGTGTCCCTTTGCTAAAGGCCTGGGGTGAAGGAACTGCTGCTCGAGCAGCTTTTTGGAGCAGAGGGTGATCTGTGGATGGGACATATGTTTGCAAACAGGTGCAGAGTGCTAGCACATCACCCTCAGGCATAAGAAAAGCCATCACAACATGTTATCAGCATGGTCTGATAAACAGGCAAAGCATCTGGCACCTCCAGCAGCATCTGGGAGAGGTAAGCAGGGGGCTGAGCGCCAGGTACTCACTCTGTATTGCTAACGCTGGCTTATAGGACTGTGCATTATACTCACACGGCTTGTACCTGTGCATGAAGCCAGGTGCCATAAAGCTAAGTGAATATTTAAGCTAATATAAACAGCCCACTCATTTAAAGCAAAAAAACCAAACAAACAAAAACCAACAACAACAAATAAAAGGATACGATGAAAGAGCAGCTCAAATATGCAAAGAGTACACAAAAAGAGCTCTATTTCAGCATCTAAACTACGATAACTAGAGCTGTATCAACAGTACCTCTTAGTGGCCACAGTAATCTGCTACCAAAAAGAAGGAAGAAGAAAAAAAAAAAGGGAGGGGGGGGCAAGTAATGAGTGGAAACATTAGTGAGCTGGGAAAAAAAAAGAAAAAAAAAATAAGGCAAAAGGAGAAAGATCTGGTAATCTACCTGAAATCATCTCGGAGACATTGTTTCAAAGAGATTGTTTTTTCCCCTTTATCTTTTAAAAAGATGAATGTGAACAAATATCGCTCAAGCTCTGTTCTGTGTGCCATATGCACACACTTTCCACAAGTCCTGATAGCATAATTCCCCCTGGTCTTGAAAACTCAAATTTAATATGTTGAAAAGTATAGAACCCATTGGAAACCTTTCAAATATGTAAAATAAGATTCAAACCAAGGTAAACAATCTTCATATCCCTTTCCATGTGGGCTGCGGAAGGGGCGAATGGGGAACAGGATCCATACATCCATGTACAGTGTATCTAGATACCTAACAACAACAAAGCATAAAGTTGTTTTTGACATCCCTGTACTTCACTTCTGCAAGCTGTGAAGAACTGCCAGAGCTAGATGATTGATTTGTGATTAGAAAAAGGTGGAATCTAAAGATGACAGAGGCACACACACAAGCTATCTGCAGGGCTAGGAAACGCTTCCCTTTGCCCTGCCTGGGGCATTGGTATGCGGATCATGAAGCTCCAGAGCACACTGCTAAAGCAAAGCTTGTTAACATAAGGGGTAAAGAATACACAGGCTATTTTGGGGAGATCTGAGTGTACACTCCATTACAAATAAAGTAATGAAGAGGGGAAACAGCAAGAATCCTAAGGAAAATCCTCCCGGATGTAGCCATGCAAATACTGGAAGATACGGAATGAAAATGAAGCCAGCTGCCACCCTGCACCTCAGCAAGACAGCCCAGGGATACCATTCACCAAGGGAACGGTATCATGTAACATCTCCCAGCCTCAATAAATTTAACATTCACTCAATTTAATACAGAAATAAGCAAGGTGACCACTGGCTAAGTTTAAACTAGTATCTGTTTGGTATACAGGAGTGTTCAAATGACCTCTACCCATCATTTAATGGCAAGCTGGTGTGCTAAATTTCCTCTGACTCTTCCTCATGCCTGTAAATCTTCCAACCAGACATTAACTGCCCGGTAAAGGACTGGCACCTCATATATTGTCACTTAATTATGTTATGCTACATTGGGCTTCCTAGGAGGCACTCATTTAGCACAAAAACACCTCTAAAGAAAACCATGTAGACAGACTGCCCGAGTCAGAGACGATGAAGAATGCTGCTGACAGGGGAATAGAAATGACAGCTAAAGCAGCCTTTGGAACGGAAGGAGAAACCGTAGCGACGGGGAAAAAGAAACCAAGCACGGACATTTGAACCATCAGATAAACAGCAGCTGACAGGACATTTTAGATCTGGAAGGAGGGGGCAGAGAGGAGGAGGAGGAGAAGTGCACCAAAGTGGAAATAGAAAATTACCCTCCTGAATGAACGAGATGTGTTTGGAATGAGTCACAGGGGAAGGCGAGTGCAAACATCAGCAAGTCGAGAAGCTGACTGCGCGGTACCTTGCTCCTAAACCCGGTCTTCAGAAACAAGAGACGGCTGAATAAACACAATGAGAAAACCAGCCTGTTCTCAGCTCCTACCTTCACAACATTGAAATGAAAATGCTTTTTGAGCACAAGGAAGACATCGCCACTGCTGACTTCAACATAGGCAAAGGACATTCAGCACCTCAGAATTGTCCTTCCTTCTTCTCACTCCAAAGGAGAGAGATGGAGATGCTTCCATCTTTCTTGCTATGGAAGGAAAAATAACCCTGCTTTTGTACAGCACACACTGCCTTCTGAGCCTGCTGCCAAAAAAAATCCAGACCAGCAAAACTTTGCATAGAACAGCCATATCAGCGAGGGATATAAAACAACATAAACTCTGCCACGTGGCAGTAACACACACATGCGCACACACACGTGTTCTTCAGTCACTGGAGCCACTGCGGATGCTGCTACGGATGGAGCATTTAGAAAGAAGTCTACAGGAAGGCGGGACTGGATCTGTCGCTGCTCCACAAGTGAGAAGGATTTGGAGCGGTTAAGATGACAAATGGCTACAGCATTTAAAGCATACAGAAGCTTTGCTCCTCTTCCCTGGCTAAACTTTTATTCCCTTCCCCTTTGTAAACATCAGCATTTCTCTCAGTCCCAGTGACATCTACCTGGCTGGAAATCAGTACTGTTCAAAGCACAGTTGCAACTGGTGTGCTTGGCAGCTGTACACATGGCTGGTGTCATTCAGCTGCATCAAGTCACTGCATAAAGTCAGGGATCATGTGGAAATTGCCAGTGAAGGCTGACATTCAAGTAGGCTCTTTCTTCCTGCCTCAAAATAGAATTTTCATTTGGTATTACCAAATTTAGGGTGGTCCAAACCTAGGTGAGAATTTTAGAACCTAAGCTGCACACATATCACTAATTTGATTGAAAAAAGTTGTCAGGGGTTTTTTTTTTCCTCCCATTTGTCATTGATAAATTGATAGTTTCTACTCGTGAAGAATACTCATTTGCTGAGAAAACACAAATATAACATGGCAGGGAGTGAGAAACTGGCTTTGCTTCATATCTATCTTTGTTTCAGTTCCTAAAGACTGCTCAGGAAAAGCATCCTTTGAATCCATGGATGGCAAGGGTTTAGGGACACTGCTTGTCTATAGAAGACTGTTGCTGGTTACTGTCAGATCACTGTGGTTAAGGAACCTTCCCAATACTGAAGATGTTTGCTGAAGAACTTTGGGTTCCTACCTGTGCAGGCACTGTCAGACACGCAACTACCTTCTGTGCTGCTGAAACAATTACTACAGACAGCACTTAAAGGATTTCTGAAACAAGAGGCAGCATTGGTGTGTATTCCTCCAAGCTAGAGAAAATAAGTGAACTGAAATCTATCCTTTCCCTTTCCTTATCTTCACATCACTTTGCCAGCAAAGGTCAATTACATGCTCACAAACAACCAGCTCATAGAATTTGCAATATTAGTGAAACCTTAGTCACCAGTTCCGGCTGCCTACAAGTATAAAAAGCAGCAGCGCTGCAAGGCTGTGTTAGAGCTGGTCAGGAAATTGTACCCCCACATCCCAACCCACACAAAAGCATTTTAGGAAAACGAACAATTTCCAATTTAATTGGAGTTTCCACTTTACACACAGAGTTAAATTTTGTTTGTTTTTGGCAACTAAATCTTTTCTCAGCTCAGTTTAGAGTTTTTGAAGACAGACTAGAAATTCAAACCAAGTGGAAAGTTTTCATTTCAGTTTTTCATTTCATCAGAAAGCTTATTTCTTCCATCCCACAGACTTTTGACCAAATTAACCAGCCAGTCTCACAGCAAAAATCCCTTTCAACACACAGGACTTCTACCTTCTTACTTAATTATTACACACTCGGTTCACACTGTACTGCCCACATCCAAACAACAAAACCCTGAATGTTTATTCTGGGCTCTTTTCCTAGTATTATTTGCAAAGGTTGAAATCAATTTGTACAACTTTAAAGTAGTGCAAATACGTTTTGAAACATTCATTGTAAGTGTCATCAAACAATGCTGATATCAACATTTTGGACAGCTTTTTACATGTACTAACAGTGCACCAAATCTGAGGAGATTAGCATCTCACTGCAAAACTAAAGGCAGATGACAAGGCTTCAAATAAATTACAGCAGCATAAATCTGCACTGTTTTCAGGTCACTGAGATCTCTGGACACACCTAAGGGCTGTCTTTTTTGGTTTTATTCTAGGGAATGAAAAAAGAATGCACACAAAGGTGCTGCATACAGGAGCTTCCAAACTTTACAGAAGGTGAATAAGCATACAGCATGCAAGCACAGTAACTGCCAGTCAGACTTTCTGTCTATGGGAAGATACAATAATATCTGTATTCCTTCAGAGGACTGGAATCTTTAGACCATACATGTGTTGGGCAGGGACTTGCTGTTAGCAGGCCAAATTCTCAGTGGTCAAATTCTACCAACTATAATGGTGCTACACCGTTGATTATTTGGCCTAGCAAAACTAGTTGCCACCTCTTCCTCCCCAAGGTTGCTTTCTGACTTCTCTCTGCCTCTTTTGGACAGATCATCTTAAAACAAATGAACAAGACCAAAAAATGACTGCGGTGGCAACAGCTCCAACCTACATGCTAGGAAGTAACCTGCCTAGGAAATGTGAGAACTGCAAGGCTGCAGCCACAGGTGTTCTGCACCCGTCCAATTGTATGAAGACCAAGTGTGGAGGTGTCACTTGGCTAGCAGGCAAACACAGCTGCTCGCTCACTCTGCCCCCGACCCAGGGAACAGGGGAGAGAATTGGAAGGGTAAAATTGAGAAAACTCATGGGTTGAGATAAAAGTAATTTAATAATAGAAATAAAATAATAATAGTAATACCAGAATATGCAAATGAGTGATGCACAGTGCAATTGCTCATCACCCGCCAACCAATGCCCAGCCTGTGCCAGCCAGCAATCCCAGAGCAGAGACAGTCCCGAAACCACAATCTCCAGCTTTCTGGTCAACCCTCATTAATATACTGAACATGGCATTATATGGTAGTGAATATCTCACTGGCAGACCCAAATACCAACTTGGGTTTTGCTAATTACTACATTTCCCCCCACTAGTCCTTTGTACTTGCAGACTAGCAAAACACAAAGTCCTTGGACTTCTAGCAACAACTAAAAACATTACTATGTTATCAACATTCTTCACATAAAAAATGGCATGCTGAAGGAAAAACACAGCTATTCTAGCTGCTAAGAAGACAATAAACTCTATCCTAGAAAAATGAGGACACCAAGTCAGCCACTCAAGGAGCCACAGTCCAACCAGCTCTTAGCCACTTTATCAGAGATGTCCTACTCGAGAGCGTGTGTTCCCCCTGCTTTGTAACCCACACACCTCATCCCAGCAGCCACGTCAACAGCAGCCATCTCCTAGCGAGCACACCCAGTGGTTTCTCCCAGAGGTTTCCTCTGTCCACTTCTTACAGGCCACCTTGGGGACTCCAGCATGAAACATAATACCTTGCCTTGCAGTACCGTGTTTGTCCCTGCAGAATTAGTTTTCTTCCTGAATCCAACAAAAACAAAGGAGGAAATATTTTTATGTTCTTTCCTTTACTGCTTCCTTTAGTAGAAAATTTCCACCTGGGGAAAACCCAGACCCTGTTTCTATGGAAAGATAAGGACTGTGATGTTAAATCGTGTGAAAATAAATCATCTTCCGCAGTGCTTCTCGTAAAGTCTCACCGTGCCTGCTAGAAGACCACATGATACTCGTGGAAAATAACTGAACTTAACAATTGTCTGTGATGGATGCACATAAAACAGTTTATTCAGTTTTTATAGAGGGCAACAAAGTTATATTTAAAAGAGATGTAACACTTGCATGCCAAGTTATATGTTTTGTGAAATAGTGTTTTATTAAATAAGCTCAGATCATCCCAATAGGGGAAAAAAAATTGCAACTGTTTTTTCTTGCTTTTTCTAAACTGTAAATATTTCCTCCCTGAAGGTCATTAAAATGCTCATTATATACAGGTTGCTTATATTAGCCACAGTTAAGCCACACATGCTATACTTTATGTTTACTGTATTCAACAGAAAGCTGCATGTTCCTATATGGGATCACATCTTATGAACCTATGTTCAAAAATATACACCATGTGTTTGCCATAAAATTAGCCAGGTAATCACGTAACAGATTGCACCGTATTTCACAGCGTTCCTGTATCACAGTGTCCATGGATACCAAAGATATACATTATCCCTAAACATGGTTCAGTCCAAGCCTCCTTCTCTCAGCACCCATGCTCAGAATGGCAAGAGATTTATGAGCTCCTTCCAAAAGGGTTGCTCTATCATAACTCCTACTCAAGCACGCCAAGTAGATAATATGTTTAATGTTACATCTGGGAAAACCTCGTGCCTTATCCCAGGAAACCAGGAATTTCAGGGACAAACGGAAGGGAGAGAGCCCTTAAACCTTTAAAGATATGTTAGACAAATCTTGTTGTAATAAGAAACTTGCCATCATAAATGAGCCTTTGATAGAAGCATTACACTATGGATTCTGCAAACTCAGTAATAAAAAGCAATTTACACTTTTCAAAAGACTATTATACAGTGGATACGAATGATAACTAAGTACAGAAGACTGTTAAATCCTGTCTTGAATATATTCTAAAGAACAGAACATTCTAAGTTAAGTGTAAAATAATTTTTTAATGGATTTATTGTGCTTTTAGCATCAAACTCTGCTTGGAGAAAAGGTGCGTTTGGAACCCAAATGAGCCAAGAAAACAACAAGAACAGGAGTATTTTAGTGTAATAACAGAGTAATTAGATTGTATTCTCCCAGAAATCAAGTTGGCACTGAGACAACAGGGATCTTTCTGAGCATATATTCAGTGGTCTCAGGATAAACATGCTTACCAAGTTTTT
The DNA here is from genome assembly GCA_907165065.1 of Caprimulgus europaeus. The sequence goes on along the minus strand of OU015526.1, from coordinate 76,496,437 downwards.
TTAATCTGTTTGAAGAGTCTTTCAGTTCTGTTATCAAAAATAATAATAATAATAATAATAATAATAATAATAATAATAATAATAATAATAATAATAATAATAATAATAATAATAATAATAATAATAATAATAATAATAATAATAATAATAATAATAATAATAATCTAGTAGCAATATTCCTACTTGTTCATAGCTGAGGGTGGGTTTTTTTTCTGGTTAAAAAAATAATCTCACATTGAGCAGAATGCACAGGCTTGTACAAAAGTATTATGGCATGAAAGCAGAAATGTCTCTGTGCTCAGGTTCAAAATGAACCTCTGGGGAAGACCAAGTGCAGGGGATGTAAACCTCATTGCCTAGAGTCTGCATTCCCGTGTTACTACACAAAGCACAAGTGAAAACAAACTTGCACTATCAAATTCAGCACAATGACTTTCCAAGGCTGGATCAATCCCAGGGACCTCCTCAGCCTTTGTATCAGAAACTGTGGATCATGGAACTGTTCTGCTAGAACCATGGGACTGGAAAATACGGTGCTTCAGCTAAGGTCTTGCCAAATCCCAGACTGACACCTACCCAAGGGGCTAGGTCAATTAGCACAGACTTAGTAAACCACCTGAAGACATCTTCATGTCTATGAAATTATTCTTCAGAAACCACAAAGGCCACATTTAAATAATCTGTAAAAGAGCTCTACAGTGATTAAACTCCATGGTGCAATCTGGACTAACACAATTTGAACTTGTATAAGCAGCTATTTCTGCTCTGGTTCTCCCCTTATCCATTCCCCTGATACCAAGTGTCACACCTTGCCTTGTGCCTCAAGAGTCCAGGTAAAGCTGCAAATCTAGCCCAGGCATCAGTTTCTCCTTTGCTAGGAGAAATTTCAGAAAATCTCTTTGCATACAACCTGGCAGAATACAGTCCAGACCAGGGAGATATCTAAACCTCAAACACTGAAGTCGCCTTCTGCACTGAAGTTACAAAAGTTCTGCTCCAAAGCACAAAGTTTCTGGCATCTGTCTATTACCACCAGGCTTCTTGCAAAATAAATCCCATTTCCTTTGCCTGTTTAAGGAAACAGGCCAAAGCATTTCGATTCAAGTCTTCCCCCCCAAAAAAGTCATAGCTAAGATATGACATAGCATCCAACAATTGAATATTCCACCCAAAAGTGTGAAATGTTTGGTAAAGGTCTAAAAAGCTGTGTGTGATATTACAATAGAAAACTTTGGTGGTTACCAACCTCACCTGTAACATCTACCACAGAGAGTGACTTTGAACTTAATCTTTACAGGCCAGTAGCTGGGAAGTTCCCCACATTCTCTTGGGGAGGTACTGTGGCTGTACCCAGTATTTGTAGCCTGTATCTCCACAGCATCCCCTACTACAAAATGTACACTAAAGCCATAGCTGAGATTCTTGGAAAAGCTTTCTTTCCCTCTACTCCATTCCAAACCACTGACTGTTGGCTTGAGGCATGCAAATACTAGTTAACAACTGGAAGATGCTGACCAAGGAGGATGTGTAATCTCCACCAGTTGAGCCTCTTCAGAACAGGTCAAATATTAGTCAGAAAAAAAATTGGTATAGCTGAGTCTGCTTTGGGGGAAGGAGCAACCCAGGGTACTTGCTGGAGACAAAAGCTTCCTGCTCTATGTCCAGGATATGAAACAAAGACCAGAAAAATAATGTTTTTGCATTAAGTTTGTTGAAATAGGGCTGCTTGAAATGCTCATGTTAAAAATCAAAACCAAGCTGAACTTCTCTTGTTTAAAGCTCTGTTCCACAGCCAAACAGAAATATAAGCCTATCGTGTGTGAATGAATTCTGAATTATTTGAGCTGGCTTACAAATTCATAATGAAAATCAAGCACTCCTATGCAAAAACTAAGAATAGTTTTTGAAGTTTCACAGGAAATCATTTTACTTCTGAAACTTGAAAACAGTTTTTGGGGTTTCTTGGTTCTTTTTACCACTTCATGACAAACAAGTCCCCTCAATTTTGTACAAACCCAGTTGTATTTTCTACAGTTTGCATGACTGACAAGTCCAAAAGAAATCTTCAAATATACCAAGCTCAAAATAGAATTTTTGAGAAGATCATTTTTATATGGAAGTCATCAAAATCATAGAGAAGATTTTTTTTCATCCTGTTGTCCTCCAGGGCTTGTACTTTGAGCAACTTTTCCAAGAGCAACATTGGTTCTGTTTGCAATTCATCTCTCCAGTGAGCATTTTTAAACTTGAAGAAGTGGCAGTGGGGGGAAAAAAAGGAGAGGCCAGAAGACAAAAATGTGCACATATTTAAAAGAGGGATTCTATAGGAATGAGACAGCTCAGTTTTGCGTGCACGTACTTTAAATTTAAAGGAAGTCTCGCTTACAAGGCAAAACCGCTAGTGGTGTGAATTATACGACTCCAGCTTCCTCCAGTTTGGCAGGGTGGTAAGAGCTCTGCGGAAGGCAGCCACTGTGGTTTGACTTTCACTGATAATAGCCGACCCTCCCTCCACCCCCTGAAAACTCAGCACTCTAAAAATAAGAAGGAAGCAAAAGGAGAGCCATTTCCTTGCCAACACCAGTAGCTGGGAGGCCTGGAATGGTGCCATTAGATACCCTGCTATTTATTGCCCATTTCCACCCCATAGGAAGTTTGGGGAAGTAGTTGCCAAAAGAAAAAAAGAAAGGAGAAAAATAAACCTTCCTGTTTGGCTTAACATTTGACAGGACAAAGTCAGATAATTCTAGCTCTACATTTTGCACGTTCTTGCCCACAGTTGTTTTCCTCCAGAGGCTCCTTCTAAAAACAAACAAGGATTTTTATATATCAGTGCTTTCAAAGCAAACACAGGAAGTATCTTCTCCAGTCTCCTACACATACTTTGTCTGCTCCTTCACTCCCTCTTCACTGGGTGCTTTCATTCTGGACAGCACAAAACCAGGAGCATTAAAATATATATACTCATTAATTCAATTTCCTTCAGAAATTACAGTTTCATCAAAACCAAAAGTTTTGCAAGTCAGTTGTGGTTTTAACAAATTGTCTCAAATCAGAGATGTGACTCTGGGCAAGAAGAAAGGGAAAGAAACAATTTCTGAATATTCATTAAGTTTCTTACCTTCTCTGTGTCCAATTCAGAGATGACTCAAACTAAGCTAAGCTCTTACCTGCCCAAAGAAGGTCCTGCTTGCTAGGCTAGATGGGTGCCTTGGCATGTCCTTCTAAAGTTGTTTCTCTTTGTTTAAATTAAATGTTTGTGAGGACCAAGACAGACTATCACCCAGTGGAGCTAAGCTAGTCATCTAGCTCAGGGTCTCCAAAGCCTGCTCCAGACTCCTTCAGAAATTACAATAAAATAGAAACATTTTTGAGGCTGAGAGCAGGTAAATGTCTGATCTGAGCCTCAAAGTGTCTGCTCCAAATGGAAGCTGGCTAAGAAATGATCCAGCATTCCTTCCCTCATGTGAAAGGCACTTAACTCACTTCCCAACTTCATTAACAAGGTGCACAGAAGCCTAGTATGTGGGTGAGGGGAATGTCAAAATGTGTAGTTTTGAAGTTGCCAGATTTTCTTTCCCTAATTCTTCATCCAAGTAAACACGTTAAAAACTTAATCCAAATAGATAGATATTTCTAGGTCAATCAAAACTATATTCATTTAAATTTTTGATGAATAAATAAACCACCTGCCAATTAAAAAAAAAAAAAAAAAAACCCAGCCAAGAAGAAACAGAGACAACCAGCTTTCCAACCCTTCCTGCAATCCTGGGTCAGTGCTAATGCTAGCAGAATCTGGGATAGTGATGTGGCTGCTATACCCTCCTTCATTCTTAATGACCAGATAAGCCATCTTGCAAATATTTTTTGTTTCTACAGCAAGACACACAAGTATTTACCTCAGGGAACACAGTAGCTAGCCTTTTTGGGTCAGCATCAATCCTTTCTGAGCTGCTGCAGCTGAGCAGCAATGGACACCTCAGCCCCATGTCAGAGTCCTAAGCAAACTCCATGCTCTCTGCCCTGGTCTCCTGACACAGCCTGGCTCCAAGGCAGAGGAAACCCAAACAACAATATAAGAAGGGTCACCACCCAGTTTCTCCAGCCAGGTAACTACCCTGAGTGATCAGGACTGAGCAGATCAGATCCCATCTGCCCCATAGCCTTTAGACATGCTACAGTACAATAGAGACTGCATATGGTGGAAACATGTGGAAATACAGCACTAAGACAGGGCGAGAAGTCTGTTTCCTGTCCCGCTAACATATTTAGGATTACAATAACAAATTCTTCTGCACCAGGACACAAAAGAGGAGACAGTGAGAGATGTCTCTCCCCCCTCCCCTAAGGAAAAGAGGCATCCACACAGGATGGCCAAAAGCCCAGTAGTCATAGCTCATAACAGTGAAGGAACAGGAACCTGAGAATCAAGACCTCATGTTTGGCAGAAACATCTCCTGCATTCCCAGGAAAAGCTTTACCCTCCAGGGTATTGGCTATTCTGAGCTCTCTGCTCTGGCTTTGTACAGGGACTCAGTGCCAGATCACAGAAATTTTTCCACGCAAAAGTTTCATCCAAAGTGATGAGTTTCCATGAAAAGTTCTGATGCAAAAACGTTCTCTTGGAAAATTCCTAGCAAGCTCTAATCTTCACGTTAAATCATGGCCATGGATTTACAGCACTTCACTCCACACATGCTGACTGCAGCCTAGTAAAACTGTACTGAGCTCTAGTTCCTCCTCCACCCCTCCTCTGGGGCATGTAAAGTCCTGCATCCTCTGGGTCCCGTATAAACTCCTGGTCAAAAATGCAGTAATTTTTTTTTTTGTGAATCAAACTCCTATTATTTGTCAGGAGCAAAGCATCCAGGCCCAAGTCTCTGTAACTTTCCCTTTTGTATTCACCTAGTCATACCAAGCTATCCTCCCTGCAGGGTTCATCTCCGCTGTCCTCCCTGAATGGTGCATCAATGACTTTACAAGCACAGAAGGTTTTCTGTTACTTGCAAAGGGTTACAAGCAACTGAAAATTCTTCTCTCGCTCCCTGCTGTGTCAGAAGAGCAGTGCCATCTCCTAAATAAGCAGAGACAGCTGAAAACAGCAATGAATCTCCCTCCAATGCAGTGCACAATATCATTGAAACTACTTCTGTGAAATCAAATATTTGAATTACAGTTCTCAGCTTTAATAGAATTTCTGCCTGAATAGAAATTAAGTTATTTCCTCTTGGCAGCTTTCAATATCAAGTGGAAATGACACTTTTCTTTCATAAGCAGCAAAGATCAGAAGGCAGTGTAACCACTCACACTTTAGTTTTTTAGGAGGATGTTTTCCTGCTCTTTCCAAAGCTTGCAACCTTGCCATTCACAGTCCCATTACTTCCTTCTTTCAAAGGACTCAGCACAAAGCTATCGCCACTTACGTGTTACCCCTAGTACAAACTGTGGGTCCATGTTAAATCTGGACTGAAGTACAGCACAGCTGCCATACTGGCAGCTAGGAAGTTCTGAAGATCATCGATTTCTGTGTGGCAACAGACAAAGAACAGGCACTGAGGGCTAAGCTGGCTGGATTTATCTCACGTTTGATGCAGGCCAAGTGCAAGTACACAGACAGTTCCCCTGGAGCAAGTGATGTTGTTATCCCACAGCAACTCATTTGTGCACTAAACCCTTACACTTGTAGCTTTTGATCCATCGAGACACAGAGTTAATCTGACCTTGACAAGAGATAGCCAAAGGAATTGTGAACCCTCAGTCTCTGGGCAGAGATTTGTTCTTGTCCAGGTATTAAAAACATTCATTTTGAAATATATCTCTGAACTATCAGCATGTGTGTGAAACAACAGCCTATCTAGGGTAGGAATATATATGGGAGCCATTCAAGTATCATATAGCCAACACAACTAATTCTATACAGTTTTCTCTTTAAATAATCAAGGCTTGTGATGCCAAGACTGCAATCCAAATTCTCTCATGCTACTAAATTCTGAGAAATCAGTGCCAGTAAAGAAAGAGCTACTACAATATTTATGTTACAGATGTATGTGGTGATTGCAAGTGCATTATGGTGCCTCCAAGTTCCTGTGCAGTAGAATAGAATAAAGCAAAGAAAAAATATTTTCCTTTAAAACCTCTTTTCCCTATACTGTCAAAACATCAACTGCTCTGCCATCTTACCCTCCCCAGCTGATAGGGCTCTGCACTTTTACAGTGTTTGTACTTGCTCTGCTTAGAGTTCAGTTTCCTCTGGTGATCTGCATGCAGGCAAATATTGCCAGTGGCACTAATGTATATTTGTTCTTCCTGAATCGCATACAGAAATATTGTTGCTATGCGGCGAGCACAAAACAATCCAGAAGTCACCTGACATCCTCCATCAAACATTTAGGAGTCATCAAACTTAATTTCCCCTTTGTGCCATAAAACACCGAGAGGAAGCTTTAATAGATTGTATTATGTAACGGTTCTATAAAAATAGCAGGCCAGCACTGGAGCACTTCCTTCCTGAGGCCAAATAACCTATGCTGAAAGGATACACACTGGTTTCCCTGGCAACCATGAGAGATGACACTAGGGGGAAAAACACCAACAAAAGGACCATTTTTTGCTTAGTAAAATAAGGTCTGGCTTCAAGCTTGTGATACATTGAATACAGAGTGCCTGACAGAGAGAGAACCGGTTAATAATTCTGCTCAGGTCCCAGTGACCTTGCAAGGCTGTTAATGCTTTTAATTTCTTTTTGTTCTGCCCATTAAGAAAAAAATAATAGCAAAGCCACAACAGAAAACTCATCTCAGCAAGCATTACAGTTTTTAATTTTTTTTTTAATTAAAAAGGGAAAAAAAATTAAAGTGGAGGCAGGACCATGTTAGAGATTCATCTGCCCTGCTAGCATTTGCACACGACATTCTCTTTCTTCCCTCCACTTGCATAGATGGCAGGATTTTCACATTTCATTTCAAAAGCCTCCTTTCTGTTTCCAAGCTTGCTGTGCTTAGTACTCCATTGCCCAGCAGACAGCTGTTTTCAAGACATGGCTTTAGCAAGTAACCAAAAAACAAACTCCCTCCCCAAAAACCTTATGATGAACCAACACTATGCTAAGGGCACAACCCAGTGGGTCAAAATACTTAACAACAAGGTCGTCTCTCTTGCCTTATTCAGCCCTTCACAGCCCCCATGCTCCCACTGGGAGCCAGAGAGAAAAGTGACAAAAATGGGTTTTGTTCCAGTCCAACTATCAGGGCTGGTAGGTTCTTTGCAGCATAACCACATGAGCTTATTCTTGTCACCTTCAGCTTTCCCCAGCCAATTTTTAACCCTTGCTTGTTGCATCAGCTGCTGCTGAGGCAGTTCCCACACCAACAAGTTGATCTCTTCACTTGCCTCTCAAACCTCTGGCACATGGGGGTATTATCCAGTGCAAAGCAGCAGTGGCAGTGAACAAACACGCATATTTCTGAGAGGAAGAAAAAAAAACCAAACCAGTTATTTTCTCTAAAATCTGGAAAGCAGCTGTCTAAGGCTTATTTTCATCCTTTATAAAAACCTCCCTTCCTTCTTCTTGTCAGTCAGTAAGAGGGGAGGAAATGCATTTGAACAGGAAATGTATTGGTACATAACTCTCCCGCTGAGCAACTCTACCATCTTGAAGTCATCCTGGGCTCCTCACGCAAGGGAGAGAAATATCACACGTACTGCAGAAGAGGAAACCAAATAACAGAGAGACCAGGTGATATATCCACAATACCTCATTACTCCATGGCAGCAGAAAAAGGACTGCAATCCAAAGTCTGATTAATTTCTACCCCTCAGCAGTATCTCTAGCATGGAAATATCTCACAGGCAAGAAATAAAAGCGTAGGCTATGGCCATGAAGGTGCCTCTCAGACTGTCCATCACTTTCCCCCTCAGCTGTAACAAAGTCTCTTGTGTTTCCAAAGAAAAGCTTTGCATCCTAATGTGACAAACACTGCACCTCTTCTTTGCACAAGAGCTCACGTGGGAACCACTATTTCATTTGGCGTCACCCTCACACCAAATAACTATTTTACAAAAGAAGAATGAAAAGCTGCAGTACAACAACATCTGTAATCTACTCCCAGGAGCTTTTATTTGATATTAACACCTCAAAGATGGGGTAACACCACATTACAGGTAACAAGAATTTCACCTTCCTGACAGTCTTTGCTTAAAGAAATTTTCAAATCATTAGTCTGCCCAAGGCAGCATTTACTCAAGACAAGTATCATGAAAATGTGTAACAGCACAGTTTGGTTTTGTTCTACACTTGGTTGGGGAATTTTTTGTTGTTTCTGGTTGGTTGGGGGAGGGCTGCTGTTTTGTTTTGTTTTTTATAGGGGTCCTGATTTCTATCACCATCCCACATCACTCAGACACTCACACTTTAATATGTAACTTGTTGCTAAAAATCATATTACTGATGAATCCAAAGTAAAAACAAACCCAAGTCCCATACAGATAAGACAGTCTCTAACCTACAGTTAACCCTATTTACCTACAATATTTACCAAGCAGTGCAAAGAGTGACTTAAAAAAACCACGCTCCATAGCTAAATTAACAAAAATTAACTAATTTTTAGCTTTTTTTTTTTTTTAATAAATCCTGTCTGGCAACCTCAATCGTTCTATGCCCACAGTTTTCTGATTCGCAGCAGGCTATATTTGAAACAGTATATGTAGCCTCCTGCAAAATAACATTACTGTGGTTTTTTTCCAGCAGCTACAGATAGAAGTGATGTTTCAGTCAGGAGCCATCCTTGTTACAGCAACAAACAGTAAATGATCTTTCTTATAGTGCCACAGATTCTACCAGTCTGCTTTTAACATACATTGAAACCAGGCCTTGTGCTACATCAGTATAAAGAGTAACTTCCCTGTAATTATGTGACTTACTATCAGGATAATAGCAAAATCTGGGGCACAAACTTTCAGACATCATTTTAAAAGAAGTTCCTGGCTACTTGTATTGGCAAAAATCCCAGGGCAGTTTTGAAAGAAGCATTAGGTTGTTAAACACAGGTATCCTGGCAGAAATGCCATTTCTGGCCATCATAGTTCACTTGTTTAAAGCATATCTTCAGTCTTCAAGTGGATATTTGGATATTCCTCTTCATTTCCTTTTGGAAGTCAAAAGGTGTTTGCTGTGGCTGTATTTCAGCAGGGGATTAAGTCACCCCTATGTGTTACCTACTTCACAGGATCACGCACATTCCTCTAGACCTGTTCACACTGGGTTAAATTCTCCCCTATGCTGAAGGCCAGCACAACACCAAGGCATTGCATAAGTATTTAAGGGATTAAATGGGATTTGAGGGGTGTGTAGGCACTGCAGCTGGATAAATTTCCTTCAAGATTATTTAATTCTGACACACTGACCCTTTCAAATACATACACCAAGTCTTTATGTGGTGTCCAGTTTAGATGAAAACTAGTGAGAAACAAATGCTTCCACCACCTTCAAGGAAATTGCACACACACACTCTCTGTGCATGAATTCTGCCCAATGTGGCACTGGTGTCCTGGGTTTGCTGGGATAGAGTTAATTTTCTTCTTAGTAGCTAGAACAGCTGTGTTTTAGATTCAGTGTAGGATTTGTTATGAGAAGCATGTTGATAAAGTACTGATGTTATGAGTTGCTGCTGGAGCTCAAGGTGGATGCAAAGGACTGGGAGGGAGAAGTGTAGTAATTAGCAAAACCCAAAACTGGCATTTGGATGTGCCAGTGAGATATTCCAAATCACAGCACATAGTGTCAGTACATTATCCAGGGCTGATGGGAAATCAGGGCTATTCTCTCAGGGATTGCTCAGGCTTGCCCTTCCAGGGTTCTGGTTTCTGGACTGTCTCTGCTCAGGGATTGCTGGCTGGCACAGGCCGGGCATCGGTTGGCAGGCAGTGAGCAACTGCACTGTGCATCACTCCATTGTATATTGTTATTGCTGTTGGTATAATTATTAATTAATTTTAATTAGTAAACAGTTTTTATCTCAACTCATTAGTCTTCTTGCCCTTTTTCCTTCCAATTCTTTCCCCTACTCCCTGTGGGGGAGCAGAGAGTGAGAGAGCAGGCTGTGTTTGGCTGCAAACCAAAAGGGTGAAACCACCACAACTGGGAACAGGTCACCAGGGCACTGGTGCAATACTCTGTGGCTCCCAGTCCTAAGGTTAGCTCTGACACAAATCTCCACAGTAAGATAAGCAACAGATAGAAGGACAACTGTCACAGAAAAGTTTAACGCTATTAAATCCAGCTGCCCAAGCCAATGAGTTACACCCCAACCTAATACGGGACGGAGCCTCTGAACTGCACAGGAGCAGCAGCAGCAGTGAGACAACCTGGCCCAGAGTCCGAAGAACAGAAGAGCTCGAGGTGCCACAGCAGCAGCGTGCGTGCTCACCCTGTGCTCCTTCAGCTGCGTAGCTGGCAGGTATGGAGGCAGGCGAGGTAATCACCTACGTGTTTACCAGCTCCTGCTCCTACCTGTACTTCCTATCTGGGAGCTGCCAGCCAAGCAGCCAGATTTGCTGACTTTGTTGCAGGCTTCATTAACTCAGACAGAAAACTCTCTATCTATCAGAAATGCTTCGCTTGCTGCTAATCAAGCAGCTACTAACAGTGCCGGCGCATACTCCTGATGGGATGCCAACTCAGACGCACCTTACTTGCAGCCCAGTTACTTAGTTACTATGTTAATTAAGCACCTAAGTAGGTAGTACATTAACATGTCAGGATTTCAAAAGGCAGTATGAATAGCTCACTGGGCATTTCCAAGTCACAGCAAACAGCATAGGAATAATTAAACCACCTATAAATGCCTCAAAAATATAAACCTCGCATAAGATAGACTGTTCATTTGGTATAAGATCAGAGTCCAACGCTGTTTGAATTTTAAGGGAAAAAGCAAACAATATATCCATTTCAAAATATTTTAACACAATACAGACAAATTCACAGTGAGAGACTTAACCCTACAAAATTGCCTCCAACGTAAAACTACACAAATTCAGGGAACATGCAAAGGTACTGAGGCAAACTGTAAGGGGATGATACAGACATGTGGAATTACACCAAGGCACTTGCAGTCACTAGTAACTGCACACTACCCAGAATATATATTGCTAGGAGCAGACTGTTAACATTTAACCAGGACACTGGGGCCACAGGGTTATCTTACTGACAGCTGTGGAAACCTACACAGGTTCCTTGGCTTTAGGTTGCACCTAGTCAGTGAATGGGAAGAACAGGGCCAGCGTATATGAACCTGGCACTGTTGGGAAATGACACAAGCAGCTTCCTACAGGATCCGTCCAGCTCGGGGTTAGGTCTGCACTGCGACAACTAGGCTAGTACCCATCCTGCCAACGGAGTACGAATTAAGGACAAATATTTTGTATTCTCAAATCAGTTTTTTCCCAACCACACAACTACATAAATTTTATCATTTCACCTTTCTGACCACATCAGAGAGAACAGGAGCTCCACAGGCAGCTGAAGCCTCTGGTATTTTAAATTTGAGAGAGAAGAAGCTTTGAAAATAAAGTACATGTCAGGAACAGGTCCTTCAGATTTGCATCTTGATCCTTCTACAACAATGAGGTCTCAGCTGTTTAAAGCAGGTACCCCCCATAGTTTCTGTGTTGGAGAAGGGGGAAGAGCAACCATGCCATCTCAAAACAAAACATCTACCCCAACAGCCTGTCCCCTAATAGTAGCAGAGAGCCGATATCTAAGACAAGGAAGAACTGGGTGAGCACATACAATACCTCCCTGGCAGTCTCCCAGCAGCCAACCATTTGAGGATCAGAGACTTCCTGTGCCAGACTTCTTTTTATCTATTTAGTCACCCTCAATTAATTTCTCTTTCATGAACCTGTCCAGTTGACCCTTGTACCCATAAAGCACACTAGCTGGTTGCTTTAAGTGGATAGACAGGTATCCATGGTATGCGATTCAGCAGCATTTTACTGCTACTGGAGGAAGGAAACTAACCAAGAGCTTTTGCAAGACCGCACACTGAACAGCTCATGATTTCACCACCCCACAGGCTACGTGATGGAATCAGGAGAGTTGGATTAGGTAGGCCAGAGCTGTACATCTAGATGCTACCAAGTTCATGGGGACATGGCAATTGGGAGCCTGAAAACATCCTGGGATTCAAGTTTTATTTTTTTAAGCAGATAGCTCAGCCTCTGGAGTACCTTTAAGCAAGCAGAAGTTTGCAGGTGCATCCCTACTGCAAGTGTTATGAAGGTGTCTCTGCAAGATGCATCCAAGTATAAGATAGAAATTTTTATCTTAGCTCCAAATCCACAAAGGAGAAAGCAATAACTGAAACCATCAAATAACAATCTTTAATTAGTCCCTCCATTAGAAACTTGGTTGTGGTGACACATTAAAAGAAGACAGAGAAGGAAATAAGACAGTGTAGAAACACTTCAGACATTACCATGATTTTGAAGCCAAAATTCCACTGATTTTCATCACAGCAGGAAAGATAAGACAAAAGATAAGACAAAAAATAAATCCACCAGAAGTACCAGTGCAAAAGTTACTGTCTCGTAGCATTTCTTAAAGATTTACACATAACCCTCCTTACTGTTGCGCCAGCAAGGACTGCAGTGCTTAAATCCTACTTCAGCATTGAAAACAGCCTTTAAGTGGGATTGAAGTGAAGCAAGACCCCTTGCATGGGAGAGAATTCTGCCATCTGTGCTCAGCACAGAAACCAGCCAACACTGCATCGGTTCAATGGGTTGTCATCTGCTGCTGTGCGCAGCAGCGCAACAAGGCACCTTTCCCTCTGGAGGCTTTTCTGTGGTGAGACTGAAGTATATCTATCACCTAAGCCAGTCCTCCCATCACAGAGAATTCCTATCCCCATCTTACAGATTCAAAATGAAGTGGAGAAGAAGGTGAAACTTGAAAGTATTGAAAAACCCATTCAAAAAAAGCTTGAAAGATCTCTGAATGGAAGAGCAGTCCTTTGACCACAAAAGGTGACCTCTATTTTATTCACTCTGCATTGAGCGACTTGGACTGTAAACCAGAAATGGATATTCCAGGATCCAGAACAAAGAGATTATTAGAGAAAAAACAAGGTCATAGACACTTAATGAGATGCTCCTAACACATGAATGCACACACTGAGAATAAAAACCAGGAAAATCACCTAGAATCTTCAGTCTTTTGCCCTGAAAGCAGACAGAGAACTGGCTTGCTGCCTGCAAAAGGACAGAGAGGGAAACCTCACCCTTGCTCTGCACGAGTGGACAGGTTTCATTCTTGCTAGGGATGTTAGTGCTGTCTCTCTGATTTACTCTCTCCAGAGGCTCCTGGAAGGAATTCTGCCCAATCCAGCCCAAGCAGTGTAAGGACTCCTACAGCATGTAATCCAGGAATAGCACCCCTTACCATGCCTCCAAGAGCCACAGACAAGTCTTCTACATGCAGACCCACCACTCAGGAATTCACACTCACTAAAAATAGAAGTCCTTATGCCCACAAGCCGGTCTCACCAACACATCCTAGATGCTGTCGCTGGAAGTGTTGAGGAGCCTGCCACTTAGAAGGCACACCACTATGCATTTCCCCTAAAATAGGCAGAGAAGATAGTGGAAAAATCCAAAGAAAGAAAGAATAAATTTTCTCATCTTGTTTTGCAGGTTTTTGTTTTGTTTTGTCCTCAATAAGTATTTGGTTTATAGCAAAAATTTTGTTTTTCACAAATCCTCCAATAACATCCTGTAGGCACAGAAACATTTCTTTCCTCTCCAAGAGCCCATAGTGCTGCCAACACAGGTCACACTCACTCAGATAATAGCTGTATTTTGCATATGATCCTTCACTCATGAATATAGCTCTGCTCAAAACTGCTATTCAAGAGTGGAGACCGTTGCCACACAGAACACATCATGCAACTGTCCCACAAGGGAAGACTAGATTTACATGTGCTGAGGTCTTCAACAGTTACACAGTGCTCTTCCAGGGCAGAGTGGGACAACGAGGATTTATGGATTGAGTACATCACCATATTCTTTAGCGTAGCAAAGATTAAGACAAAATGGTTGCATGTGAAACAAGGATATTGTAATAAGAACCATTAAGCAAAAATAATGGTTTTTCAAACTAAGCTTTTCACTTCTGTTTTCAGGTAATAAAGATTTTCTCAGATTTTCAAATATTCTGTCCTCATTTTCAAATCCATGATCCTTCCTTTTCCAAAATAGGAAAGAGATAAGAGAAAAATTTCCCAGCGTCACTTTCTCCCTCTCTTTGCAAATCAAACTAAACAGAAAAGAGATTTTAGTAGGGGGGGAAAAAAAAAAAAAGAAAAAAAAAAAGGCAAAATTAAATCCTATGCATCCAGCACTGAGAACTGAGTCTATCTAAAATACAAAAAAGCTCCATGTTTCCTGCTGTGCCTTAGTATAAGCTGTAGCTTCCAGCTCTGTGGATCCTGTGCTGTTGGCTGTTCTTTCCTTCAGGCAACTTCTGCAGGGAAGTTAATTCTCTTTCTGAGTCACATCTTCAGGCCTCTTTTGCATGTTTGCTGTTATGCAGCCAGCACATCAAGGCCAGCATTTGGAATAGAGCCTTGAGTGCAAGCCACATTTGTTGTTGAACGAACAAAACCAATGCTCCAAAAACCAGTTAATCATGTTTTAAGGTATAAAATCCAACTGTCCTTTTTGGCCAGAGGAAAGAAACAACCAGCCCCTCATTGTAGCCTCTCATTTGGAGAGATACCTGGCAAGAAACACCACTGTTGTCTGAAGCACTGATAAAGGCCAAAGGCTGAGAGTGGCTAGCAGATGAGATAAGCCATTGGTCTGACCTAGCAAATCATATCCTTTGTTCATCCTGTTTCCTGGGGATTTGAAACAGCTCTTCCCATTCTCTCTAAAACTAGATAAATAGAGAGTGATGGCTTTAGAGCTTTTCAAGTGTCAAGAGCAGGAGGAAAGGCAGGCCTATAGTAACAGGCTTTAACAAGGGTACTATCAACTACCATAGGAAACTCTATATTGGGTTGTTGAGCAGATTCCTCCCACACAAAGTAATAACAGTTTTCTCCTTTGCTTTAGTACTTCCTGTATCCATGTTCCTACAAAAAAACAAAACACAAACCACCACCAACCAAACCACACCCCACACAGCAACAAAAAAAGCCCACACCATCCTAAAAAGGCCAAGCTACAAGACAGGACAGCAGAAAGAGGCTAGTTTTTCAGCTCTAGCTCTCTCAGAAGTCTTATCTGATCTGAAGTGTCTGATAAGTATCTGATACCACATGACAATTTTCAAGTACAACACTAAAAAAAGGCAATAATTATGTTGCACGTTGCATAGGAAAAACACTCTGTGCAATTAGAGAATAACAAAGAGCTGGCACAGAGCACTATAGTCTTCTGCATGGCATCTCTTCTTACTGGTGTTATACCATCAGAAAAAAGTGGTGTTAGACGAGCATTCTGAAGGGATGGAAATGGCATAACCAGGTTGTAACATACTAAGAGAAAATATTCTTCCACATGTCGCACGTGCATCATCTATGATGAACAGAACACCCACAAATAAGGTTTGTGGTAAGGGCAAAAGTAAACCCATTATCAAATTTCTGAGACTGTCCTGGAAGTTTACATTGTAAAAGTAAAGTCAAATTTTATGCACCTGATTATGCACATCACACACCTCTGAAAGTAAATGTGGCTAGCCTGATTTGGGACTATCTGGAGAGAAAAGGCTCAACAAGTGAAGGAAAAATTTATGTGACACAGTAAGTATTGTAAATTAACTCTGAATTCTATCAACTTATTTGCTTAACTCTTACTCACAGAAACAGCCCTCATCTTCAGTTTGGTTCCTTTAAGCTCAGCACTTGTCTGTTTAAGTGTTGTATGCTCAAATATAGCAATACTGAAAAATTGGTGCAATATTCCATGATGCTCTACAATTGGATAAAGAATCCTCTCTGTGATGCTTCTGACAGTTCCTCTGTGCAATTCCACAGGTTTATCAAATATTTCTTGTTATCCTTTCATAACCACAAAAGCAGAAAAGAAAATGAAGAACAAAACAGTTTAAAACTACAGCTAGAATACAGAAAGCTGAAGTTATTAATAGGTTTTGGACAAAACACATAAAAGAGACTGTAAAAATGCCTTGCTAGTTTGTAGTGTTCCACCCTAACAGCTTCAGAATGAGGAAGAAATTAATTTAGCTCTAGACTAAAATATTTGTGTGTTTTGGGACTTGGTGGGTTTTTTCCTTCTAAGACTCAAAAAAGAATTCTCCTCATTGTAAAGGATGTTTCACAACTTTAAGGCACCTAGTCAAGCAAACAAATGCATACATTATGTCCACCATGATTTATGTCAGTTTCTACTAGAATATGTACCGGCAAATGGTCTCCAAGATTTCAGGACAACTCGATTTGAATCCTGTCAGTGAATGGCTGGTCTGTTCCCAATAAAACACCAAATATACCTCCTTTCAGAGTTTGTCCAGGAACAGGCTTGAATGAAGTCAGTGAAGAAAAGGAGAGTCCTATACACTGTATTTGCCTCCTTTTAAATGTCTTAAACTAATGGTGATCCCAACAATTATTCTATGAGACAGGTATTTTCCCCAAGCATTTTTCCTGGTTTAAACAAAATTGTTGTGCACTACATTTTTCCTCAACTTTGAGATTCAAGTAAACTAAAAACCTCAGAATTATTCTCAGGTCAAAACCATGAGATCCAAAGGAAAACAGCTAATTTCACATAGTTTTGATACTGAATCATATGGTAAAGCGAGGCTCATGCAGTAGTTTTTAGGACAACGTGTTTACCCAAAACTGGATAAACAAAATCTGTGAGGAGTTTACCCACAAGTGCGTTTTTGAAGAGTTCATTCTTGGCACAGATGGGGACAACTCCCATCAGCTTGAATGGAAAACTCACCTGTTTATGCCAGGACTAACTTTGGTCTCAAGAGTCTGCAAACATAAGGCAGAGGACCTGCTTCCCCACAGCTAACCGAGGTTTTACACCTTTGTAAATTCGTTCTTTTTGATGATGTATGCAGCAGGAAAACAGAGGTCAATCAGGATGTGGGCTAATTTGTTTTCAGAGATATTCAATGTGCAGCAGAAACTGTGCCATATTTAAGCAATAAAGAGCACTGCTTCTGTCCATCGTAAGGACTTGTTTGGAATTATAAAGACATATGGTATTTTTAGAGGCTGAAACAAACATACTGACTCACACTCACCACTGCCAGTTGAGAATAAGGCACATTTACTGATGTAACCAATGTTTTCCACTTCAATCCGCTTTCCCATCAAACCTCAACGTCTTATTTTAGCTGCAAAAAGGTTTATTAAAACCCTGCAGCCACGTGACAATTTTCTCAACTAATAAATGCAATGCACAAAACAAAAAAACTCTGCAGTCCCACTCCTTTTAACAATCACCTTAAGCTGTATTCAACATGCCACTGAGTTCGTATGTTATGATGCTGTTTAAATGAAAAGAACAAGTTGCTCTGATTTGGTTTTTTTTATTTTTATTTTTTTTTTTACACACCCAAAATCAGGAAATACAGAGTGATATCTCCAACTCTGTCACTAAATACAACTTTGCACAAATTGCTGAACACTTTGTGGATCCATCTTGCTGCCCTTAACTGGCACATAATAATGATTTGTATGTGAACTATAACAGCATCTTCATCCTCTCCCGACATGCTCAGGTTTTTTATTATTGTAAGAGTCAGAGCTGACAAGCATATAGATGCTCACCTACCCATTTCAAGAAGAACTTGAACTTTAATTCCTAGTACTTACATTGTGTGTAGTTTCTTAAACTTGTTAGGTGGAAGATGATGAACATGTCTTTATCACTTGGTTGCAAAGATACCATTTAGACACAGAGCAAGAATATCTTTGCAAGAAGTTACCTAGGCTGGGGTCTTCAGTCTTCTCTACATATTTATTGCTTCAAGCAAAATGTAACTGAATGAATGACACACTGCTTTTCTCCTAGATGACAGCAAACAAAAAGCACAGGAAAAGTTTATACTGTAGTGAATCATATGCATATTTTGACTTGTGGAAGCTCTGCCAGAGAATGGAAAGAAAGATTAATTTAGTAGGTTTATCCCTTCCTTCGACTTCCACACAGACTAAAACAGTGCTGCCTTACAAAGTGTGCCCACATCCTGGCTCCCCTCCAGGGAGGCACTGGTGTATGCAGGCTGTGTATCAGACAGCACTTTGTCCTGGCCAGGATGTGCTCTGCCTTTGTAACAAGCCCTGTGCAAATGGGAGCCCACCAGCCCTCGCAGTCGGCTGTGGCAAATCCCACTTGTTCCTTCAGCAGGCATCGATGAACTGTAACTACCTCAGAGCAGGACAAATGATACAAGGGAAGAAGGGAAAACATCCAGATTTAACCAGACTAATGATAACGGCTCCCCTACAGGAAAGACTCCCTGAAGAGGAGAATTCAGGCAGTTATTAGCAGCCATTAACCACGTTTCTAGTTTGAGATGTGCCATGCAGTGAAAAAGACAAGTCCATGACTTCCCTCGTGAAAGGATTTGGGAGGATTATTAGCTGCGTAGAAGACAGATTAGTCACAGCGCAAACTGCCGGCCTAAACGTTTCATATTTGTTTTGCATCCCCAGCATCCCGCTAAAAATAAAAGCAACAGGAAAAAAAATATATCTGTGCTGGGCTTAGAAACAAGTGCACAGCTGAACTGCCAAGGAGGCCACCATTCCTCCACTGCACTAAATACTCTCTACTCATCTTCAACCCTTATTTCTGCCACTTCACTTAAACCTGGAACACATGACTTCAGAAAAAAACATTTCTTATCACAAACTGCTATTAAAATGCTTGTATTAAAAGACAGGAAAACAATGAACAGCAAGGAATTCCTAGAGTTTTTCCTTAAACTTTCTTACCTTAGTCCTGCCACCATGTTGTTAATACATGATCTTGGGGAGAAAAGATCAAAAGAATTACTGCTGTGTGTAGTTTTCAGGGATGCAGGACTCAGTTTCTGAAAGATATTAATTAGGGTGAGTGAAATCTGAAGTACTGAGACTGCACTGGAAGAATGGGTGCTGACAGCAAGCTCTTAACTCATCAGCAGATGTAGATCTTGTCAACTGTATTCAAACAAGGTCACAGAGTCAAAAATGCCATGAAAGCAGGAAGAACAAGGAGCAGCCAGACCAGCCTCTCTCATGATTAACAGGAGACATCCACCTCTACCCATATATGGACTCCATCATCTTGACTAGAGAAAACACAGTTTCAAGGGACTATTGGATCCAGATATATCACATTAGAATGGTAAAACACTTGGAACAAATTAAAGTTGTGCCCGAGCCTGTACAGCTGACAGGGAAATAACACTCCTCTCAGGAAAACACTGAGCTGTTCAGCAACTTCAGCACTGGGACCCAAGTGTTAAAGACCAGAGCCCCTCCACTTCCCTCACAGACCTCAGGACAAATTATGAAGAAAACAGAAAGTAGAATAGTTAAATATGCTGGGCCCACCATATTTGCATCATCCTCGGGTGAACAGACTCAAATATCATCCCGACCCCACGACAGAAGTGGTTCAAGAACACTTTCAGTAGGCTTTTACACCAAACTTTAAATCAGCGGGGTGGTATTGCCAGCTCTCAAATACCAAGCAGTAAAACAGGAACTAATACATTTTGGGCCATTCCAGAAATACCTTCTGCTGCCTGCAACTCTTGTTAATCCACAAACATCTCTGAGAACACTGTCAGTAAAAGCTCCCCCATCAAACAGAAATCAGTTAGCAAACCCAGGGCCAATGAGTTAATCGGATCTGAACCTCTGGTCAGCTACTCCGTTTCTTTGGGAAAACTGAGGACCATCCATCTTCCACAACTTTTTAAATGGAGATTCACTAGCAGCCAGGCAGAGGCAGACTGTGAACTGCATCCAAACAACACTGACAACATCCACCAGCATCAGCAGGTGTTCAGCACCACACAGCTCCCTGTTCCTGGTTTAGGAAAGCGCTTCTCTAACCAAGAGATTGAGGGTACAACAACAGGGAGACTCTTCCCTTCAGGTTTCTCTGAGCACTGTCTCTCAGTGCTCAGTACAGAAGGGCTCAGCAGCATTCCTGATCTTCACTTACTGTGCTGTCCAGGAGTTGGGATCTTTTTCTATACTAAACACTCACTGCTGGCACTGCTGTTTGCAGACAGGCAAGTTACAGCTGAGGGTCAAGTCAGCCTTTGCTGTACCTGCTCCTAATGTTATTCCAGGGAAGTCTGATTCAGTGCATTAGGACCTGTTGTGACAGGACAGCCAGCCAAACCCTTTTGTCTTTTTAATCTCAGTTACTATCAACACTGGGGTTATATGATATACCAGAACAACCTTTAAAAAAATAATAGTAATTTTATGTTTATAAATCTTACTTATGCACTTACAAATCACCTGCACCTGTCTACAAAGATTTCAATTTGGCAATAACACTTTCTTGTGTCACAGCACAGTCTCCAGCAACTTCTTGCTTCAGCTGCTGTTTCAATTTTTTTTCTCTTCCCAGAGCATCACTCTTTTCCCCAGCCAGTTCCATTCTGCTCCTAATGGAGACAGGGTTAACTTTGCAAAGTGTTTTTATCCCAATTACAAGCCTTTCAACTAGTACCCTGGTCTTAGCCTTAGCAGGAAATTATATGCAAAATATACTTTCATGCATCTGACAGTCCCCAAAACTACCGGTCATATAAATTCTGCCAATTTACTCTAATTAAAGCTAAGCAGTGTCGTGTGTGCTTAAATGGTCAATCTGTCTTGAAGTAATTATACCTGAAGGCAGGAATACATCAGTTTCCTTCTCTTGGAATTAAACTCAGATGGGCAACTAAGAAACAGTCAAGGGACATTTGCTGATGATTAAATCCAAACCACATCTCCTTTCAGTGTTCTTACCAAGTCCAAGCTGCTGCACGGATGCTGAAGGCTCTGTGGAAGGAGGAGTTTGATGGTCCAAGGCACTTGTCAAGGCCACACTGCCCACACAAGGCTCTCTCTCACACCCAGCGCTGCAGAGGGTTGCACTCTGAAGCAATGGGTTAGGGAGTCAAAATGAGACTCTGAGACAGTGTATCATACATTAAGTTCCTGACCACTGCTAAGATTTCATGTGAGTCTTGGTGTTTTGTTTCATTTGCAAGGTAAGCACTGCACCTGTTAAAGATCTGCTTAATTCACCTTTATTATCAACTCTCACCAACAGTATAAAGATAATAAAAGGCCTCTTCTAAATTAGATGCTAAATTCAGGGCTCACTCTCTCTGCCTTTGGAAGATCTCATCAAATCTTTGCATTGCATTTGGGCTGGTGGGGTCAGCTGAGTATAGGGACCATCAGATTGTAAAGAGATTCTCTGTGGGAAGTTCCCCTTTTAAAGAGGCAGCTTAAACAGGAAAACACTTGAGCAATCTCATGCTTTGATGTAAGCAAAGATGGGAGAAGAGCCATCAGGCAGAGCTCCCACTGGGCAGGAGAATGTTTAAACTCCCATCCTCCACACTGCAATGTCAGAAGACATTGCTCATATCTTGATGGTTCTTTAGAGATGACCAAAAATGACTTCTACAAATTGACAACATTGATTCAGTTAGGAAAAGATGAACAGGTTGCATTATTCCATCCAAATCCTTCTTCCTGCTCTTACACACAAAGCAAGGAGCATAGAAGCAGAGAGAGAATGAGAAAAGAGAGATCATTAACCACTAACCACACTTACACAACCATATTTTCTGTGCCACTCAACAGCACATAACTCCAAATTCACACCACTCCCGACATGGTGCTCAAAGACTGTTAGTCAGAAGGATGCTTACTTTGGCCCTCTAGGAGCTGACAAATTCAGATTTATCTCTCTGGGATCTGACCAGCCCATCCTGTCACACAGGAAGATGATTGTGAATGACAATGCAATGAGTAACTTTTTAAACAAGCAAAAAAAAAAATCTGACTTGAATATTCTGCTTAGATTCTCCTCCTTTACTGGTTCATTGACATGGTGCTAAGGTTCTGGAAAGGAGAAGGACATACTAGGAGAAGACAGTCCACTTCAGTAGGGACCAGATTTGCTGCCATTCAGGAGATAACAATACCAACCTATAAAATCTTATATAGACGTGTCACTCAAAGATTAACTTAAGTCCAGGTTCAGCCTTCAAGAATGTAATTTCAAAGATACAATAAACTACAAAAGGAAAACCCAGAAGACCTGTGCAGCTCTTATAAGTAAGCTATCCACGATTTGTCCATCCTCAAAACAAACAAAAAAGCACCTTTTGGCAAGCTTATACTTGCACTCCTTTTACAACACAAGGTGAAACTATGTCCCCTCCCTTTCTCCCATTAATAATTTTCCTTATTTTAACACAAATATGGTTTTATTTCAGTTAGATTTAGAGGGATACTCATCTAGGAGTCAGTACTCTCTACTCTGTTATCACAATAAAATCCAGCTATACTCATCACAACAGGCCTCCAGTGTTGAGTTGAGGGGGCTGGTTTTGGTAGTGAGGGAAGTGGCTACAGTGATGGCCCCTGTAAGAAGCTTCACAAAGCTCCCCTGGCTCCAAGGTGGACTGGCCTCCAGTCCAGGCTGAGACAATTAGCAATAGAGAAACACCTCTTCAAATCTGTATTTGTGAGAGGAAGGACTGGTTTTGAAAAGAAGAAGGTGGAGAGAACCTGGAGGAGAGGCCATTGACCTGAACAAGAGATGACTACTGGCATAAACAGAGAGAGCAAACTATGTCTAGGAAGAAGGAGGAGGAGGGGGAGGACAGAGAACCTCAGACACCCAGTTCAACTGCATGGAGTAGGAGAAGGTAAATGAGGTCCCTGCAGCCCATGGAAGTTCACCAGCAGAGCAGATACCCCTGTGTAGGCCATGGGGGATTCCATGCCAGAGCAGAAAGCTGTGCCTGAGGGCAAGTGTGAGAAGCACTGGACCCAAGGCCTGTCTGCAGCCCATGGATGTCCCCATGCTGGAGCCAGGAGCTGTGCTCGAAGAGGTCTGTGACTCCATGGGAACCCCATGTTGGAACACTTTGTTCCTGGACTCTTGCAACTTGTGAGAAAGAGCTCATGCCAGGAAAGAGCAGCAGAGACAAACTGACTGCAACCCCTATTCCCTGTCCCCCTGTGCCACCACCTGGAGAAGGTAGAGAATTTGGAAGCAAAGTGATTTGAGCCCAGGAAGAAGGGAGGGGTGGGGGGAAGGTGTTGTAAAGTGTGGTTGCTCTGTCTCACTGTGGCACTCAGATGACTGGTAACGAATTAAATGAATTTTTCTTCCCCAAGTTGAGTCTGTTTTGCCCGTGACCATAACTGGTGAGGGAGCCCTCCCTGTTCTCATTCTAATCCATGACCTCTTAGTTGTAATCCTCTTCCCATCTCACAGAGTGGGGCGGGGAGTGAATGCAGGACCCCATAGTCTTAGCTGTGGGTGAAACCAACACAACTCTCAACCTGGCCCTTTCCACAACACCAGAAACAGATCTCTACAGGTGTACCTAAAATAATCTACTGGTACTTATCTAGTGATATTCTGGATTTTCAAAAAGCAAGCATAAACACAGCAGAGATCATTCTATGCCAGAAATCACTGTTTGCTTTGTGTTTTCTTAAAGTACTTCTAGGAGATTACCGTGATAAAACACTTGGGGTGGGACAGGGGAGGCTTTTAAAAGCTGCTTTGGCATGACAAAATGTGCAGTATCAGGCACAGGAGAGAAGGGAAAAGGCAAAAACAAAGGACAGAGTTGTTCACCATTAGAATGGGCAAAGCAGGATCGGCTGCTTTTTGAAGATATTTTGTTGTTGTGAGGGACCTCAGAACAAGATCCCTGAGAATGCATTTTCCATTCCAGTCTCACTGTGGAGCACTGGTTGCAGTATGACTATTAATCAGTACTAATTGTGAAGGTAAGCACTGGGACAGAAACAACTGTCCACCATGAAGTCAGCTGAGCCAGGAACTTCCCTTCATGTCAGCTTTCCCAAGGGCTATCTGATGGTAGTGATTTCAGGTCACTAGCAGGAGTAGGTCAGTATGTGACTGCCCTAGCAGTGAATGCTGTTAGGACAATAAACTTGTTTCCTGAAATATCTAGTATGTTTTAGCTCAGTGAAAAACAGAATAAGCTAACTTTTACCATTAAACCTGATTCCATTAGTCTAATCCAAATGTCAGGTTTCTCAGTCACAGCTGTCTTGCCCTTTAAAAAAAAAAAAAAGGGAAAGGAAAAGGAAAAAAAGCCAAGTAAATATTCTCCATGGAGACCTTTAAGATTCCCCTCCTTCTCCCTAGAAGCAGTAATGTATGTATCTTCATCTTTTGGACTTCTTCCAAATTGCTTAACTTTGAAATTTACATAATATGCTTGCCACAGCAAGTGTCTCTTTTTGACTAACGCTCTGTTCCTATATTGGTCTACATTCTGCCACTCCTCCTTTCCCCCAGAGCTTGCAGTAATGAGTGGACAGCTTCTTTGCAGTAATTGTGGTCTGTCAGAAAAAAAAAACAAAGGAGAGGAAGTGTGTATCATTTGGCTGTCTAGTTAATTTTAGTGTAACAATTCCATTTTTAGGTACGCAGAGTCTATAATAGAACGGGCATATCCGAGTTTAGCACACAAAGCTCTAAATAAGATTGCTACTTTACAAAACCACAGCGCAGAATAGCAATTGTTTCTAGCATGGTAACCACAGTGATTGAGAGATGCCCTAAGTAACTTGTTTTTTAAAGGAGAAACTTCAGCGTGTGGTGGTAAGCTCTGAAACCACCGATATAAATGGATTAGGCCATGCACACAGTGAACAACAGTTCCATTACTTTGGCTTAAGTCTGTTTCCACAAAGCTAGAAAGTACTTAAAAAATAAATCTCCTTGCTCTTTCCAGCTTCACTGGAGGGCTGGGTCAGGAAAGAGATGCTTTCTGCATGCGCACACCAGGATATACTAATATTATCAAGCCTTTTGCTTTGTTGTCAGGCTATTCTTACTTTGCTTCTAATGCTACGTGAATGTTTGACTTCTGTTTCCAGTCCACATAACAGCTACATTACTGGAGGTTCCAGTCTGTTGTTTTTCTTCGAAGCTAGGCTTCAGTCTTGGTTAATGTTTGCCGAGAAATATGTAATTGCAGACTTCCTCCTCATAAACTGTTCCAGAGCAAGGCTGCCATCCTTCCATGCTATTATTATCTGTGTGCCTGCAGGCTAGAGCAGGGTGTGCTCTCACGTTTGAGAGGAGAGATAACCCTTTCCTTGCAGGAAAGGCACTGAATGCCTTCGATTGCTCCAGCTTCTACTAAAGCAGATTACCCCAGAGTTTTGTCGGTGCCATTTTTTGCCCCTAAATTAAAGAATAAAAATAGTTTTAGCACAGGTCTACTAGGTTACAAGTAGATCTAAGGGAAGTTGAGAATAAAATGGATCTTTCAAACCACCAATTCCATAGCCACTGCATATACTTATTTCTTCTTGTTATTTCCCTATTCTGCCTGATTGTCCACACATTTGAAAAAACAATTTTTTTATTTTTTTATTTTTTTTTTTTAGAAAAGCACAAGCTCATTTTCTACATTTTTTACCCTATTGTTAAATATTCTCATCTACAGAAGGAAGAAAAAATCTGGAGGAATTTTTTTTATAAAGCTCAGACTTTCAAACAGCCAGTAATATAGTAATTCAGCCTAAGAAACATTTTCTGGAAAAACAATCAAGCTGAACACTTTTATTTTATTTTGGGCACAGGTATTCAAGTCAATACAGTGCCAGAAATGCAGTATCAGCAGTGATAGTAAAGCCTCAGGCATTAGCAGAAGTGTAGGTAATGCTCAAAATTTACAGCGGTGAATATGCCCCAGTAAAGAAAGCGCGATTCATTCTGAGCCACTGGAAATATCTTTAATCTCTCCTGTCCTCTCCTGGGAATTGCTCACTTCTGCCAGGGATAACATGGAGAATCTGTGCCATAGTCTTTGCAACATTATGTAAAATGGCCAGAAGTTTTGCAATTAAACAAACTCAAGAAACTTAAGAAATTAAACAGATGAAATCTCTTCAGATACTTTGTAGGTAATGGGTCTTCTAAGGTCTTGCCCAGATCCTTGCTGGTGATAGCCTGGCGTGCTTTCCAGTCTTGATATTCCCTCTTTGCCCTCAAACCATCCAGATCTGGGAACTGTCAGAGTGTGTTAAGGCTCATATCCAGTCTATTCACCTGGATTGCCTCTAAGTGGAAGTCAGTCACACCCTAATACAGATTGAGGGTATGTCTGGCACATGCACCCAGCCCCAGGAACTCGGAAGACCTCCTGGGTCAATATAACACAAGCACAATCTAAGAGGTTCACTGTCCTTGAACAGGCAGATCACACTGAACAGGATGGATCAGGCACAACTTGCACACTACATGAAATAAACCTGTGCCTAGCTCTTCTGCTCAGAGAGATTAGTGAGTATCTGGAGTGCAGTGAACTACAGCAGTACCGCAGGTGGAGGAATGGTACAGCAAGAAGCCTTCACTTCCTTCCAAATTAAAATTCTTTGACAAGAGCAACAGTTGGAAACACTTTAGCAATCACTTAAACCAAGAGGTATTTTTATTTCTGACAACAGCTGGTTTTGAAGCACTTGATGTTTTTAGCAGCTTTCAGATACCTCTTCTGCCTGAGCTCACTACAAACTCTGTGACGGTTTAGAGAAGGGCTATGTCCACATAAAAATGGGATACAGGAGAAAGACGTCCGAACATAGAACAGAAAAGTAGTAACAGCTTAGAAAACTTTTGACAGACTTATAGCTAAAATGTTATTTTTGGAAGGGAAGGAGGACTGGCCAAGTCTCAGGATAACTCAGAGCCAGAACTGTACAGATACTCAGGACAGACTCTCGTGGAGAAATTAGTGAAGGACTAAAAGTTTACTCTCAAACCTATTGGAACCTGCCATGCAAGAGAAGTCAGCTGTGCAGCTGACAGTGAGAAGGGCTGTTGAGCACACATACAGTGGAAATGATGTTCTGAATCAGCAGTAGCTTTACAAGACTGACAAACCCTACGGCAATGAAACATTGTCAGCCCAGACTAACATGTATGATAGGGTCATCCACATGTTGTTATTGCCTACCCTGAGGCACCGGGGTCCCACACAACCAAAATCTTTGGGGTTAACTGCAGTCTCTCATCAGTGTACTTCATGTCACAGGGGAAAAAAGAATATAAAACCACAACAGATCTGCATGCACAATACCTCAGATGTTCTTTACTGAGGTACTGCTAAGCTAGCCTGGCTTAGTAGCTCAATCAGAAATATTTGCAATAATTTTTGATTAATAATTGCAATTTTAGAAGTGCCTTTTGGTGAAATGAAGATGTAATGCAAAACTCAATTGTGTTATAGGGATCTCATGTTAAATGATACTGAAGTCTCAGACTATCAATGCTGGATCAACGAGACCCCACTGAGTAGTTCCTGAAGGAGATTTACAGCTGCATCTTACTGATAGCGTGCATCGCCAACTAAGTCACAGTGAAAGGTTGTAACTAGATAGTTTATTCAAAGTTTACAAAACTATAATGTCTTTGATTCAATTTCATTAAATATATACTATTTATTTTTATGCCTTCCCAGACATCAGTGAATTCACTTAACATCTGAGGTAAGATCATCCTCAAACTAT
This sequence comes from Caprimulgus europaeus, assembly GCA_907165065.1. The sequence continues at coordinate 76,468,649 of OU015526.1, read as the reverse complement.
CATGCTTTACTTTGAAAGCTTAGCTTATTTAATTTCTTAGCTTAGTATCTGCCACTAAAAACACATGTATAAGAAAATATGTTTACATTAGGAAATGTCCACTGGAAATTATCCATGAACTTACCAATAAAATTAATAGAAAACAGCAGCAAATTCTGCTTCTGATCCCAAACTACTCTATGTCACTTCAGTATATAGACATGTAAGCATTCACACATCACCTTACATATACACAAGCTTCAATTAGATAGCACAGTTCTGCTGGCTTCATTGGGCCAAAGAGAACAACTTCACAGCCAACTGCTTTCAGAGGAAATGCTCTGGGATATTCAATACCTACCTGAAGGAAGTGTAAATTCAACAGCAAGGAAGTGTTTGGAGAGGCAGAACTATCTTTTAGCACAAAGCTTTTTGTAACTTTCCAATAATTTGCAAATATCCAAGTTCAATGCCATAAATGAAGCATTAAAGACACCTCCACTAGAATGCCAAAAACCATTCTATATAGCCCCTTTATAAACAGAAATACTTAGAAAGGTCAGTAGGAGTTTGCTTCAGTACAGAGTAGTAAAAACTAGATGAGCTACAGGATTCCTGGCATATAGGAATCACAAAATTAAAAAATAACTACAGTGAGATAATTTTTGAGCATGGATTCCAGCAAAGTCAGCTCCTTGCTAGAAGGCTGTTCAGCTACTGAAGATTTGTTCTTGAATTCTGGTTGAAATCAATCCCTAAAAATCATATTAAAGGATTAGGCATCAAACACTTGTGTGTTGATGTGCATAAGAAATTCTTATGGCTGAAAAATTCTCAGGCTGCTGACCTTACATTCTTAAGAAGATCTTTTGCCTCAAAGTAAAGTGTTCACTGTCAACAGTCATTCCTGCATCTGTTGACAAAGCCTGAACAGGAAGCTTTTTTGCAGGTAAAAGTTTTAAGTGCTGTGCTTTGTACATGGGCTTTATACAAAGCATGATGTAGGATTCATACATTCTGGTGAACAGCAAAGTACTGATCTTGATATTTATGCAACAAGTGAGCTATGAAACAGACAGATACTACACATTTACCTCAGAAGATGGATAGTATGCACACTAGCTTCAGGAATTAAACAGTTACCCTTGTATTACGAGATATATTCTTTAGGCACAGACACACTGGCAACCACAAGTGTACAGCACAACTCATGAGTGTACAAGGGAGTGCTGATATTATGTCAACAATCCTTGACTGATGAATTAATAAATTTACCCTGCACGTATTTTTATAAAAATCCACTATTTCAGGAGTCTGCAACACTGATTTCACAAAGCACTGAAATCATCCCCGGGCGTATTCCATCCAGAAGCATAACACTGAGGGACCATGAGATTTTGGCTTATGATGCTTAAACTCCCAGCTGAGCTGTTATAGCACTGGTGCTATTCTGGTCTGCATTTAATGCATATCTGTACCTGTTCAAGGTGCACAGTTTAGCCCTTTTTGCCTGTAAAAATGGCCTATGCAAGACACCTGCATTAGCAGGGAACTCAAAGCAAAGAGATTATTTAATAGAGGCCCAGAAGAAACACTTTTTCTCTGCAATTGGCAGACCAATTCTCAACAGTGCAAGTTCAGAGAAGAATTGGGTACAAAGCTGCCACACAAGTGCTCTGTAGGCTTCACCTACTCTGATAGGTAAGGAACAAATCAAATGAGCTCGCTGCAAACAGGACTGCACTCTCTGCCTCCTTTCTCTCAAATCATGCAGGGTTACTGCTGCCCTGGCTGCATTGAAATCCTTGCAGAAACAGATGGGGCAGTAAGGTCTGCTGTGTTCCCTCAGTCTGTCAGAATCTTCAGTGGAGACAAGATATCTTATGTATTTTATCTTCCTGCTGTCTGCCTTAAAAAAAACCCCAAAAAACAAAAACCAAACCCCCCAAAAAAACCAAACCACAAAACAACAATACATACACCACACTATACTCCAGTTTCTACTTGCTGGGATCTCCAGCTGTTTCTTTGCTCACAGAAGTTGCATCACTTCACGTTACAGTTCCCTGTAGATATCTATCACTTTGCAGGCTGTACATTTACTTTCCACCTGTATTTAAACTACACGTACTGAGATACAGAAGTTACATCGATTTAATTAGAGCTGATGTTAAGAAAGGTTGACTTAACACAAATGGCAGACCAGAAATTCTATCTTCAATCCTCTGTAGATAATTTCCTCGTGGGGTCCGTGTGAAAAAGTCCTGCACAACGGTAATTAGGTTTATTGCAAGAAGATGGAAACAACAAATACAGGAAACTAAGAGTGCTTCATATCTTTGGGTAAAACGGAGTGCTTGTGGCTTCCCCAGCTCGCCCTGCTATCCCTCATCTATCAGCCCCAAAAGTATCTTACTTTTCATAGAACAGTTTACAGTGGAAAGCACCACTGGAGGTCATCTAGCCCAACTCCCAGCTCCAAGCAGGTCCAGTTAGATCAGGTTGCTCAGGGGCTTGTCCAGGAAACGAGATTCGGTGTGAAAGAACTGGGAAAACCATGAAACTTTTCAAGGGAATCATGAAGAAAATAAATTCACGTTCACATATGGAGCCTGAAGAGAGGCACTGAGCTTGATTCCAGTTTCTCACACATCAGCCATGTATCACAGACCCTGCTCCTACCTTAGACCACAGGTGCCGGAACTAAGAGGTTTATATTCTACACACAGAATTAAGAAATCGGTGCAAGGTAACAATGATAACCACCCCTGCACAGCACAGGGTGGTTTCACTAACAAATGCTTACACATTTTGGGAAAAATGCATTGAGATAGCTGTTATTAACATAAAAGTACCGAGATCAGGTCCTAACCTGCTGCAAATGAGTGCTTACTAGGTAACACCAACTAGCAAACTGCCTCACAATTTGATTTTGTCAAAGAAATACTTTCTCAGTAAGAAAATCTTGCATCTTCTACTGAAATGTGGATTATACCAGACACTGCCTGGTTTATACTGAATTATTGCTAGCACATATATTTAAGTCTTACTCAAAAACAAAGGACAGTGCAGGGTAAGAAGCAACCAGTCACGTCTGACACGCACACTGTTTCCACAGAATTACTCATCTCTGTGAGGTCTGATACGTGTTAAAGGATTTTTCCTAATCCACGCACAGGTGCTCTGTAAATAAATGGCAACTATTCCTGTGACTAAATAGCTACCTCGTGGGTATCTGAAGCACTCATGGAGTTTCCAGTAATGGCACCTTCAAAACAAAAACTACGTATTTCCCCTCCTTTCACTTGTTTTTCAGGAAACCACATTTTCAGATTTCCTGTAGCTGACACAGCCTGGATAAGTCAGGTTGTGTCATATCACAGCCCACAGCATATGGGAGAATGTGGGCTTCTCACAGCGATGCACCACAACATATCAAGTGTGAAAAGTCAGACTAGAATATCAAGAGGAGCTTTGATTTGCTTCAGTTTGTTCCTTCCTGGCATGACCTACAGTTAAATGAACTGGTTGCCAAAGGAAATAAGAAAGGGATGCTCTGAGCTTAACTGAGTGGTTAGCACGTTCCATTTTTCTTGTAGTTATTATACAAAGATAAATCCAAAAGATGGATTTGGGCATATCTCTCTCTGGTAATGTCAACTGCCTTTAAATCCCAGCCCAGCTAATCCTAATCCCACATGTCTCTGGATTTTCATCATCAGATAAATTCAGAATTTAGGTCCCTAGGCAACAATCTTCTCAGCTCTTTTTTTTCTTCTGATGGAATTTCCAGGCTATCTTTTCTTCTGCCCACTGCACTTGAAAGCCTTGCTCCAGAAAACACATTGGCTGTGATCACAAGAGAAGGTCTAGCCCCAGAAAAACTTTCAGAAAGACTTCTTGTCAGCAGGTAGGTAGAGCAGGCATCCCCAGCACAGTCAAGCTGTACTCATACAGTTTCCCTGTCTCCAAAGACTGAAGCTAGAGGAAGTATAAACAGCAGGACAAGAGAAGAAAGATGAAGTGAGGGAAGCTGTATGAGGAGAGGCTGAAGTCACTTGGTTTATTCAGCCTGGAGGAGACTGAGAGGAGATCTCATCATAGACTAGAACTTCTTCATAAGGGGAAGAGGAGGGGCAGTTGCTGATCTCTTCCCTCTGGCAACCAATGATGGGAGCAGAGGAAATGGCAGGAAGATGTGCCAGGGGAGGTTTAGGTTGGACATGAGGAAAAGGTTCTTCACCCAGAGGGTGGTGGAGCACTGGAACAGCTCCCCAGGGAGGTGGTCATGGCACCAAGCCTGACAATATTCCAGAAGCATTTGGACAAGGCCCTCAGACACATGGTCTGAATCTGGGGATTGTCCTATGCTAGGGCAAGAGTTGGACTCTGTGATCCTCATGGGTCTCTCTTCCCACTCACAACTATAATTCTATGACTTGTATTCCAAGTGTTCATTGGAGCAAGGACCCAGAGTCCCCCTCCAGACACCAGACTAGAGATCACTATCTCTCTTTAGCTTCCCCAATGCTTGATCGCTTAAGGACAGAACAACCCCAAAAGAACAAATCAAAGGCAGCTCACTCCCCAGCAGCTTGCAGGTGAAGATACTATAAACCAGCACAGCCCACATCCCTGAGTCTGTAGGCAACCCTGCAATCCCATCTGTTCATCCTACCTTAACAGCCAAAGCCCCTCCATTACCATGCAAATGCAACTCTAAGCAATCATTTTACTGCAAATTATTTTAGCAGAAACATCCAACTAATAGATTCATGCCATTATTAGAGACAGCTTGAGATTGTGAACTAATTATTATCCCAGGGTGTCAAGGGGGGAGACAGCAAATCTAATCAAGTCTCCACAGAACTTAATCACCTGGAATCTCAATTTACAATTAAAAGCTTTGAGAATCATCTCCTGACAGCCATTTTTCTACCTTTCAGGCAATAACAATATATCACGTTATACACATACTCAAATCATTGTCTCACTCCTCAACAGATTTATACATTCATCAATACTGTTTTCTCCCTAGGAGAAGTGACAAATGAGAGAGACAATTCAGAATCCTTTCACACTTACAATTTGATGTCCACATGCTTATAAGAGTGTTAGATAATACAGGAAGTTGTGACAAAGGGATTATAGCCAGACACCTCTAAATTAGCTTTCATTTATCTGCACATTCCATTATTATTAATTACTCTGCTGTAAAATTCACCTCAGAGTGTCCAAGGTCAGTGCTGTTTCAATACTCGGATTCTGCATTTGGAAGGGATGCTCTCCACCTGGTCATTAACTGCTCTCTCTACTGGTTAATAACACTACTTATCAGGGCCTTGTCTTCCAACACACCAATCAAGTTGTTCCTTTTCTTTTTGTATTCTTCTATTTGCCAAAAAGCCACCCATGCAAGTTGAAGCTTTCGCTACACCCATGTACTATACAGCTTAATAGCTATGAAATGGGCTACACCCATTGCTCTGCGCTTCTCCTTAACGTGCACGCTGCAGAACAAGTAATCTGCTCCTTCACTTAGGAATCCTTTGGTTCAATACACAACAAAATTACATTCCTTGTAAAATCTAGAGCATAAAGGGCAGAAGCAATGCAAGGAAAAACAAGCTTTTCTTCTGTTTGTGTAGCTATCTGCTGCATAAAGCCAGAATGCTCAACTGGAGCTGGAGAGAAACACTGTTGTGGTACACAAAGCAATTCAGCTTCCAGACTAGTTCAGTCCTGCTTGGTTCTACCCTCTTGTGTTCATGGATTCCTACAAAGTGAAAGACTCAAAACTCCTTCATGCAGGCACTCGGGGCTGGACCTACACAGAGAGAGAAGGCAGAGAAGTGCTCTCCTCTTTCCCTTAATTCAGACAGCCACACTCTCCTTTCTTACCTTGCTTCCCTCCTCCCCACATATTTCCTCCAAAGTAACTGCTGGGACATACAGCAGAATTTTGTTTAAACCTTTAACACTGTGACTGTTCGAATTACTTAGGCAGCAAAAGCATTAAGCCTACATGCTTTAGGGAAGAGACAGGATAAATTCTTGCTTTGCTATATGATTTATTTGAACAGTAGCAGACCTGGGAAAAAAAAAAATTAAAAGGTAACACAGGGAGACATTATACACAAAGGCACCTCAAAAAAACTAATAGTACAACATTAAACAAGCATGGCAAAGTGCACATTTATCTTCTTATAAGGACTCAATCCTGCATCTTTCTGCACCCACATCTCACTGGCCTCAAACTGATTGCCCCTAGCATAACCATGGGCATTACAGTTTGCCATGCAGGATATGCTTCAAAATTCCAGAATTAGCCTGCAACACTGCAGCTCCATTTCTTTCAGCACATGAAATATTAGCAGTCAAGCTGCTCTTAGCACTGAATAAAATGCATAAGGCTCTCGGCTTTTGTTAACAATGCTTATTTTGGATATGCAACTCAAGCAATGGTTTGGATCTAAATTCACAGTAATCCTCAGTACAAAACTAGGCTTTAAAAAGTTACTGAAGGCCAGATGCTAAAATAAAGTCTTCAGGAACAGCCCTGATTAGCTGGTGGGGTGTTAAGTGCTCTGTCCTTGGAATAGCTTGGCAAGGAATTGCTGGAATTCCTCCCTCCTCTTTCCTGGGGGGAATGGATGTGTAACAGCTCCCAAAAGGATGACACTCCCTTCCTCTCGCCTGCTCGGCTCCCTGCGGGGAATGGGTCTGGATTCACTATTCGGGACAGCAAGGGGAAGGGGGGATGTAATCCTCGCTCTTTACTGGACATGGACAGGATCTGAGCTCAAATTATTGCAGTGTAACATTGCCACAAAAGGAACCACTTGAATTTTTGCTGTATTACAAGGCTTGTGCAAATGGCTGTTACTGAAGTGCATGGGGCTTTCAGTGCTCTGTGAAGCCAAGATTTGAGAGGAGTCTCAAACGTACATTCCCATCTTCCAATACAAAAATCACTTTTTAAGGGCAAAGCGTATCAGCACTCACAGGCAGAAACCCATGTATGCAAATAACCACAAAGGATCTTTAAAAACCCTGAAAAACTACCTGACTCGTGGATTGCAAGGTCTGGGGGGGGTGTAATAGCTTTTTGTCAAACAATTTCAGAACTTCTGCCCTCCTCCCGCAGCGAGTCACAACCTTTCATCATCCCGTGATGGCCGGTATCATCTTTTGGCACCCACTGGTTTAGGCGGTTTAGGCACTGGAACTTTGGCTTACCCAAAGCTTTGGCATCACAGCTGTAACCTCAGAACAGAGATGATGAACTTTAAGTGCAGAACAAGGAGCACTTGTACAGCTTTATCTTGTTCTGACACCGCACAGACAAAGCTTGACAGTACTGGTCTTCTCAGGCTAATCAGTACAACCTTTGGCTCAAGTCCACAGGTACTTGCTCATACATGAAACCTTACGGGGTTTACACACTATGGGTTACACATTAGGGTCTTCTGATTACAGTGCTGGGGTTACACACTATGGGTTACACATTAGGGTCTTCTGATTACAGTGCTGGATTCACCTCTGTACCGTGCATCTCACAAAGGATACAGCAGAATGAGAAAAGATTAAAGAAGGCAGTGTGGAAAGTCACAAGCAGAGGACAACTTCTGGACAAGAAGAAACTAAATGAATGAGGACATGCCAGCTGGCTAAGAGAGGATTGAACTGACATCTAGAAAATAATGAATGGAATGATGATGGAAAAAAAAAAAGGAATTATTTCCTGTATCTAATAACAGAAGATGGAGAGCCCATTTTTAAACTGGCAGCAATTTAGAAACAAAGGGAAATGCTTTTTCATATAACAATTACAGTGTGGAACTCGGCACCCACAGGAGCTGGTCGAGAAATAGAAACAGATAGGTTCAAGTGGAGATGGGAGAGATTAATGGCCAGCAGCAGGTACCAAGCACAATGGTTGGAATGCAAACATCAGGCTAGGAACCTGCCATGACACTCTGTCAGAAGCCAAAAAGATAGAGCCAGGAAAAGATAATTTCAAATATATACCCCCTTTCTCAGGCCCTTTCCCAGTCTCTCTCACTGGCCTCTGCTGGAGACAGGATACTTGGTCACAATAACCTTTGATCTAATCTAGTGTGACAGCTGCTCTGTTCTCATAAATTTCACTATTTGAGTAAGACTCATGCTGAACTTTACAGATCATTGAATCATTTTTAACGTTTATTGTTACGGTGAGCAACAGGACACATTCCTTCTTTCACTATTTCTTGTTTTCTACAGACCATCTCAAAGTACAAAACCAGCTCCCTCTGTGCAATTCACATTCGAGCAGATCTTATGGACATCACAAAAAGCCTCTTGAATAATATCCTGGTTTCACACATCAACAATGAAGACACAAAGTACTATATTGAAAACTTCCTATGTGATCTACAGAGCCCTACATCTTCCTCAACAGAGTTAGGTTGCAGTTTCAGCGTAGTAACCTATTACAGATATTCAGTGTAACATCTTTGGTGCTTCTCTTGGTCAGGAAGCTACTTAGCAACACAGCTGCACAATGTTTGCTGCAATCCTCCAGGTTTATGAGGAGTTATTTCATTTGACCATGTCATGCTCCTTTTGTTTACCTGCTATTTGGTCTCATGATGCAACCCGACATTCTTCAGTCACTTCACAGTGCTTGTAACACAGCCAGAGGCTTTGTTACCCACAGGAGATCACTGTTTTAACAAAACTGTGCAGCCAGCTTTTGGTGAATTATTCTCACACCAATTAATATTAAAAAAAAAATAATAATAATCATAATTTTAAAAAATCACAGCCCAGGTTGCAGGTTTCTCCCTTCTGCTGCACTCATCCTTCTGGCCAAAAATCAAAACAGAGGGAGGCCAACGCACTGCAGCTGGTTAAAAAGGAGGGCTGAGCATCCAGCAACGGAACACAGCTGCTTGCCACATGACAAACACCCTGGTACTAGTGATGCACTACACTCATGGGCAAATTAATTGCCACTGTAGATCATCTTGTGATTATTTGCTACTCAATGCTTTCTCCCACTACCCCCCTAGAGAATTTTTGACTGAACATCGGAAAAAAGGCACTAATCATGAATAATGCAATTCCAATTGCAGTATTTTAAACATTCAGCTCAAAAAAATGTTCTCACTGTTTCCTCCAGCTTGCTGTTCAGGCAGTCCCATGTATGTCACCACAGCGGACACACTGTAGTGAATATGAAGCGATCAGCACAAGTATAAAGATCAGAATTAACTCCAAATTCCTCTGCTTTCAAGGAACTGTTTAGTTTAATAATTAAAACCTCATGAGTGCTTGGATTGTGTGAACACCTGTCAGTGCACTCTGGAAGAAAAGGTATTTGCTTGCTTGTTTATTTGAAAGCTCTAGGTACATACTAAAAGGACCTTTATTTGGTTTTCAAAACAGAGGTGAGATGACAGTTTCGGCCAAAAAGTGAAACTTTAGTTTAAAATCAGCACCCACAGTTTCAGTACTTTGCTTTTATTCATGTGAGTATTGATTTTCCTGGAGGAGTGCAGTTAGAACTGAATCCCACACCTTTAAATTTCCTACTGCTTTCCTCCTGTAAGTAGCTTCACCTCACACCCCTGTGTATCTAGTAAGTCTGCATAATTAACTTGTAAAAAAAAGAGAATTGGGAATTTAAGCATTTAAAGGCTGCCCTCACAACCTCAGCTCTGCCCTTACACAGCACATTTGCATTACTTTTTGCACAAACGTAGATTACTTGGTAATAAAAATAGCATTTGCCAAAAGCCTTTTCCCCTCTTTGACAGTCACATCCAGGCAACTTCCTACCTAAAGTTTATTATGACTCTGGATCTATTTTTTAAAAATGTCAAGGGCTTTTTTCAAACAGGCAAGACAGGTCCATTTCCTCAACTCCTTCCCAATATTTGTATTCCTGCTTGGAAAATAAATAAATAAATTGTGACACGGCAGAGAACAAGCCAGGAAAATATCAGCCCAAAAGAGGCAAGTTTTGGAAAGCTGAAAACAAAGGATTACAATAGGAATGCTTATATAATCTTAATTATAGAGGATGCTTCTTCCATAACCACAATGGCATACACATGGCCTACAACTGCATATGTTAGAGAGAACAGTAGCTACACTACTGGCTTCTCCCTGTGCTTACCTCCCTCTTACCACAGTTAACAGGGAAAAATACATTTATTTGCATCCCCTCCCCCCCAAAAAAAAGAAAAGGTTAACTGTAATTCTAAGGGGAGATGAAAGTGTTATCACTACTACAGAAGGATATCAACCTAAATAACCCTCACACTCAGTAAATCAATAGGATTTTTCTGGTTGCTTAAGAACAGCCGCACAGTGTTTGCATAGGGAAACAATCAATGTGAATGTCATCCAAATACGGAACTGACAACTGCAGGGAATGTGATCTCAGGGAGGAGATGGGGGGAGGGAAGGGGGCTACACATGAGGAGAAAAGAAAAGCATCGAAGGTGTCGGAGTCAGGAAAACCCTTCCAAGTTTTACTGCCTCAGCAACCTCCATTCATATCTTGAGAAATGTCAGAAATCAGGAAATATTACTTCGGGTTGCATGCTTCTGTCCTGGCCTATCAAACACACAGAGTAGTAACAGCAAATTACTGGAAACTGCACTTTGAACTTAGCCACTGGCAAGGATCCCAGGCAAACAGAAATGTAAAAGTTCCTTTCCTCCATGGGGCCTCTTGTATGGGGGTGTCCCCATAGACGTTCAATAGCTGGTTGCAACAGGTTGGAATGAGGCCCTGAGCCAGAAAAACAAGCCCTGACCAGTATTATTTCCTACTGCCTACGTTGTTTATTAAAAAGATATTTTGGCACGCCACTCCCAGCTTTGTTGGGCTATATTAGAGGATCGAGGCCCATCGAGGAAAAACTGGCACCATTTTCACAAACTGTTTACTCCTCCTTTTCTTCCAGCATTCTGCCTCGTGCTCCCCTGCATGCATGACTATAGGTGTAACATAAAGATATATTTAAAGAAGAATTAGAAACAGTCAGACTGGTTGTTAAGCAAAGGCTCTGTATTTCCTGCAAATAGAGAAGTAATTAGCCTCTAAACCCTATCAATATTTCTGGCATAGACTAAAGAAACAAAATTTTTCTACACACCAGACTTTTACAACACAGTATTAAAAACCAAAAACAGTCCTACAACAAAGTGTCCAAATGTTATTAACAACCCAGAGAGTGCCCAGTGAGTGCAGAAAGGCATTGTAGATTTCCCCCTTCCAGAAGTGAAATGATCAAAAGATTGGCATCTTTACAGTCTGTTATATTTCTGTCTAAGGAAACCCAATTTGCACAAGCAAATAAACTAGCTCATTATAAAACTAAGGGGTCAACCTGAGTCAGATAAACTCGAAAGTCTGACAGCTGAAGAAACAAACTTTTATTTAAGCCACAGCACAGGTGATCCTAAGAGGAAATGGTAAATCCCCATGTAGCCACAGCTTCCACATTGGGCAACACAGATCCCAAGGAATGGTGGTGTGGGGGGAGAGTATTTTGCAGTTTTCCACAGGCACACAGCTTACCACACATTTATTCAGAAACAACAGATCCCAGCTTTGCATTGGAAGGGGGGGGGGAATAATCAAATATTGTAGTCACAGTGCAGCAAGTCAGATGTTATTGCTCATACCTCACCATGTTTCTTGGCCCTACAAATCATAGTGTATAATCACTTTTAAAGAGACCAAGATTTCTTCTTATTCCTTCCCCTCCAGGAAAAAGGGAAAAAAATAAATCCAAAAAGAAACCTACCACCACAACCAAACTAACCAACCCTGCTCTGCAAAAGGGCAAGAAAAAGATAATAGGATCACAGCATTTGCCAGGTACTCAGATTGTCCATTTCCACATCTGCCTTGGTCCTTTTGCTTCCTCCTCATAACTGACAGCAACTTCTGCCCTAAGTATATCCACACATACTCCTCCCCATGATCCTCCTGAATTTACATCTAATTACCCCTCCTACATACACCAGCCTAGCAAGCAATACACTATCAGTCAGGTCTACAGCTGCTGAGCACAGGTTCTATTTTCCCCTACTAAGGAAAAAGACCTGACCACATCAGGACTAGAGAAGATGAATGATTTTTTCCGTAAGCATAAATATCTTACTAAATATCTTGACAATAACTTTTTTTTCCACTAAGTTTAAATATAACCTGCTGGCCAACCAGTAACATTCTGTCCATTTGATAAGATTGTTCTGCATTTCATTTTCAAAAAGAAACAAACTTGTATGAGAAAATAATACTCTGAACTTCGCAGATGTTCCTAAAGAGGCTCCAGATCAATAAATCCCACTTCCAATGAGACTTGCAAAGGCACATATCCAGACCTTCTGAAAATAAAGAGTGTTTATGACAACTTCAGCCTGTTAGCGTATGTCACAAGGGTAGCACCGTTTATGCTGTACTCTAATCCTCCCCTCCTCTCCACAACTGGAGTTACAATGCAGGTCGCTACAAGAGAGATTTACCCCATCACACTGTCTTCTGTTTAACATAACATTTGCCACAGCTTCAGTGGGAGAAAGTACTTTACTGTGTATTAACATGTAGTCTCATTTTGATCTAAAAATAAATCTGTTTCTTCTGCACTTGCAAACTCAACACATGGAAGAAATGTAACATTTGAACTATCACAGATGTTTCTGTGGAAGAAACATTAGATCCCTAGTCTTTGACACTATATGTTATTTCATGACACCAGCTCAAACAAAACAATGTCACGTATCAAAATAAAGCTGAATATTTTGTAATGCTTGTACAGTAGTGGACAGAAAAGTTTAGACACTTCAGAAACTGGTCTTATTGAATGCAAGAATCATGCCACAACTGGTAGTAGCGTGCCTTGTCTCAGGTACTAGCTATGCCAGCACCATGTTTCCCTGATTCTTCTACATACATTTGCTTCAAGTACAATGAGGAACTATGATTTGGAGCATGCTTTTGTACCTGTATGCAATCCAAAATCTTTGCCATGGTGTGCGACTATGGCATCTAACAGGCTTGTAATTTCACTGAGTGCTGTCTCATGCGTAAAGTTTTGCTAATAATTTTCACATCACACACCAGCAAACTGTATTTCGTGCTGTATTCTTGAGAAGGGCTCTAAGTAGTTAACATTAGTTTAGGGTTTACTTGTTTTTAACTACCCTACTAGTTCATAACAAAAGACATGGATTTATTGAAATAAACCTATAAAGCAAAAACCAAAAACTGAGCTATTGCTACAGTGCTGAATCATGTAGCTCATGAACCAGACCTGGAGCTGCAGGTGAGCAGGTTAAGTAGAAGGAGCAAACAGGAATTCAACAAAGCACAGTTTTAAAGTTTTAAAGCGTCACCTACCTTCTGCACTGCTTGGTCTTCATGGATCACAAAATTTATCCCAGGGAGTCACATTAGATATCAACACAAATTCCACTGCTTAGCTCATTGCAACACACAGTAGTTGAGAAGTTACAGCTGACCCATCATCAAATGATAAAAGCCACTGAAATCAGGAGCAGGATTTGTTCTAGAGGATGAAAGAAGAAACAAATTACCATTAAAAAATTAAGAAAAAAAAGGAGAGTTGGGCCACTATCAGAAACCGTGTTATTAAACATTTTTCATTATTAATAATATCAGGTTACTAACTTGGCACTTTCATAGAGATAGTACTATGTGCAGGATGCCAGCATATACCTGGTTTTGAGGGTTTTCCCCCCTCACTTCCCCCTCCTTTAAAAAAAAAACAAACAAACAAACAAAAAATCCCACAAAACACAAACCAAAGACTCACGCTGAGATTAAAAGGACAGAGCAGAGTGAGTAAGCAATATTAAATCAAGGGCTTGATAGAAGTTGCCTTGTCATGATCACCTTGTTATATTCTGCCCCCTGCCCAGCTCAGACTTGGGAGGACTCATTTGTTAATGCACCTCAACTTTCCCTGCTTTTTCCTCTCTAGCACTGGTTATTCTACTGTTGTATTTCAGATGACTTATCAGACTAAGATTTCCTTGCCCACCACAACATTTTGTTTCCTACTCCACGTAAGAATGTGCCTATTGCCTGTGTACTTTTTCCATTTTTTTTTAGTTCTGTTTAAGCACTATGTATATATATCTCACTTGTCCCCTAATTTCCTGAATATTATCTATATTCCCTCACTGACATCACATGGCAACACAGGCCTACACTACAGCTCCAGCAGCTTTGCTCTGTCCTGTCAGAGGAATCAAGTTACCAGGAATGTCAATGGACTCCTGAGGAGGAGTGGGTTAGGGGAGAAAGACAAATATGTTTAGTAAGATTTTTCCAGAGAAAACATGTTGCCCTGAGACACTAATATGCAGCTGACTTTGTTTGTACAGACAATGAAAGGAAAAAAAGGGCATGGTGTTTTTGTCTGAAAATTTCCATTCCTTTGAATACAATATATAGCAGTAGAGTTGATTAAGAATCTCCCCAAAGTGAATATGGAAGAACCATCGTAAATGCTGGAAAACTGTATATGGTAACAGCAAGGACCATGCCACACAAGACTGTTGGCTTCCCAATTACTTTACTTTTCAGCCAAGGTCAAGAGATCAAATTCTGTTCTTGGTTGTACTGGTAAGCAGATGATGAGCACTGTAACACCACTGAGCTTACTAGGGCTAATCTCAGACCTATACAGGTGAACAGGAGAGATGATTCCCTTACAGAAGGAAACATTCTCTTCTCCAGCAGCTGAGCATTCTCTATGCTATGAAGCACACCAAGAGGAATGGAACAAGAACACAGTCAAAAGGAAAAATAACTGGGGGGTGGGGGATGTGGAGAATGTATAAAAATCACAGCTGATACCATTTCTCCCATACACTAATACCTTGAGGAGTTCAAAGGTTTTCCATGCCTATGGCATTTGGCAATTATAATCGCACAGTAACATACCTAAGGTTAATGAGTAACCTCTAAAGGAAGTTACTTCACATAATGACAGCAATTTCTCTGAACTAAATGTTAATAATCAGGCCTGTAATACAGTGAGAAGGAAATAGTGGGCAATTGGCAAATGGAACTCTGTTACCTAGTAACAAGTCCTTGAGGTATAAGCCTAAAAAAATTAGAGCAGGCAAAACATTTCCAGGCAGGCAGAGCAGTTTGACAAACAGAAAACATTCTGTAAAACCAGCAACTGTCCATGACATGGAAAATGGAAGCAGGTGTGGCAAATTATTTCATTAACAGGCAGTCTGAGGTAGAATTAGCTAATGGCAAAGTAAAGGAAACACCGTCATGTAATCCACAGCAAGAGCAGGGCAGCAAAGTTCACATTGCTCTGCGTGAGCCGGTGAGCAGCGGCACATTTCAGCAGCACTGAAGATAAAGGGGAATCCTGTCCCTTGAGCTCACATCGCTCACACTTTGCTCTCCTGCTCTCAGGCCCTTTTCCTGCCCCCCAAGCGATAAGCACAGAGCCCTGCCATAACTGGAGCCACAGTACGTGCAAGCTGCGTGTGGTGCTGCCAGTGAACCAGTAACACTGCTGAGTCAGCGAAAACGCCCATAGCTGCCAGGTTAGAGAAACAGCTGCAGAAAAGGTTTCAGCACCTTCATTATTAATGGGGTAATATGTGCTCTGATCCTCGTCGGGATTACTGCAGTTTGTGATGAGGAAGAGCATCAGGATGATTGCTGTGCTCAAACACACAAGACGAGATTTCCCAAATGTTCCTTTATGGCAAGAAAAATACTGACAAAGTTGTCTTGCAAATCCATCTCCTTTCAGAGAATCATAGAATGTTGTGAGCTGGAAGGGACCCACAAGGATCACCCAGTCCAACTCCTGTCCCTGCACAGGACAATCCCCAGATTCAGACCATGTGTCTGAGGGCCTTGGCCAAATGCTTCTGGAATATTGTCAGGCTTGGTGCCATGACCACCTCCCTGGGGAGCCTGTTCCAGTGCTCCACCAGCCTCTGCCTCAAGAACCTTTTCTTCATGTCCAACCCCACCCTCCCCTGGAACATCTTCCTGCTATTTCCTCTGGTCCCATCACTGGTCACCAGAGAGAAGGGATCAGCAACTGCCCCTCCTCTTCCCCTTGTGAGGAAGTTCTGGACTGTGAGGAGGTCTCCTCTCAGTCTCCTCCAGGCTGAACAAGACAAGTGACTTCAGCCTCTCCTTGTATGGCTTCCCCTCTAAGCCCTTCACCAATTTTATGGCCTCCTCTGGACACTCTCACAGTTAAGGAAACCACATACTCTCATTATTCTCTATCTCATAAAATCATTTTGATAAGTACAGGAGCTACGCAGGAAAAAACAAAACAAACAAACAAAACTTTGTCAACCTCATTTGCACATTTTTTTGTGATAAGCAAATCTCATGTTTTATCTGTAAACCTGGACAAACCAGCTCTTCGCAGAACATCAGCAAATCCCATGTAAGCCACAACTGAAAAACATTTACTAGAGCATCCCAGCCCTTCCCCTGTTCTTTGCCAAAACACTCAAAAGTGTGTCCAGATCCATGCAAAGGCTGGGATTTGTATATTCATTTAAGACTCTTGATCAATACCACCAATTCAAGCATCATAAAAAGGATAGTGAAATATGTCTCATTCAATCCTACCTCATAACACACAGAACATTTACTTCCAGAAGAAGCACATTTTAACTGTCCTTACTGAAAAGAAACCATGTATCAACAGAATAGTCTCATTTTCAGCCCCTAGGTTCTGTGCTGATGTTTTTTCCTGTCTGGAGCTACTGGCCAGGTTGATACAGCTTTATGTAACTCTTACTGACAGCAAGAAGTTCTAGAAAAAGCTGTGTGGTAATGTTAATATTGCCAAAGTCTCTGCACAGAAGCAAACACCCGACATTTTGTTTTGTAAGAGGAAAAAAATATATATACATATTCCTGACTGAAATTGTTCATTGGTTTACAGTGAATGAGTGTGGCCAGTTTGTTTGTTTGTTTTAGTAAAATCTAATCAAAATTGGCCTCACCACATTTTCTTGGTGAAAGAAAATCCTGTTCCTGATTTTCCCCTTATCTTAAAAACAAGCAAGGAAATTTGATTTTAAGATGTGATGTTAATGCAAAAGTAAATTTGATTTTTAAAATTCACAAAGGCCAGGAAATTTGCAGTTAACCTTAGTTCTAACCCATGAGTAAAACCAGCGTTTTCATTTCATGATCACAATTCTGGACAATGTAGGATACTGTTCAGTGTTTTTATATTTGTATAAATTCAAATCTACCATAATCCCTGCAGGAAATGACTTCAGGAAAAGATGCCACAGTGAGGTCAACACATCAACTGGGGAACTGGTGAAAGATGGAACCATTCTTGCTTGGATGATACACAATATACCACAGAATCCCCTGGCTCCCCTCAATTTCACTTCTTTCAGCAGAATTCCTTGAAAAAGAAAGTTTTACTTTCCTTGAAGGTAGATCATATTCTATAGCCTAAAATTAGCAATAAAGGAGAGCTAAATATTTAAATAATCCCGATGATACTGAAAACTGGGGATCAATCTGGATTTCAAGTCCCTCTGTATGAACATTTCTCAGGAGGAAACTGCTGGTTAGCTTTCAAGTGCTCTGCTTGTCATGCATGCCCTTAATCAATCTGGTCTCATCTCATTAGCTTGCAATACTTGAATCAGCTATGTCTCCTCTTCATCATACCTGGAACTAGAAGATAGCTAGATAGAAGTGACCAAAAAAAATCATCCTCAGCAGAAGTCACACAAAAGCCTTTTAAAACCATCAGAACTTGTGGTAGACATACAAAGAAGTGAAGGAAAATCAAGTTTAGCAGAACTCTATGTTCTAGCTAGTTTCCCCTATCAGAAAGGGAATTTTTAGACACAAAAGCTTACTCCTAAATGATGAAGCTATAAGCACAGCTACACAGTTTGCTAAAACACATGGGCCAACTCTCATAGTAGCGCAGCAATGTTGCTTCTAACCCTTGAGCAGGTTCACTTTGTTATTTTATCCTATGTCAACAAGCCATATCACAGATATGAGCAGGATGTTATTTGTGAACAAAAGCCACTAGTGACCAAAAGCACACGGGTAAAGCATCAGCTATAAAACCAGAGAATGAAACATACAGGAATAATGACTGAATTGGCACTTGTCATTGTTCAGCTATCTGACTCCAGGAACAGAGAAGCTGACGGCTTTCCAGGAACAGTCAAGTACCCACCTTCAACCCCTTTAGGACACCTGAAAACATCAGTCAGCAGAACCACAAAGCATGTTCTAACTTGTTCTGATAGAAGCCAACACTCAGCATTGCACATTCTGGATATTTACTTCAAGGGAGACAAGGGAATGGGCAAGAGTAAGGTGAGCCTCACAGCCCATGAGCAAGCAGTGTACTTCATGTGCCAGGGCTACACTGAGGCATCTGGCAGCAGGGTTAGATTGGCACAGGGGCGACTGGGCAATCAGAGTCTGCGCCCATGAAAGGCGGCAAGGCAGCAGGAGCTACTGAAGCCAACGCCACTAGGTCATCCTGGGACACAGCCACATACGCAGCTTTGTTCCTTTCCATAATGGCCAGAGCAATGAAGCTGCTGTGGAGCTGCTGGCAACGCCACCTGCGAGCCATTCCTGGAACACGGGCTCCAAGGTGCAGGTTTCGTAGCCTGAGGCATCTGGCAACATCTCAGCCCTGGCAGGCAGCTTGCAAGGTCAGGGAAGCTGGCTGCCCCTCACCTGGAGCCTCACCCAGGGCAGGCTGAAGTAGCTGGGGGGCCCTGGCTGCAGGTAGTCTCACTTTCTTCTTTCACAGTTGAATTCACAAGATGCATACCCATTCAGAAAGGAAAATTAGGTCATTGATTTCTGTTTGGTTTGGGGTTTTTTTGTTTTTAGCAATAACCAGAGGCTGATGTGAAAAACTTTTCCTTCCTCTAGTAAGTGCCCCAGAAGAGGCACATACTAGAGGGAGGGCACATACTGCAACTCTGGAGGCTGGCAATAAGGATGTTCCAAATAAACTAGACACTGGACTCATCATCTGCACCTCGGCCTGATCCTGCCTTTGCATATACTGCTTTTACAGTAGAAGAACTCTTATCAACTACCAATCTCAAGTGACTCATTTTACACTTGTGCTAGGGAGATCAGAAGGAAGCCTCGTGACTTATAATCCATAGTTAAAACTGCAAGAGCATAAAGACAAGCAATCTGACAAAATGAAAGTTAAATAAATACAGGTGCCTTGTGGTTGCTACTTGCTGATCTGGCAACAGTTGTTAGTCATTTCATCAGAAGGCCCATCTGCAAGGATCTAAGAGTCAAAAGCTTTGATTGTCTGCCCTTTATGTTGTCTGGCTCCTCTTCACTCACTCTCAAGAGCCAATGAAGGCTCAGAGTTGTAACAGAAACCTATCCAAGCCATGCTGTTCTGCAGATGTTTCAAAGATAAATGCACAAACTGTGAAGGAGCTCACACAATACATGGCAAATGTTTTGATTAACTGTCCTAACTGGAAGTCATAGACTCTAGGCTCTCCTAGTGCGTGTTTTGGCTTTTAAGAAAGGAAGTTTGTAATGGGGTTTTCTGCGAGTGTCTGTCATTCGGAGATAGTTTAGAGCCAGGCTCAGTCCACTGAGCAATGGGAGAAGGCTGCACCGTAGTGGAACTGATGTGGCTGTGCTGCAGGAAGAAACAGGAATCAGATCCCTTTCAAGGAGGCAGCGTGAGGACCCCAGGAAGCTGCATCCACCACTGAGCTCAAGTCAGCTTCTGGGGAGCAGCTCCACAGTCACTCCACAACTTCAAAGGAATTCCTCCTCCTTGCTTCAGTCTGCCCAGTGGCCTGGATACAGGGGTCAGGCATACAGCCCTGGGTTTGGCCCTTTGGGAATTACAAGCAGAAAGAACAACGGGGAACAAGCGGAGCATGAGGCGGCACACGGGACTCCATTCACAGCATGTTGGGGGCTGGAGTTTTGCAGGAAGTCAAGCAACGTGATGGTTACTTCTTCACAGCCTTAAAATCCAGGACAATACCTGCTAGAAAGGATTTTGTGCCAAAAAGAGAGAAACCAGCATCACATCCATAAAATATCTTCCCAAGTCCAGCAGTGAAACCACCCCATGCAGTGAGTGGCTTGCACCAGGGAAAAGATCACATCCACACATGCCACTTAGATGCTTTGCTGCTGAACTTGTGTCTCTCAAATTTCCTGTACTGAACAATATAGGACAGCACCAGAGACTCTCTAAGCATTGCAAGGGGTGTTGGCACAAACTGACAGAAACCAAAAGAAATTCAAATTCAAGGCTGAAGCGCTTTCCTTACCTCATCCCATTGTACTTAGTTATTTCAGCACATAATTGCTAACATCCTTCATTGATCTGAAATTCCTGTGGATACAATAAGACCAGCCACGGATGGACGCTAGCCTTCACTCTGAGTTGACATGCCTTTGTTACAGCCCCTAGGCTCAAAACCTATAAAGCTTTCAAAGTGTCAGTGACCTAAATACATTTCTGAAAGCCCTGAGTGCGTTTGTGGGCGCCCCTCATGATGCATACAGCCCACTTCCTGCAACCACCAAAAGCCTTCGGCTCCCCCACACACAACAGCTCCTCTTCCTAGCCCTGTTTATTTGTCCTTTTTCAAATTGCTGTCATAAAATCATTTCCTCTTCCTCCCCAGCTTCACATTAGCTATGATTAACTGCCACAGGGCATCCCACTTTTAAACTCTCTGTGCAGCCCCATCTGAGGATTTTGGTGTCAATGCTTGAAGATAAATATTCACTGGAGCATAAAAGATTTATTCTGAGAGTGGGGACAGAGGTAAAAGTGATTTTTTTCACTCCCAAGGTGAAAGGGAGCTGTTGAGATTACTGTAACACACAAGAGCATAATGTAAAAGTACTGTTATGTAAGAAAGAGGAGCAAATTGGGAGATGTAATGAAATTTATACAAATTTATACATTTTCTATCAATATATATTTATATTTTATGTAGAGATATGACTACTTTCTATTAGAAAGTGGAAAGACTAAATAGTAACATATATTTCTCACATCTTAAAAAAAAAAAAAGCATTTTTTTATTTCAGTAGCCCACTTTTAAAATGCCAATGTAGTGCAAATTATTTGAACTCATGTACAAAATACACTTCAAGAAGGCCTTTATGGTTATTTCAAAAGGTTCAGTAGAAATATATGATCTGTTTAGCCTGCCCTTGAAAATCTTCAGTCCCATATATTAGAAGCATACCACTCTCAAATTTGAGAAAAATATTTTAAGATTTTCCTATCGCTTTCCAAAAGCAGCTCAGAAAACATCTGTGAAAGCAGCACAAAAGCCATGGTCTGGGGTTTGTTTGAGAGAGCAACAGGAATAGAAGAGAAAGGCAAAAAAGCTACGTGGAAACAACAGGCTCTCCTTCCTCTATGCAGCATCAACCTATTTGAGATGGAAGTCCTTAATGCACAAATATAACCAAGTCTCTAGCAAATCTACAAACCAGATAAGGTAAAGCTAAAACAGATCAAACATCCAACTTTCATGGACATTGTGAGATCCTAATTTTAAATAGCTGTTCATCCCCTCCGTCCTCTAGGATCAGTCTTGGATATTTTTTAACTGGCCCTCTAAACCTAAATTTATCTAAATTATGATGGTCCCGACAGTGAGCAAAAATGCTGGAAAAGCACAGGTCTATTCCAGAACTAGTTTTTGTGATTTTTACAGTGACCTTTTAGTATCCAGCTCAGCCTCCTTTCGGTTTTCAAATATTATTGACCAAGATACAAGATTCCCCTGCTAAACACAGCTTCACTAAAACTCCTATTTTCTTTTCACACATCAACAATTTGAGGGGAGGAATACACTTCTAACCCAGGCAGCCCCGTAGCTAAGCTTAGCACTCAGCAGCAGCTGGGAAAATGGGTCACTTGCTGACAGTTGACTGACCCCATTTTCAAGCTGAATTGCAGGATGTCTCCCAGCGTTTGGGAAATCACAGGGTTTATTTGCTGTTGGGGAGGTGAGGGTTATCAGCATGGCTGGGAGTGGAAATGACCTGAACCTACAGCAGGGCAACTTTGTGAGCATAGGAAATGTCCCAGCAGCTCCAGCTGCTCTCTCCCCACTCCTTATGAGGCTATCACAAGGCAGGTATGAAACCTTCTCAACTTACCACAAAGCAACAATGATGAAGCCCTCAGTCACATCACCCAGCTGGAAACACACAGGCAGGGCTGACGGGGCTGGCCAGAGAGGCTCCCCTCATCATGGCTGCCCTCTCTGGCCTTCAGCCTCCTCCACAGGCCACCATGACACCTGCATCTTCATGGCGGGAGAAACAAGGCTGCAGCCGAGCACACAGGGCTGCTCATGGCAGCATTGAATTGCCTCCCAGTCCAGTCCCAGGAGAGCAGGCTGCTAAGAAAAGTCTGTTTCCACACTTTTTCAAAGTGTTCAGCACCATCTGGCCCTCAGGGCGAACGCGCTTGTGAGGGGCCTCACAGGCGAGCGCAGCAGCCAGCGCTTCCCGCCATTTTCCATCCCCTGCCTCACCTCCCTCACGCCTGCAGCTGTGACCTGGGCGGGCACTGAGGGGAGCGGGATGGAGAGGGGGCACACACTCACTACAGCCCTGACCCGGGCAGACACCGATGGAGCGGGGTGGAGAAGGGGCACACACCCACTGCAGCCCTCACCCGGGTGGGCACTGAGGGGAGCGGCTGGAGAGGGGGCACACACCCCGTCAACAGGCAGCTCGTATCGAAATGCAAATGGCGGCGCAGCGCCAGTGCCCCTCACCCTCGCCCTCCCCTCAGCGGCCGCCTGCCACTTCCTCACGGCCTGGGGCACCGAGAGGGAAAGGGGTTTCTGCTGTAATGTCTTCGTATCTCCGGCTTATTCACTGCCACTGTGCACATCACCGTGCCTGGCTGCCTCTGTGCTGGTCCTTTCTGTGCTGTATTCATGTGTGTGGCACTCAAGGGCACCTGTGCAATAGTAAAAACCACTTTTACAGCGCTTGGATCATGAGTAAATTTAAAAAATTTACACAAAGTCTGCAGGCTGGCTTCTGAGTACCAGTCAAACCACACATCCACTAGATCCAGCTGGAGGAAAAAAAATAAATAAAATAAAATTTAAAAGAAACTTGTATCATACCTTCCTCCAGCCTTGCCTTCCCTCTCACCCTGAGAAGCCCTCCCCAGGTGAGCTGGTGTTAGGCCCTTCATGCACAAAGCGGGCAAAGGATCACCAAAAAGCAGCCAGCTGACTCCATTTTCTATTCTCTCGATACCCAACATCTTTGCTATCATCATTGTTTTCCAAGAACTGTGGACAAAAATGTCTCTCCAAGAGGCTGAGGGCTGCTTTGGCACACCTGGACAGTGCCAGGGCTCCATTCCAGCCACACAAGGCTTCGGCCACATGGAAATGTTTTTCCCTACTGATTTCAATAGATATATAATCACATCAAACCATTTAATTTCACACAGATTAAATTCTTTTACCCACAGTGGTCCTATAGGTAGCATTAGATCTTATTGCCACGACAGTAAGTTTTATATGAAAGCAAGCAACTCTTCAAAAACCAAAACCCAATTCAATCGTCCGGAGATCATGGCTTAATGGTGCACACCCAGTGTCACACACGTCCACACTGCGCTGCAGTCTGTTATGTTGGTTCATGTCCCCCGTGACTCGCAACATCATTTCAATGAGATCAGCATCCCCTCTATGGGGGGATGTTGGTGATTTTCATCATCTTTCTTCCCTCTTTTCCCCTTCTCTCCCTTTCCCACCCTGCCTCAAAGAGGCAACTTTCACACAAACCCCATTTTTTCAGGTCATTCTGAAGACGACACTGTTTTGACAGCATTGTGCATTTTCCTTCTTGCAAATTCTCTGGAAGCCCTGCCTAAGAAAGTGATATATGGCCAGAAAGAGATCCTCACCCTCAAACCTAATTAGAAGCCTTCGCTGTTCAGCAGGGTTTCAAGAGGACAGAAGCCCGAGGCAGCTGGATGGGAATATGAACCATACCATGCTCAGACAGCTTTCTCATATTCATTCAGTGACCAAGATCCATCTGTTTATCATCAGCTGGAATACAGTCTGAGACAAAGTGCATTGTTAATAGGGTGTGTTGGAGAAAGAAGTCGCACAGAAGTGCCCTAAACCAAGTGATTTCTGGAAGTGATGGCTAGAGAGTCCGTACCACACAGTAGCACTGCTCTAATGGATATTTTTCTTCAGTCATTGCCATTAAACTGTGTTTTTGCTGGCAAGATTCAAAAACAAAACAGAAGGGGTGGCAAAGCACCTTCTCTAGCTACAAGATACTAGATCCTAACACAATATTTTCAGGTTTGTAAACTGCTACGCACAAAGATGGCTGCAAAATATATATATTATATTATATATATATTACCATATATGACTAGCTATTGGATATTATTTAGTAGCTGGACAATATGTTTTTAGGACAAAATCCTATTCTGTTCAGCACTATTTGAAAAGGAGGAAGAACCTGGAGACCATACCACCACTTTTCACTAAGGCACTGTGCAAATGCAGCTGAACTGATGCCACTGAAGGCAGCCACACTCTGAGGCAGCTTGGATATGAGATCAGTTGAGAGCTGCAGATCCTCTGCTGATGAAAAAGTAGCAGTCAAAAAGTCAATAGCCACCTGAAATAAGTAAATATATATATCTTTTTGTTAAATTAACAACCATGTAAGATAAGAGTTAATCCTACAGTCACCCATCTACATATAGCTACTGGGCTTCTATCTGCTAAGTATGGGGTGTGCACAGTGCCACTTGTGACATGGGATGAAAAGCTGGACACCAGAGCAGAAGCATGGTAACTGGGGGAGACTATGAAGCACATCAAACTAGCAGGAGGCTTTCAGTCAGCTCTCCCTAAAGCCTCTGTAACTCAGAAATAGAGACATCTTGCAAGGAACACACCCTTTAATTTAAAATCAAAGGTTATAGGGTGAATTTTTTTTTCCTGTTGCCCTTGTTTCAGCTTTCAGAAATTTAACGACATTCTATACTATCAAAGCATTCATTCATCATCTTGATTTCTTGCCCCTCCCACTGTAAATGCTATTCCACTGCCTTTCACTAACTTAGGTACAGTTGCTATTCTTTGCAGACTCACAGAAGGCTGTCTGGAGGCAGACAGACACTAGTAAATCAGGAAAATTATTTCATCTGGTACCAGAGATTTTATATCTCTGTTTATTTTTATAAAAGTTTGTACACTTACTTCCCAAAAGATAATTATAATTAAAACCAGCAGTTTCATTTTCTATACATGCCTGAAAACAAAAGATAGCTTGCTTTGTTAATAGAAGCTTGAATATTTGAGTTTTGAGTCAGGATAGAAATAAAAGCTCAGACTGGATCTTTTCCAACAGGACCTAAACCCGGAAGAATTACAGTAATCTTGTGATACAGCAAGGTGTTATATAGCACTCACCGGTGCCGTGTTGTTATTTCTAAGGATGACATCACAGGTTGCTCCATAGGACTGTTCTGGGTGCGAGGTGGTCTAATCAGCAGGTTCAACCTGCTCTCCTTTATTGCAAGAGAAGATCCCAGCAAGAGAATCACTTTATTTCATAAATTCATGACATTTAAAACTAAATGGAGCTATTGTCACACCTAAGATCCCGTAGTTTGTACAAGAGGCTGTTTAATTGCAGTGACCTCTCTGCTCATCCCAGCAGCTTGTGCTTGGTTTAAGCATCTCTTCCAAGCTGGCCTGACCTGAATAAAGCATGAGCTGGGGAATTTATCATTTTGCTTGGTAGTTTATTTTAATAGTTATCAAACCTCACTGCTAAAGAAACATGCCTGAGTTTCCTGGTTTCAAGTTCAGTCTTGTGACTTACCCTGTTAACATTATAGAGCCCTTTCGTACATCTTTCCTCTCCACAAAGGTTCTTAAGCACTGTAATCAAGTTGCTCCTCAACTTTTTTTTGTGATAAGCTAAATAGATTGAATTCTTGGATCTCTTGGGCAAAGCCCAAGCCTTTAAACTAGCTCTCAACCTTTCTGTACTCTTCAGTCTTCTTAACATCCTCTTAAAAGCACAGGCAGGCAGAGGGTAAGCTGTACTCCACTCCTGATCTCACTGCTGTGTTGGTCATGCAGCAGTGATTACATTAACACTTTTGTCTCCTCTGAGCTCCAACTCCTTTCCCAGATAGGTTTTATGGGATACAGGTCCCATTCAGGAGTCAAAACCTCAACGTTTTGCTCCTATGTGAATAACTTCGCATTTGAGTACAGTAGGATGCATTTTGTTTGAATGGGACCAACTCCTTAAGGTATCCACATCACTGTGCAGGACAGCACTCCTTCTTCTGTTTCTTTCCTTGTACACCCTTCTCACAGGCACTAAGGGAGGCCAAGGCTTACACCACACATCTAAGCAGGTGAGGAAACATACGCTGCAGTGTGCCCAGGCATCAGTATCTCTACACCCCATCCTACATTGTCCGTGCTGTGGCTGCCTTTTGGCCAGCACAACCAAGCTTCTCACCTGCACAAACCAAAGGACTGATGAAAGAATGCTGGAGGACATGGGAAAAGGAAGTAGACATCTGACCACCACTTCAGCATGAGCTAAGGGTACGGCTGAAATGCGTACATGAATCCAGCACCTCAGCAGTGCTGCCGGGCTCCTGCTTTGATTGAAGCCCTTGAACAGGGACACAGGTGCATACCAGATAATCACCTCTTCCCTATTGTGGCAGAAGCTCTTACACCCCCTAGGGAAACCTGTGTGACTGCTGCCAGCCCTCTGCCTTCTCTCAGCTGAGGACCTCCAGCATAAGTAACAACGGAAAAATGAAGCGTACCTGCTCGTGTAGGGAGATGAGACTGACTCCTGACTGACTGTAGTCATGATCACCAGAGGGGCAGATGACCTCTTTTTAGAAAAAGAATACGCTGAGCTTTTCTTCACAATCATCAGTCCCTACTTATTAGTCACAGTCCTCATTAAAAGTGTCATGTGAAGGAACAGAAAAACGCCACCTGACTCCAACTAACATGTGCAGGCATGAATCCAGCTCCAGACGTACCAATCCCTTCGGTTTGTGTATCTTATTTTCTAATGACCAAGGAATCTTCTTCACAACCCTTATAGCAGTACAACACTGTACAGATGGGGCATTGCCAAGAAAAGAGCTTTGAGCTCTCTTGCAACGAGTTTTGCCATAGATTGAGAAAAAATACAGCAAGTTGGGCAGAGCAGTGTTCTGCTTTAGGAAGACGACTGTTGAGGAGCTCTAACACTGTGCCAGATCTTGCAGCAGGCCTTATTCATGAGAGCAGGCTCATCAGCTTAGTCAGGGTGTGTCACAGGAGGAAGCAGAAGTGTCACTACCCTTTTGTGCTGAGGGGAGTGTAGAGAAAGTGGAGAAGGAGCAAGTCACCTTGAACAGGGTTTAGGCAACAAAATCTTTGCTTTGTACTTTCTTGGACAGCATGTGTCCCAGCACAAAATCCAAAGCAACATTTTAGCTACTCAGAAACAAATCCTAGCTGCAGAAAAGAAAAAAAAAAAGAAAAAAAAAGAAAAAAAGGATAATTCCCTCTTCATTTTGTGGAAAGCATTTAATTGAGACTTATTTTTAAACAGACCACTCTTTACATCCCATGGCAACAGTCTTGACACTTTTTCCTTCAGCTTCCACTTGAACTACCACTGAAACCACTGTGAAATGACAATGTCCTTCAGCTTAAAGGCAATAATCTCCAATTTACTTTGTATTGCAGATGACTTTGGGAGGGAAAGCACATTCTGACAGCTGTTTCCATTTCATTGTGCTTTGTTTTTGAAAAAGAGAAGACCATTTGTTTTCAATTTGTCTATAAATAATAGAGGAAAACACAGCTGAGGGGCCCAGTGTGATTTTTATAGAAAGTTCATTTTTAGAAACCTGATAAGCTTATAACCACATATGTTTGAAATCACAGCAATATAAAATACAGAAACTTTGAAA
The DNA here is from genome assembly GCA_907165065.1 of Caprimulgus europaeus. The sequence goes on along the minus strand of OU015526.1, from coordinate 76,440,594 downwards.
AAACCCTACTTGTCAAGCAATCTAATACTTATTTTATCTAGTGCTTAGCAGCATTTGTCAAATATTGTATGTTGGGGGCAACTTTGGATCTAGATTCTGAGCATGCGAAGAAATATCTCGCAGATCTTCAACAAGGTACTGACCCAGAAGAAGACACTTAACACATCAGTAGCCCCTGTACAGTCAAAAGGCTTGCTTGCCTCGATAGAGTTCAGGCATGATGATGTGCCAGGACAGACGGCGGTTGCCTGCTAGCTTGGGAAACAATTGGAGACAGACAAGTGCACTGCTAACCAGATAACTGCCACCAACTGTCTGCTGTGACTTCAAGGACTATTTCAGTTTCTCTGTCTGGAAAATAGAATTAACAGATTAGGACATAATCTTTGTGAGGTCAAAACTGTTTGGTTTTTCCCTAGATGGAGAGCGATCTCACAAGCCAGCTTGAGAGTTAACTAGCTCATGTTTATCAAAATGAGTCATGAAGGCAGTGGACTACCACTCTGCTCAAACAGATTTGGTACAGATCAGACCTAGCAGATTACCAACACCATCAAAGACATCTGCTCCTCAGCCCCTCAAGCAGTATTAGCAGCTAGCACAGAGGTAAATCTGTTTTCAAATGCATGAAGAAGCCTAAACAAGCCCCGATGATAGCCAGAGCACAACAGCAGATCCCCTAGCTAGTTCCCTTATTTCCTCAGAAAAGCTGTATCAAAAAACCACATGAGGAAGGGAGTTATGCCACTACTATACAAAGAAAATTCCCAAACCTGGAGTATTTTACCTGACCATTTAGGAGGATTTCTGACCTACAGTGCTGATCTATAGTACAGCCATCTGTGGAGTAGAGGAAAAGAGGGAGGGGAACAAATATGTAGCTCAAATGGAACAACATGCCTTAGAATATTAAACTCTGTCTTCCCAGTCCTCATACTATAAAGTTTGTTTACAATCCTAGTTTGTCCTGTATTTTCCTTAAATATAATCACTTTGCATCACACCCATGCCCTTTCACTGATATATTTTTAAGCTTTTATTCCTAATGCAGTGTTAAAGAATATTTGTGGTGTGACTTGAATTTTTAACCTGAGTAACTGAAGCCATTGGAAATGGTCTTCTTAAAGGCTGTTTTCAGGTTGCATCATAGCTTGTGAAAGCTACAGGAAGCCATTAATAAACAGAAAGGTTTTATTACAGAGGCTCTGGCTGCTGCCTTGTAAGGTTTCTACAGAACCAGAAATCCAGCCTGTTTGTATCAGCACAGTGCCTGGAAAACATACAGCACACAGCCTGAAGAGGCTCCTAAATCTTCACAGGAGAGGGTGTACTTCCTATATAAGGAAGCAGATTCTGTGTTAAAGGAAAAGCCAGACTTAAGGGAAGATTTGAGGACATGAGAACACTTCCCATCAGACCAGTTGGCTGGAGCCATCTGTCCAACATGGGGAATACTCCTAAAGAGCTCGTAGGAATGATCAGACAGCAAAAAGACAAGTTCACCAAGGGGCAAAAAACAGTACAGCAGTCATCTCTGTCCTTTCCTCAGTGTCAGATTCCTCCTGTAAGAGCAGTGTGGGGTACAGAATACCCCAGAAGTTGTTATTAGGGTGTCTAAGGGGAAGAAAATGAAACAGCAGCCACTGCTGTTACTGGCTACATAGGGTAAGCCCCTCTTACGTGCTTTTGAGAATTGCTTCCTCTTCTGCTTCTGTTTTAGTAACAAGAAGGCACAGGAAGCCCTGACAAAATGACATTAAAAATTATATATTCGTAAAGTTTTAATGAGTTTGTGGCTGCCTAGTACACACAGTTAAGGTATCTGTTCTCTCCCTATGGCCTGTCTAGTTGACAGTCTGGATTGCAGATTATATCACATCTCGACTTTCAGAGAGACAGAAGGGGAATTGCTGTGTCCACAGTCTTGTCAGGCTTTCCTCCAGGTGCTCTGCTGGCAGCAGGCTCTACTGCTCCCCAGAGAGGCAAGCAATGCTCTTTTTACTGTAAAAATGTTAGTAGACAATAACTACTCATTTCAAGAATATGTTTTGTTTTCAAATGGAACAGGCTTGGTGAAACAAGACTTTTTCACAGAGGAAACTCTGCACTGCTCTCAGTGGACTTCATCTTGATTGTGTTTGCTTTTTTGCCAAAGTAACTTCACTGAAACCCAAGGGGAGTATTTTAGCAAAGTGCATTAAGGTAGTTGCCTAGAGATCTCAGCTTTAGCCCTCAGTGATTTAGAGGCACTGAATTAAAAACCACCCCCCCTAATCTCTGTGTTTGTAATATATTGATTCACATTGCCCGCATACACACCCTGGGAGGACATGACAGATCTCTTCCCGTCATCTTTTACCACTCCTTAAGGAAAATATGTAACCAGCATCCCACCTGTCACATACTGAGTCACCTCCCAGTTAAATACATTTTATTTGTATTTTTTCTATTCAACAGATAAACATGTTTCATTTGTCAGTACAGCTCACTTCCTCAGGAAAATTGCTGCAGGTCAAGCTCTAACAGAATCACAGAATTGCCTTGATTGGAAAAGATCTTTAAGATCATGGGGTCCAGTCATTAACCTCACACTGACAAGTCCCCCACTAACCCATGTCCCTCAGCACTATGTCTGCACGACTCTTCAATCCCTCCAGGGATGGGGACTCCACCACTGCCCTGAGCAACCCCTTCCAATGCTTGAGAACCCTTTCAGGAAAGAAATTCTTCCTCATATCCAATCTCAACTGCCCTTGATGCAACTTGAGGCCATTTCCTCTTGTCCTGTCACTTGTTCCTTTGTTGACTAACTAGAATGACCCCCACCACTCTACCCACCAGAACATTTGCTGTAAGACACAAGCTTGTACTGTATCCCTAGGAACAATAAGGTATCGGGACCAATTTCAGTCAGATGCTGCAGGGATGGGGTCCTCTTAGACTGAAGAGGAAAAGGAATAATTCAGTTGGGGTGGTGACCAGTTTTGTCACACAGTTAACATCCTGCCCTCGTGCAATAATTGAAGCATGCTGGTTTTACACACTACAATACAATTCAAACTCTGGCTTGAAAGCTGTTAATGAATCACTGCACCAGGTCACTGCATGCCACAGGAACAGGTAAGCTCCCTGTGGACCTAAGCTGTTCATAGGTACATCCCACAGGTACTAGGTCCCCACCCTGGCCAGGAGGTCTAAACCGGAGCAGGAGTGAGTTGCTGCAGAGCCCAAACCTCATCCTCATGCAAGGCAACTCGCACCACACTGCCCATGCTCACCTCCATTCCCTTCCCATCGCTGAAAAGTACAAGTGGCAAAGATTTTGGCAACCTGCTCACAGGACCAGAGGCCAGCAATTCATTTTCTTGTGATAGGATTTCCTACAGTGCATATTCATAACGATTATAGGACACACCAGGAGTGGTAAATTCCCAACGGTATTACACAAGCTACTACTGAATTCTATTTACTGAAGTTATTTTTTTTCCCCAAGAATCTGAGCCTCCTCCACACATTATGGGATAGTATTTTCAAACTAGAGGTGAGCTCAAAGTTTAAGGGTTAGAAATGGGTTATTTGCTACAGCTCATGGAGCAATCTAGCAGCAAAATTAGGAGCAAGTTTGGCATCCCCACTGACTTGGCTTTGTGCTTTAATCAAACTTTATATAAGACCAAGGAGGCCCAGGAACTGGCCGTACTAACTCTAATGCCAGGAACTGATTACAAAGGCACCAGTGGTTCTTGTTCTTGCCAATACAGCTCCGGTCTGATAGAAAATTATTTGACTGAGGGCTGGTTCAGAAAGGAGCCATAAACTGATAATACCCACATTGCTACAGGAACCAAGAACTTAATCTCTGATGGTTATTTCCCAAGGTAAATATTTAAATAAACTAACATCTAAAAAATAATAAAATGTAATTAGAGATAAGCAAGGTTATACAAGTTACTCTCTCACAGGTTGCAGGAAATTTTATTTCCAAATCCCCTCAACATACAATGGGATTACAAAATCACTATGATAGAAATAGACATTATAATCTCAGAGCAGGTTTCCTCTTAATACCAAAAAGCATTTCCTGTAATGGGAAGTTGTTAGCAGACCCACATAGAGACAAAACAGGTTTGGTTTATTTTAGCATTGTCTTTAAGGAACACTTGGATATATAAAATATTGTTATATATTTTACCTGCTGTAAACAGGTGCAAATATATAACAATATATTTGCACCTGTTTACAGCATCCAGATTGATTTGTCACAATGGAAGACTCCAGGTCCCTCATCATAAGAGGTGCATCTCTAATCCAATAATCCAGGAAGCATTATGAGCCCACACATGCCTTTATTCTTGTTGTTTTTTTCTTTCAAGATGAGAAAAAGTCTATTTTTCTGCCCTCAAATTTCTTAATTACTACTCCTCTATTTCAAAAGGAAGCAGTCACCATTAATCTATCTGTTACATCTTTCCTTTATAGTCTTTACACCCTTCAAAAAACAACATGCCAAAAAAAAAAAATCCATAACAAAGCATTTTAGTCCCATAACTTGGGAGCAGAGATTGCAGTGATCCACAGCCAGGCAAGGCAGTGAGGCAGAACATCAGCCTGGGTCTGCAGGCTGCCAGCTCTGTCATCTGAGCTCGGGGAGGAAGAGGAGGAGCGGAGGCTGCAGCAGGTGTGGTGCTTCAATTCACAAGCACAGTGACCCTCCGTAGGAGCATGGCAGGAATTTCAAATGGGATTAGCCACCCGGACAAGGGAAAGGTCATACTTGACATTTCCACTGGAAATTCTAATGCAAATAGACCTCTGATACTCATGACATTTTTTTCACACACATTTAACAGCCATACATATGTAAAAGGAAAATGATAAAATGTGATGACTAATTTATGTAAATCTCATAAAGGCAATAACACCAAGGGCTGACTGCATAGAAACATTAGTCAGGCAAAAGGAGCACAATATTACTGTATTCCTCTTTTATTTGCTACCATTTTAAATTGGTTTATTTTGATAGGGTTGTTATTTGTTAAGCTTTCAAAAAGTGCTCAGTGCTGTACAAGGAGTAAGCCATAGAGCCCTTGCTCATAGTAAGGAGCATAGTGATTTCTTGGCTTTATTTCAAATGTTTTTGGTTATTGCACTGAGGGTAGAAGGTGATAGAGGGAGAACCTAAGAGAGGAGCTTTATTTTGACATCTAGGAAGCCAGCAATTTTTATAGCTGACCTCAGGCTTGAATTTTTACACACTGTAAAATCCTGGCTGAACACTCAGGGACAATTCAGGTAGGATACTTGCAACATGAAGATTACATGGAAAATAGTTCTGTTACAGCAAAGCTGTTCTCCTCTCAAGGGGCCTTAACAAGAGCACTAAGCCATGCCCAGCTGCTTCCACACACTGCAACATCGCCTCGCAGTTACGGCTATTTCTACGATATATCTTGATAAGCAAGTTTCCTGTCACAGTTATCTTCTGTAGTCACCAAATCTGACAGAACATAAATGCCTTGGTTAATCTACCTAAAGAAGAAAATCAAAGCTATTAGGCTGAACAACAGCAGAGGGGATGGATATTTCTGCTGTCACACTTTTGTTGTTATTTTATGAAGCGGATTAAACTGCACAGCAAACCGTCAGAGGTGCACTGTGGTATCTGCAAGAGCCTCCCAATATGGGCAGGAAAATAAGTCAGAGTTAAATATAAACTAAGTAGAGAAAACTCAAGACTGTCAGAGATCTTTTTCAAAGTTTTACTTTGAATGCAGCTAAGCACAGATTTTACCCCGCTTACTGCCATCACCTGTTGTATTTCAGTACATCTATTCCTGCACTTTAATGTTATTTCAAAGGGCAGTGCCTCATTTTCCCCAGCCTGGGGTGGGGAAAGCATTTCTTAAACTCCTTAAAGTTTGTTTATTTTTCTTACGGCTAATTACCTGCCCACAAAGACTTAATTTTGTTTATTACAAGTTTTAAAATGACAAGTTCATCTGAAACCGGAAAACAGTGATACTTTAGCAACAATAAAAGGCCACAATCCTGCAAGCACTTACGCATATGCTTCCCGTTTTCCATGTAAATGGTCCCATTGACTAAATCCCAGTTCTTTGAGAGAGAAGAAAAGGCTGAAAGGGAATAATTGTTTTCCCAGGCAAACAGTGCCAGAGAAGAAAAGGACAAGTTAGGAATACAGAAAATTAACTCATTTCCCATCTCTCACCACATGCACGCATATCCTGAAACTCGTGAAATTACTTCAGGTATCCAGAATAGTTTCTTCCATATACAACCCAGTTTCTCAGCATCCTAATGCTTTATTTATTTTCCAAGGCAAATTATTTAGGCAGATCTAACATGGCAAAAGAAACTTCAAAAGATTATTCAATACAAAACATTGTGAGCAAGCAAAAATCATCTCTGATATTCAGCCTCCTTGAAGTATTTCAAAAGAAAGAAAAAAATCAAGCTGTCAAGGAAAGTTGTATTTTAACACTGTAGAAATTAAATAATTCACCCCACACTTCCCTTAAGCTTCCCAGTGAGCTCCATCCCCATTTCCTCCACGCTGGATAACCGCAGGTGTATCACCTCAGTGAAAGTCACCCTATGCTAGAGCTGGCAGGATTGATCAAAATAATGTAGTTGCCATAATTGATGACACTCCAGTGGCATCAGAACTTTACCCAAATTATAATGTTATGAGCTGAAAGTAGGCTTGGACCTAGGAAGGACAAGCTGAGGATAAGCAGCCCAGACAGAGCAATTTCCACCTGAGCACCAGAAGTCTACTGGTCTCTCTAGCCAAGGAGGAAGAGGAGCAGCTCACAACCTTTTCCAGAAGCCCACCTCCCAGTAGAGGATGGGAAAGATCAAGGCTCTATCCAAAAGAAAGCTGTGGCTTGAGGCTTTCCAGAAACAGGTACCACACAGTTAAATCAATTCCACAGCCAGCTCGACATGGTGAAACCCGCAGCAAAGCCACAGCACTGAAGGCAGGCAAGGAAGCGTGTGCTAAGTGTGACACCAAACCAAATGTCCATGGCTCCTGTGCAAAAATCAGTGAGTTACAAAGCACAAACTATTACCGTGCAAGCAAGCACCAGCTTATGGCAAGAGAGAAATTACTTTACGAAGGATATAACCGTTGATTTGTACTTTTAAGAAGGACATAACCCTTGATTTAAGGCATGAAATGACCACTTGTTGATGTGGGTTAGAGCATGACTTCCTCTGTGAGCATGTTATCACAGACACCACAAGGAGAAGCTACGTAAGAAAGCCCACATGAGAGCCCACGCGGCTGTGGTTAGCTCGCTGAAGTTTCAGCTGGCTTGCCTCTCTCTGTAGCACAACACTGCAGCCAGAAGTGTTGACATACGTTTAAGACCCTTCACGTGTGGGTGTCCAGTGAGAGCCATGAGCTGCAGCCCAGTCTGGTGGCCCACAAGATGTAGTCAGTGGGTAAAAGAGCTGTCAGTATCTTTGGAAAAAAATCTGCAAAGACGCACAGACAGCTGAAAACAACATTACTAACAGTCATAGGCACCTCATTGGCTAACAGTGGCAAAGGTATTTGTAAGTGGAAATAGCCTTACATTACACATACGTGGGATCCTACACAGGACGATGAGAACTAGATATACTACTTTGTCCCATATTGGGTTATGTTTGTTTCCACTTGATAAAAAGTCATGAGTTACGCTGAAGTTTCTTGTGCTATTATCATCTTCTTTCAGACCTGAGTGAGTAACTATCACACTGCCATCACTGAACCCACATGAGAGATCTGACAAGTGGAAAGGATTAAAATAAATTTGCTAGCACAAGTTTTCCTATAGCTGTTCTTCATCAATTCTATTTTTTTTAAAAAAAAAAAAGTATCCTGAAGTTGCACAAATTAAACTATATAAAAGCAATTTAGACTGGAATTACTGCTTTGATGTTCCTTCCAACCTAAAATATTTTAAGATTTAAATTTCTTATAATAGAAATGACTTAGGCATAGAGGAGAAGACAGAGCAGCAGTCATTACTCTGATTACAAGCAAAAGACATGGATATAGCACGTGCAGAATGAATGAAGCTCTACAGCCTGTGTTAACTGCAGAGCTTCTCATAGCCTTGAGAGCTACAGCTGATACAACCTCTGCTTCTCAGCTGCACTCAAGTTATCACCTGACAAGTCTTCCAAGCAGTGCAACTAAATCTATACAAATATTTCAATGTTTCTTACTATCCAAAGATAACATTTTAATGGATAAAATGGGTGTGTGAGAGAAATTGCATGAAATTCATTATGAATCATAAGCAAGTTCTTCCTCATGGAGAAGTCCCACAACTTCTAACAGTGGTGAAACCAATAGGCTTCTATAGCAGATTGCTCAGAGAATGCTCCAAAATTTTCTAGGCCTGGTGTTTTGGGGCTTGCCTCAGGAAATTTAAGTGAAATACTACAGAATTTTAGTGAAATACTACAGACTACCCAGTGTCACATGCCAAACACCACCTCCTCCTCCATCCAGACACTTAGAGTTAAAAGAATCACACCCAAAACTTAAATCTCTATGTAGTCATACAATCACATAATGTATTCCTTCTTTAGAATCTAACTTAATTCCAAATATTTCTGATTATTTCAACAGGACTGGGGTAAAGCTCATGCATGTATACCCCAAGTGTTACATTCTCATTTTAACACATCCTTCTGGAAAACAGAAGCCGCTGCAGGGAAAGAGGGAAGGAACTGTTCATCTGTGTTCTGCTGGCACTTATAAATATAGGAACATATAAGCTTATATCAGACCATGCTGTCCAAAAGACTACTTCACAGGGTCCACTACCACTCATAGGCTCAGTTATGGCTTTTCCCTTATTTCCCAACTGTCCTCACTTCACTTGCTAGAGATATGCCTTATTCAGTGTCACTTCCATTACTTGCTAATACATTTTTCTTCCCACTTTCAAGCTTTTCTTCTGTGTGAAGATCTAAACATTTCTACAGACAGCAAGTAAGCATGCTACTGAGTCACTTCCAACCCCTATTATCTTGCTCCTAATGGACCTCTTTCAAACAGCTCCCTGACATGTTGTTCTTCCACCCTTGGATTGACAGAGAGGACAGGAACTCCTCTCTTAGATGTTAGAGGGGGCATTTTACCCACTCATCTTAGAAAAGATGAAACATCTGCTTAAAAGTCTTTTGTTATTTCTCCAAACAATTAAATCCAAGCCTGGCCAGACTTTCTTCATAACCCAGAGCCTAAACACCTTTGCTCTTTGAGCTACCAGCTTGTTGTACAAGAGGCACACAGCCCTCCTGTTTGCTGCTGAGCACAGCTCACCCTGTGGCACTGTGTGACACTAGAACAACACCTGCAAAGAGACACTCGATGCTTCTAGGCATACACTGAAATCCTCCAGCACCTACCAGCTTTCACAGCTCAGCAACTTCTAGTCACATGTGTGTTGAGCACAGCCAACCAACAACTAACCTGATCATACCATCAGCTGTAACATCTCAGTCGATCTGAAATGTCCTAATATTTATATATTAATATATATATGTGTGTAGTCAAGTCACTGGCAGACTTATTTGTATTTTTAGTGTTCTGGAGGTTCCTCTTCAGAAGGAAGAAAATGTGGTTCTACCAGGTACAGAGCTACCAAAAAAAACCCCAAACCAAAAAAAACAAAACTCAACCAAAAACCCCTCTAGCTTAGCTCTCATAGACAAAGAAAACAGAAGTTCAAGCCTTTAAACACCAACACAAGTAGAAATCAGGAACCAGACCCCGTATTTGCAGTATATACATTGTACATATATTTTTATCCAAGACACATAAGTTCAGCTACTGCCAACAGTGCCAGTCAAACTTAGGCTCAGTAACAAGTTACCATGTACAACAATCTTTTGTATTAGACAAGAGAAAAATGGAAAGGGAGTTCCAGTAATACACAAATAATTACCTGCTGCACTTGGGGAACAGTTAGAATAGAGAGGAGATAAAAAGAACTGAAAAAAATAATCACCAGACAAAAACTACTATGGCCATCAACTAATCAGCTTCATGAAGCCACCGTTTCCTGCTAAATGAGCATGAACTGCCTCGTGTTTTCTTGTTGAGGGCCTAAGGCTACCTTTCTCCCTACTGAATAACAGGACAAAGGTGTTCAGCATGACCCACAAATCTCCAAATATACCTGGTCATGCAGGTGCCTTGACAAAGAACACTTCAGAGTTTATTTTAAAACTTAATAAATACATGGTTCTTAAGTGTTTTAGTCTTGAACTGAACATTTTACAACCTAAGAGTGCCATTAAATGCACAGAAAAGCAAGAGAACTCTTTTTCATGGGTCCTTTTCAAAGACTATGAAAACACATGGATGGTTCTTCTATGGAGAGGTACATAGGACTGAAAACCTCCATATCTAGACTAACTGGTCTTACTTAGCAAGTAATTCTTTAACAAACTTTAAAGGGGAGAGTACTGGGAAACGTAAGCAAACACGCACGTACAGAGAGATGCCTGTAAGTTCAGGAACAGCAACACTATCATTGTTTGCACAAACTGCCTTTAACCTGCCTGCCTGTATCACACACAGCACGTGCACAGCACACACACGCTGCAGCCCTTGGGTCCCCCCATTAGGTATATTCTTTTTTTTCCCTGTAGCATCTCTGCCTCATTTTTTGTCTATTTAGTGGGAAGGTGTTAATTTCCCACACTCACACAAACACGTTGCCCCGTGTTGAAGCTTTACTACACAACACTCAAACCCCACTACACACTCAGAACGATTATTTACTTCATTTTCCTGCAATGCTGTTCACCTCAGTTACCACTTACTTCACATGCACTGATTTGTGAGACAGATATCATTAACCTGCTTGTTTTAAAAGATGCAGTGTGAAGCTAATTGGCTTTTGAGTAGCAAAATTCTGGCAGAAACCAGTTGCCCCCGTGACTACCAGTTTGCAGCCTAACAAACACATGGATCCCTCACCTTCCTCCATCACATGCATATCACTTTTAACCTAACAGATGACCATCACCACTCTAAGTGCCAGCTCTGAGGGGGTCTTTATTACCCCGAAAGACACTGGGGTGGGGAAGGGAGGCAGCGATATCAAACACATCCATCAGATTTGGGGCTTGGTTCCTATGTCTGGGAAGCAGCAAATGGCACATAATAGAAAGGCTCTCCATCTACCTCCATGGGCTTAGGAGAACTGCAAACCAGCTCCCTGGGGTGCCAGGGCAGGCATCCAAAAGAAATAAAGAGCACAATTATTTACAGCCTGCAAAAAATGAAATTTAAGTGACAAGGATTAGCAAACACATACTACTGTCCAGGACAACAATCATTTACTTTAATTATACTGTTATCCCTTCTTTTCCTGGGCCTAACTGCAGAGCTCAGCCCTCCCAAGCACCCAGCCTGGGGAAAGTCTCAGGGCAGACATGCTCCATGCCCCTGCTGAGGCTGGAGTCTCTCAACAAACACAAAACTGTGTACCATGGAACTGATGACCACACATACCGACCCACAAACTGTGCATGGGAAACTAGCTCTGATGGTTCCTGGCTTGTGAGGGCTGACCAAAAAGCTTTAGTAATGTTATTTTACTGCAGACTTCTGCATACAGTTATAATTTTATTAAAAAAACAAACTAAAAGAGGAGGGAAGGGAACATATGTGGTATGGTGCTGGGTTAGAAACTTTATCTCAAATGTTTGATCTAACAAAATACCCAATGCCATTAAAAGCTTTTCATTCCCTGTAGAGGAGCTGGACTGTGTTTAGGTCGTGGGAGCCAGGAGGAGGTATTTGCCCCAGCTCCCTGAGATGGTGGCACCTTGGCTGGGCACCATTCCTCACCAGGTCTGGGTTCCCAGCAGCTGCAGCCCAGGCAGCTGAGGAACAGAGCTTGCAAACTGTCATAGCGATGCAGAACGTGTCCAACCCACACTGCGGACATTCGTGGTGTTTCCCAGTTGAAGGAGCGGCCTTGACAGAATTAAAAAGCTGCTGATGAATCAATGAGTCCAAGAAAGCTAATATACATTTTTTTAAAGGTTACTATTTAGGGGAGCAGTGTAGTGCACTCCAGTAACAAAGGGGTTGTGGTAACCAGCAAATTATCCCCTGCAGAAAATTCCTACAAAATTGGGTAGTGGTAGAACCCAAAAGAAAAGCATCATCAGGGTTAAAAAAAAAAAAAAAAAAAAAATAAAAAATAAACAAACCCAAAAAGCACTAGACACAAGAACAAACAATAAAAACCTTGCACAATAGTGATCTTTCTCATTTAACTTCTACAGGACTGGAAACCATATTTAAAAAATATATATTTTTTAGTTTTACCAGACTGCTGAAGACTAAGCCATCTTGAAAACATATTGAAAATCTAATTTTAAAAAAATATTTTAAAAAAGCAACCCAACTTTCTTGGTTATAGCTTTTGGATCACTGAATAACCTACAGGGTAACAGCTTCTCTCCTGCTATTTCTAAGTCAGTCCAGATCAAGCTGGAGGGGAAAGGTGGGTTTGGGGCTTGTTTGGTTTGGTTTTAGGCTAAAGCTCAAGGATAGTTTATCCATTTACTTAGGAAAAAGATTCCCATCCCCCCCAAGTAGATGCCATACATTTTATGTTTAACAAAAAAATAACATAAAATTGTATAATCAATATGCACAATAATGCACAATCAGTTCTAGGGTTTGAGTTTTTAAATTTCTCTAGAAACCCTTATTTTTCTCCTTACTACATTTTACAGACTTTCCTTAATCACCACCTCTTTTCTCTATACAGGTAACAGGAAATCCTCCACTTTTTTAAAGCTATCAAAGCTGCTTTTTGGAAAACAGCAGCAGTAGCCGTTTCCTCCAGGGCCTGAGATCATCTCCCCAGAAATTGGGGGGTTGGAACTGGATGATCTTTAAGTTCCCTTCCAACCCAAACCATTCTGTGGTTCTATGAAATAACTCTCCTGGCCACCCTGTCAGTGAAACACAAAGCTCAACACCAGCTGGAGGGTTTGAGCCTCCTGGTTTCAGGGCAGGTTTTAGCTCACCTGCCTGCACAACCAGGCATGAAAACCCTGTAGAAGAAAAAACAAGGAGTAGTTTTGCTCCTCACCGCCGATGAGTAGCTAACGGCTTGGAAAGGAACACGCAGCAGCTCGCATCAGTGCGCAAAATGAATATAAGAACCAAAGCAAAACACAATTTGTTTTGCAGTTTATTAAAGGAAATGTTTTCATATAATTAATCATGGTCCGTGAGGCTGCTTTATACAAGGCCGTTCGTTCTTCCCTACCCCCAGCCAGCCCACATGAGGCCTTAGCCCAACTCAAATTTTGCAAAGCCTTGCATTGTTCTCCCTGACACCGGCTCAGCCAACACAAAAAAGCAACTGCCAGCTCAAAAGCAATCCGGTGATAGAGCCTGGTGCTATCTAATCAAGGGCAAAAGGTCACTTCCGAACAACTGGGCAATAAAAGATTATTTCCAGCCGCAGAACAGAAAGGCCCAGTGGTGGATGCTTGAAAGGGGGGGGGGTGGAAGGAGGGCAAAAGGGCTCCCGTCTGTGGGAGGAAGTGCATTGAATAAAGCCAGCACACGGGAACCATCTGGCTTTGTGCGTGGTCTGTTCTTCAGAAGAGAGAGAAAGCCGAGAGAAGGCCCCCTCAGCAGGGCCAGTGACTCTGTGCAATGATTCAAATTTTTCCCCCACCACCACCCCCCAATTTAATAGCAGCTTTCCCAGGCACCAAGAAATTGGAAAAGGGAACTTTCCCAACAGGCGGACGTGTCTTATCCAGTACTAGCTGCAAGACAGAGCCTGCGTTTTAATTTGGTCATGATAGAAGGCTCTTATCAGGGAGCAAAGCCTGTGGATAACCAGATGGGGCTTTTTTTTGTTGTTGTTGTTTGTTTTGTTTTTAAAGATGGCTTCAGAAGAAACCTCCCAGGGACCCAGCACACTCAAATTCCCAACCCACCCAATACACTGAGTTTAGTCGCGTTTATAAACGGCAAATGGCATTTCCAGCGGTACCACCTTTATTATGTATACTTCATGCATTTCCCCCCTTTCCTCTCGCTCTCCACTTGTTATATGGCCTCATTTGAATGAAAGCAAGAAAATAAAAGGGCCAGATTACATTCAGTCCAGTTGCCATGGCCTGCGGGAGGGCAGAATTGCAAACACTTGAGTACAAATGGTACAATCCCTCCTCCCTCCCTTCACCCCTGCAGTTGTCCTACATGTCCTCACTTTCCCTCGCTCCGTGGTTCGCACCGGAGGCCCTTGGCACTGGGCGGCGAGGAGCTGGATCTATTCAAGCTCCCAGACACCTCCTCCGTTCACCAGTGAATTAACTTTAAGCATGCAAATCACACTAATCCAGAATTCACAGGAGAGGAAGTCAGGAGGGTTCCCAGTGCTCTGGGAAATATTTTTCCTTTCGGGGAGGGAAGGGGCAGGGGGGGTCATTGCACTCTTCTTTACAGCTCACTGCAGGTCACTCTGGCTCATCTCAAAGAAAGTTTAGTTCAGAGGCTCAGCTTGACATTCATGGGCTTCTAAATCTGAACCTCTTGAGCAATTGTCCCAGCAAGCCCAAGGGTTGGGGCCTGAGCAAATAACCACCGACTAATCCTGCTGTAGTAAGGGGGAAACGAAGCAGTTAAATGTCCAGTTTATCAACAGAAAACAAGAACTGAGCCTTTGTCCTAACAGGGTGCATTAGGAAACTGCTTGGCAGGGCTCATCTGCATGAGAAACCAAGGCAGCCAGGGAAACACCAACATACATTTTAGAGAGAGCCATGAAGACATCGGATGAGAAAAATATTCCTTACACTAATTTTCTGTAAGGTCAGCTTCAAAAAGGAAGAAAAACTCAAGAATTCTGACTAAGTCTGGCACAGCTTGACACTTGAAGGACTTTAAAAAAAAACAAACCAACAACACAAAACACACAGAAACAATAAAAAACCCCATCAAAATCTGCACAAACAAATCAAGAGTTAAAACTGAGAAACGTGACACAGCAGGTCCTCTGCCATAGCCTACTTGCTACAGGACAGAAAAAACCCACTAGCAGCAGCAATTTGACCAAATGGTCAAGCCAAGGACTGCAACAGCTGCAGGATTTATTCTCTACAGCTCTGCAAAGCTAAGGCACTGTGTAAAGATGCCTCTGTTTCTGCTATAGTCTCAACAAAAGACTAGATATCAAACAGATATGGAAATGTGGGATATAATTCAGAGACAAATCCAACAAAGGAAAGCCATGGGGTTGAACTGGACCACTGTCAAGTGGGTAAAAAACCGTAATGTCACTCCTCTTGGCCTCACTTTTCTTTCTTTTGACACTCAGTATTGGTCTATTCTCAGTTTTTACTCATCTAATGGTTTCTAATCAGACACAGACATTTTTGTCTATGGATTTTTAGACACCCAGAAGGTACTGGAAAAGCACAGGCAAAGGACTTCCCCAGTACATTCCCTATTTCCTTGAGATTTGAGCAAAAATCCCTGTCCTGTTGCTCAGAGCAAGGTATATAACCCATGTAGCATACGTGGAAACTGCATCCCACTCACTTTGCAAACCCAGCAGGAAAACAACCCCAAGGAGGAGGAAAAAAAACAAACCCAAAAAACCCAACAAATTTAAAGCAGGTGAGCCTCAGATTAAGACTGCTGCTGCTTTAACAGCCACTTTCAACACTTCAGAAAGTGAAACCACTTATTGAAACAACAAAGTTCTGTGCAAAGAGGAGATATCTAAGAAAATGTGTTCCCAGAGCAGCCCGTTTACATACAAGTCAAGACTAGATGACGAGGTTATCATCAGGAAGATCACAGCCCCAAACTCTTAGGTTACAACCTACAACAAGAACTTACACAGAGCTTTTTTTTTTTTTTAAGGAGAAGCAAATCTCCTTAAAAGAAGTCTTTCCTGCAGTGCTCAAAAAGAAAAATCCACCCAAAGGGACGTTTCCACAGCCCAGGGGAACAATATTCATATTCCAGTCACAACAGAGACCGACATCTTCACTGCAGCGGGGGCAGTTTTTAGTCCCCTTGCTAAAAACCTAGAGACCCACAGTTATTTCAGAGCTACACCAGCATTCTTTGAGGCCAGAGCATGCCCCACCACACTAAGTGGCCACCCTGGTTTCCACTTCACTTAGCATTAATTACAAGCCTTTTTTTTGGATAGCTTGGCAGCTTTGTGGTTCAAGCAGGAAAGGAGGAAAAAAAAAAAAAAAGGGAAAAAATCTCATCCTATTAAGCGTAGCCCAGCGACCAAAAGACTCTGAAAGATAGGAAACCCTTCTCAGCATGAACAAACAGCAGAGTTGCACTTGAAAATACAGGTTTTAATTGCAAGTGGCATTTCCAAGCTACCCTGCTCCTGGGGCCACCTCGATGCAGGCAAGGCATGCTACCAGACAGTTAATACCCTCAAACAAACAGCTTCCTACTGCCAGCCACATATAGGGCTTGCAAGGTTTTCAACATGCTCCATTTGTATCACAAAAGCCACTCAAAGCCCCTGTCCTGGCCAAGGCTCATCTCTAGTTAGGCACCCAACAAAGAACAAGCATACCTTCATTTGGGCAGTACCTCAATCTGGTCTCTCTGCCAGACTCCAAACAAGCCTTTTGCAGAGAGCAGACACTGTAATTCACATACCAAAAACCTAACCACACATCACAGGCCAGCTTTCTTACCAACATGCTTTCCAAGGTGCACACTACAGCACCCAATACCTCAGCAGAGACTCACCAAATATGTGCCACACACCCCAACGTAGCTCCAGCAAAAAAAGAAGGCAGCTGCAGGACTCCAGAAAACACATGGGAGCACAGCACACCCCTCCTGTAACAACTCCCCTGGATTTAAGGTTGCAGGTCTTGGGAGAAGCTTGAAGAAGATCAAGACAGACTAGAAGCTGTATCAAGAAGACAGCACCTGCTTCACACCCCCTTTATATAAGCAAGGCTCTTGCCCAGCTGTGGTAGATTTGGACCTAATTGTGTGGAGTAACACAGCTGCTCTCGAGGGGCAGAAGCAAGGGTCTCTGGATGCTCAGAGCTTTCAGGGCAGAATTTCTTTCATTTTAACCTGAATTTACAGACTCTGGAGCTTTGGTCTACCATGTTCTCAGTATCCTAACTCAGCCAACAACCCACACATGCACTGGTCTGTCTTGCTGATTTGGGATCCTTTAGGTTTGTACCCTGAGGGAAATATATTCCAGTAATCTACTGTGCAGATTAGGCGTGCAATCACTATTCTTACATCCAGTTGTAAATCAGACAGCTTCCTGCCTAGGTCTAGATAAGAATACAACCCCTAGGCTATGCACCAGCTGACAATATCAAGTCCTTTTGTTAAGGGAGTGATTGCAGATGACTAAGTGCTTTCACCTGTTTCCATTTGCCAGGTAGCATCTCCTCTGTATGCCCAAACTGAGCTGAAGTTATTAGAGACAAGCAGCAGAGACTATTTCTCCCCTAGAAACTTGAAGCTGAGACTCTTTAGAGAAGAAATGCCATGAGGAGTCTGGCTAAGGGTCATGGCTCCCTTACAGCAGGCACACACAGGCAGGAGCCTGAATACTTCTACCACAAAGGCTGGGATGGGAAGGAGACAGGACTAGAGCCACATCCATCCAGCCAGGAAGGAGTGGGAACCAGGGGCAAGGATGATGCCACAAGGGCAGCAAGGAAAGACCAAAGCAGGCAAGAAGAAGAAAGGTTGAGGTTGGTAACTGCAACCAGCAAGCCAGGAGAGCAGTTGGGGAATGGATGTCATCACACCATGTACTGGAGCAGTATTAGTGAGGGTTTGCCCTGCAGAGGCAGCGGTGGGACCAGCTGTGGGGCAATGGCCCCACCAGCCTGAGCAGAGAAGCCACATGGCTGTCTCAAAGGGAGCAAACACTGCCAAGCCAGATGGTCAACAAGGTGCTGCCAGTACTGGAACCAGACCTGCCTGCTGGTCCTTCCAAGAAGATCACAGACCTGGGAATCTGGACTCTGATAGAAAACAAATCCTGAGACAATTTATCCTTCAGGAAGAGCTATTGTCATTGTGCTCAAGGACAGGACAAAGTGAGCAATCAGAGGTTGCCTGCTGGTCCTTCCAAGAAGGAATTGCCACATCCCCATAGCTCCAGCAGTGTCATCCTGGCCTGATTTTAGTTGCCAGTGAGTCCTCATGGTCTTAATCTGTCCTGTAAAGGTCAGCTGCAAAAAGGGGCTTTGCCCAGTGCCTCCTCTCCAGCTGTTGAAGCCAAGGCTCAAAAGCTGTGTCAGTGGTAGTCCCCTACCTCCAACCTGTCCTTACAGACCATCCCCTGCATTTCTAGCACAGGAGGGCAAAAGAGACAGTCATCTCCACCCAAAACACTCCCTTTATAACCATATCCTGGCAAGCTCTGGCTCCTGTGGCCTTCACCTGGGGAAGTGCTTAACTCTAGTTGTGTTTGAGCCTCACAGACTTCAGCTTACAGCCCTTTTCATGTCCCGTGGCAGTCCTGTTGGGGAAAGACTGCTTTAAAAGTAAGGTGATTGCCCAAGAGGGATGTATAGACTATGTTGCACAAAATCCTCAGCCTTGCTCTGTGGAGCACAGTATGGTGAGTTGGTGTGCAACGGTGGGGAAGTAAAACCAAACATTACCACTTAATCTGAAAATGCCAGGAAGAGTGTTATCTCTAAATAACAGGAGATAAAATCTCAAGTGTCTTCCAAAAACTTAAATGAGGATATATAAGCCCTTAAAATAGTCACCTTTGAGACCATACTTTTTGTACCTCATGGTTCTGTTTGCATGCTCCCTCCTTACTGATGCCTCCAGAAAGCAGAATGAAAAACACTTTGTACAACTCATACACATATGTAATTTTGCAGTGTGTTGTTCAAGTACAGTACCAACACAGAGCAGTAACATCCCATAAAATATTCATTATGGTCAGAATTGCCTGTACTGTGTGGAAACAGAGGCAGGAAGATGGGATGTTTTGCTTGTTGTCCCCGATCAAGGTTGAGATTTGAAGGCAGATCTTCCTGGCTTAGTCTTTTTCTTCACACTGCTTCCTACATACATAAACTATAAGAGCACATTTTATCAGGACAGCAGGGTTTTTTTGTCCAAGAAGAGAAGACTATGAAACACGTTCCATCACTCCTTATTATCAGACTAAGAAGTGAGAGCTGTCTCTACAGAAGGAAGACTTGGAGGCCTGGGAGTCTGCTGATCTCCCTTCCCACTTGCCTCTCAGCCAAGCCTCAAGCCAGCTTGAGGAATGTTAAGAAAAGGTTTACCCTTCTGACACTGGTGTACCATTGCACAACCTTGTCCAACTCATCCATTGTTCCGTTGCTGTCCTTGCTTGCACTTCTTCTGTCTTTAGGTGACTGTGTTCACCTCTGTGGGCTGCTCACCACCGTGGCTGTGGGTTCTCTCCAGCGTGCCGCAGGCACGAAACTGAAAACTCTGATGTCATGTCTCGTAACCCATCAAAAAGTGCCTTGTTTAGAACAGAGAGATGGGGTGAGATCATTAGGAGTTTGAACTATTCTCTTTTTTTGGCATACCACCTACTTATCTGGGAGGCATTGCAGGAGGATATTGTAAAGATTACGTAAAATCAAAACAAAGTCGTCAGGCATTCCTCTGCCCATCATTTATTTTGGCAAATTTACATCCTCTGAAATACATGATAGAGGCATCATTTTCTGCAGCAGAATGTCAGCTACGAGCAAGGCTGGCAAACAGAACAGTCTGCTCAAAGGCACTGGGGAGATTTAGATGTAAGAGAGGAAAACTTTGGATTATGCTGAGTGGGTATGCAAATATCCCCACATACCATCTCTACACACATAGAATGCCAAAGCAGGAGGAGGGAAGGGTTATCGATCATACAGCTTGTGTCACAGGAGATATTTTATCATTAATTGTATTTTACATAAACACTCCAGAAGAGACAGGAAGACACTTTGCCAGCACATCTCAGTGAAAGTCAGAAAGCAAGCTAGAGGAAGAGATGAAAAAAAAAAAGAAAAAAGGATTTCATTGAGTTTAAGTGACTGCAGGTGGGATTCACCTCACCTAAATTCAGCCACCTAAATATTAGGCATCTAGTTTTATCTGTTCAGTTATAATTCCTCAACAGCCATCAGAGCACGGTACCTCCACTGAGAGCTTCACCTCACCGACCTTAGGCTGGGCTGAATCACCCTCCAGTCCTACCTTCCTCATCCTTCTGATTGCAGAGGAGGCCCAGGCAACCAGCCTGGCCACCAGCAGTCAGAAAGCTGAGCATCTCATGGCAGAGCTGAACCTCAGCCTACACAGCAAGGCTTCCAGGTGGCCATAGCTCAGTGGGGGAACCAACTAACAGAAATTAACCCCAGGAAAAATGCAGTGAATGCCTATAGTGTCAAGTTCCAGGTGGACAAGAATTGGGAGGGGGGGGAAAGGGGGGGTTTATAATTATGTTTGCTTGATACAAAGAAATGGTCTTTCTTGAACACACACCATAAAATCACTTTTTCTTCCCATTGCTGTAATTACAGAATCATATAATTTTTTGATTGGAAAAGACCTCTAAGACCATGGAGTCCAGCTGTACCTGTCCACTACTAAACCAGATCTCTGAGCACCCCATCTACCCATCTGTTAAACACCTCCAGGGATGGGGACTCAACCACCTCCCTGGGCAGCCTGTTCCAGTGCCCAAAGCCCCATTAACTTCAATGAAAGTTCAAAGGCAAATTTTAAGAGTATTAAGGATTACAAAACTCAAGTGTGAAGCATGTAGATGGACAAAAAAAATGCATTGAAATGCTTCTCTTCATTTGAACCCCAGCAAGCATTCCATTCCCAGCTCTTCTCTTGCTGGTGTTGCCCTTATCCATCAGAGTTAATGCTTGGTTTTATCTTGACCATGACAAGTTATCAGTTAAAGGCAAACTGGACTTACAAGGTCAATATTTTTAAAGCCAGTAGCCTGTAGCTAGTTTCTGAAATCCATATGTAGGAGCTGAGTTAACTTGACTTTCAGAAATGTTGAGATTGCATTATCCAGAGAAAAAGGCCAAATTTTAGGTAGCCCTTAGATGGACTCCTGAGCTTTGCTCCAGGCTCCCATCCCACAGGATCCATTAAGCTGAATTTGCAACTAAATCCAATGCACTTGTTTCTCTGTTCTACGTGGAGCTGTTGAACCTGCATTTTTTGTTCTCTCAGGTGTACAAACCCAGGCTGGCTCATGTAACCTGCACATACACACACATTTCCGTGACAACAGAGTGTGAATCAGGAACTCTTGGATTCTTTGGTATAAATTCAGTTTGAAAGAGGAAAAAAATAAATAGGAGATGGGCATCCTCCTGCTTTGGTTGGTATTTCCCTTACCTGTACTGGTGAGGTAATCTTTGCCACGTTTATGTGCTATCAGTACATTATTTAATAAGTCACTAATAAATGCATTTGTTAGTATTTGTGACTTTTAGATCAGAACCTTTCAGAGGAGAATCTCCCAGCTCTCAGAGGGAGAGCTCAGATAGATACCTTAGGCTTTCTACAAGCTTTAGCAACGGGTGCTTAGTTACCTTTTAAAGAAAGAGACCTGAGATATCCAGGACACATTTGGACATCTGAGGGAGGCATTTGGCTTTCCAGGGGCACGTGGAAGTGCTGTGGCAGAGTCTCAGGTGGGAAAGGTGATGGGCACATACCTGGGAAGGACTCTGTCAGCGTGGGGACCGCAGAGGTGCGGCAGCCTGATCTCTGCAGCTGCATGTTAGTTCTGCATCCCCTCTGGAGAACAGAATCTCATAAGCCAGAAAACTAAATGCAGACACACAGGAGGTGCTCATACTGCTAGAGAATGAAATGGAGAATGAGGAGCTGGATTTTAAATGGACTGTTGTGGTCCAAAGCAGCTTGCAGTTACAAATACAAGTATGTTGTAAAAGTAAGTTACATGTAAATATATCTAGTGCTACAGTAGCTCACATTTCCCTAACACAAAGGGACAAAATTTAGAAGCAGTAGTAGCAAAATCCAAAATTATTGAACCTCTGCTAAAACGTGTTGTGGTTTTCCAAAGAATGGAATATTTTTTCATGTATCTCTCCTGTGTCTTCCCAAATTATCTGCAAGGAACTGGAGAACAGAGGAAATAATCACAATCCCGTAACAAAGCCAGCAACGAGGCAATTTTAGAGCTTAGCTCTAAACCTGTGCTCAGAATCTCTCCCTCCTCTTTTTCAGAGCTCCCAATGAAGACCAGCAAGAGAAGGCATGGCCATCCATTCACCTGCTCTCACTCTGGAATAGACGTACATCCGAAGTGTTGCAACTCTGCCATCCTTTTCTCCTTCTGGGATAGTTTCTATTGCAAGATTTACAGTTTAACAGATATCACTGAAGTCACAGAAGTAAGAGGGGCAGCTGCAACAGGAAGGAGGAGAAATACAAGATGGCTATTGAGTCAGACAGTTTTTCCAAGTCTTGCAGATGGTGAGAAAAAGAAGCAAAAGTCATGTTCACAGTTAAAGCTAATGAAATTCTACAAGCCCCATGGGAAACTCAGAAACACAGGCAGAAAGTGTAGAACTCATTCGTGTTTTCATTTATTTTTTAGTACTTTGCTCACTTTTTCAAATGCATGTGGATGGAGTGCATGGACAGAATTTCCTCAGGTGCTGCTAGCTATGTCCCTTTTTTGCCTCATAGCCCTGTATCTGTGTCTGCAGTCTCAGTGACCACCTCCAAAACTGAGCCTTTAGGCAGGGAAGTAAGGAAGGAGAGTAGATGACTGCTTAAGAGCCTGAGAGCAGGTTTAACACAGAGAGGCAGCCCCAAAGAGCGTGTGCTGCCTCCAGGTACGGCACTGTATGACATTTTCCCTGCCACCAGAGTCAAGCACAAGAAGTCCCTTCCCCTCCTTTCACCCGGGTACCCTGTGTTCTACAAACAGTTGCAGCAGCATTGCCAAGGGAGGCAGCAACTTCTCAGGCCAGCAGTCCCACCACCAAACTGGACCTTCCTTGAGAAACTGAAACAAAACCAGAAGCTGCTTTGGGAGGTCAAGCGTAGGAGAGATGCCAAGCACAAGGATGGTTTGCTAACAGTTTCACCCAGAGCCAAAATTTGAGTGGTGCTACTTGAATAGCCAGGATTTACTGGAGCAGCTTTTACCAGCATGAGCTTTTCCAGCTCTCCTCTGGTTTTTGCAGACATAAAAGCTGGCAGATACACAATGCAAGTGGGAGTTTACATACTGAACAACTGCATTATGTGTGTGCACGACGCTCTCGCATCCTCAGGAAGTTTCCACATACACACCAAGGCCAAATAAATAGCTCTGCATGCCCAGAGAGGAATTTCTGCAATCAGCATGTTCAAAGGTCCATTTTTATTTTTCTCATTTCTTTTTTCA
This sequence comes from Caprimulgus europaeus, assembly GCA_907165065.1. The sequence goes on along the minus strand of OU015526.1, from coordinate 76,417,108 downwards.
AAACCTGCCAGCATATCTCACAGCCTACAATGTGCAAGCATGAAATTAACTTCTGAGGGCAGGCAGCTCTTATCACAGAGTGGTGGGGGTTGGAAGGGACCTCAGGAGATCATCCAGTCCAACCCCCCTGCCAAAGCAGGTTCACCTAGAGCAGGTTGCACATCCACCTGGTTGCAATCCTGTTCTGATGTTTATCTCTTCCCTGCTACCTGTAAGGAGTGAGCATCCCAATCTAGACATTTTCTCTCTGCCCCAATCTGTTTTTAGATAAACACTAATAACAATGCAAGAGCATCCTTTTTTGCATCCTCTTCCTAGGTGTCCACAGCTCTCCACTAACAAGCTAAGGTTAAACAACAGACACATATCCACATGTGGTACAAGCAGCTTCTGTACTGAAGATAAATTTTACAGGACAGGTGGTTTCCTAGAATTGAATAGACACAAGAAAACATTTCACTATCCTATATAAACGTCAACAAGGTATGAGAAGCGAGCACCTAATAAAGGAGATAGAGGACACAATAAAAAGGGGCCCTAAATCAAAGAGGAGGTTCGCAACAGTCAACACTCACATACTGGGCTGATTAAACGAGGAGTTTATCCAGGCTTTGCTGCTCAGCCTTCAGCATTGCCAGCAGCCCAACAGCTCTTCTGCTCTGCTTTTCCCCTTATCTGCTTGGAGGTCCGTTTGACCCAGTACCATCATCTTGCTGGGGTAATGTCTGGGACTGCATCCACAAGATTACTTGGGCAGTATCTACATTGGGAGCTCGCTGTGTCCCTCTACCTTCATCAGCTCTTAAAAAAAAAATAAATAAAAAGGAAAAAAGCGCAGAGCAAACATTATCTATTGTTAATTACCTGTAAAGTAGGGCTTTTGCCACTTCCCCAGTTTCTAAGAGCTCTGAAGTGAAACCTGAAAGAAGCCACCCATTGTTTTCCATTGTGAAAGAGCCAGGAGCAAATAGGGCTCAAATTGCAGCTCTGAAAGGCAACAGGAAATTGGCAGCCCAGTAATCTGCTCCCAACTATTCAGAGTAACAAAGGCTACATTCCTCCTCAAGTAGTCACCATTAGAAACCTAAGGCTGATCTATTTAGTAAGGCCCACGGAATAAATCTGGGGAAATAAAGAGTTTTAATTAGAGGGCCATAGGATATGGCTCTAGTTTCTAGCCCTGCAAGTAACAGGTATTATTTAGGTTCCTACCTAGTTTCCCACATACCCAAACGCTGACACCCGGAGATCAGAATCCCTGCCATTTGCCAATATTATAAATAAATTTTTCAAAAGCCAGCAAAACCTAATAAATGTGGAACTTTTCATTCCAGATGGATCATATCATACAGTATGCTGTACAAAGAACATCTTAAATCGGTCCTTGTGTTGGGTTTATAGATTTTGTGTTAGGTTTATAATTTTATTATTTTTTATAATACTAAGAGCATTCACCTTGCTTCTAAACCACCACAGTCAGACGCCTGCACGTACATACCATCTAGGGCATGTTACAACATACAACTTACAAATAATCTCCAAAAAGAGCTGCAGTTCCAGGCATTAAGAGGTTTTTTCCCATCTATTCACCTCTCCCTAAAGAATAACTTAGTGAGTAAAACACCACAGTGCTGGTCAAAGACTTCTGGTTGTGCTGGTGCCTCGAGCGTGACTCCCTGTAGCCATCTGGCCTCAGTTTTCCCAGCAGCAAAGGGGAAATATTTTCCTCAGAGCTGCTTTATCAAGCATAGTTGATTTAAAAGAATTTAAGTCCAAGTGCAAAATGCTTTGAGCTACTTGTTAAGGAGATATTGCAATATTTGCCACCTGAACAGATAAAGTTATCCCAAACCCAGTGTGTTAGAGTTGTCAGCAGGAACAGCAAATCAGATTAACATTTCCAGGGGATGTTATCTCCACCTGGCAGCAGTGATGGATGACTCTGGAACTACCATGGCAAGTGCTCCTGCACCAGTACAGAGCAAGAGATGGAAAGGGAGGAAACAAGCACACTCTAAAGCTCAAGATTTGAAAGCCCATACAAAAACTTCTTATGGAGACTCAAGAAGGGCTTCTTACATGTCTGCCACTTGCTCCCAGAGAGACCCTTTGACTGTTTAATCATAGAATCATAAATTCATAGAATGGTTTGGGTTGGAAGGAACTTTAAAGAGCATCCAGTTCCAACCCCCCTGCCAGCAGCAGGGCCACCTTCCACTAGACCAGGTTGCTCAAAGCCTCATCCAGCCTGGCCTTGAACACTTCCAGGGAGGAGCAGCCACAGCTTCTCTGGGCAACCTGGGCCAGTGTCTCACCACCCTCACAGGAAAGATTTTCTTCCTAATAATGGAGCAGAATTGATGCATTTTCACCTAGAACAGCATTTTGTCTTGCAGATCGGTAAACTCCAGACTAGACACCACGTACTACCAAACTTTGCCAAAGTTCATATGTAGATCTGAACTTTGGACCAAAACAAAATTGTGAGATCCAACTGTACTGCATTTCTTACCCTGACTAACCAGGCTCATCTCACCATGATTCAGAAGAGATACAGAACATGTAGAAATGTATTAAATCGGCAAATGCCTCAGTACCAGCACAGATGGCTCACATGGTTGTAGCACATTTCATCCAAATTAACTTTGCATACTATGTAGAAAAATGGAAAGTGTACAATTATTCTCTGAAAAGAAGGGGTCAGATAAATGAGACTTGATTTTGGTAAGAAATAAATGTTGCTGAAAATGGATTTTGAACCAGGGTAGGTAGAAGACCTCTAAACTGAAAAGAAGGTGCCGTGCAATCTCCCAATATCCAGGTTAGAGAAAAGCCCCAGCACTTCCCCCTTCATTCAAGGCAACTACTTCATTCATTTTCATTTTGAAGTGTCATTCTCATAAAGTGCACAGATCCAAAAGCAAACAAAACAAATCAAACGCCACAGAAAAACTGGCGCTTTGGAGAGGACCTTTACCAGGCCAGGAATCTTCAACTTTTTCTCCTGCTTAAAGTGTGGAAGAGGAATCCTCATGACACTGGAAGAATCGCCAGATGGTTTGGAAGTTGAAGCATGTGTCAGAAGACAGGCAATTTCATTTAACATATCCATTAAGTAGTTAATCCGTTATGTGATTTCAGCATATGCTCAGGGTATTCCAGCTACTTCTCACAGTTACTGTAGCAAATAAATTGAGAACATCCTAACACTTACACAGGCTAGACACTCATAAGACAGTGTGCTGTAGTAACCAAGCCAATTAATAACAATAAAAAAGAAAACAAGAAAAAAAATAACCCCTTCCACCAGTACTGAGTCCATTCAGAACGGCTTGCAGTGGCATCTGTCCCCAGTGTACGTACGCTGTCACCCGGCCAATTTAATCCCGGGTGTAAATCCATCAACTTCATTCAGAAGAAATATGCTGAGGTATAAAACCAGCCCTACTACGGTAGGGACCCTGAAGGGTCAGGCAGGATGCGAGTCCCATTGTGCTCCGTATTGCACAAACACAATGAGGTTCAACCCTTTGGGGTTGAGCCTCTGTCAAACGTTTGTGCCTCTTGACAATGCCTTCTGGAGGGTATTTGTTTTCAGATTCACAGCACTGTACACCTATACAAAGCTTTATAAATCAGGGTGTGCTTACAATGCAAGAGAGGTGCAGCAATCAGGCACACCTTTCTCTCAGGACTAAAACAAATGTATGTTTCTTTTCTCCAAAAAAGAGCAATTCACAATTACATTTCCAAGCTGAAGACAGGGAATTTTATAATATGCACAACAACATCATTCCCCAGGAAGTACACTATTTTTCTTCCTTTTACAATATCATCACGTGTGTACATCAGGAATACTGAGAGATCCAGGTGAATTTCTGGTCCCTTTTTAAAGCTAAAAACACAAAGTTATTCAGTAAGACTAGAGTTTCACCCCTACATACTTAAACCTAAGAACTAAGACCACATGTGGTCTGCAGGAAATCTGTCCTGTATTTGTACTTATTAATCAGGAAATGAGGAATCATCTCATCTCAAGACACCTTCACCAGAAGAAGTTGGAGCAGCAGCTGCAAGCACTATACTGGGAAAACCAACAGCACCACATCTCTTCATCACAAATATAAACTGAGCAATAAATACCAGTCTGGGAATAATGCTCCATTCCAGCTGCATTGGCTTCTGATATGGTGGCCAGTATGTTCACATTCCTCTTTTAGCCTTTAACAGACCATGAGTTTGGATTTCACACTCCAGCCAAGAAACACAGTATCTGTCAGTCAGAGTGCAGGGAAATAAGGTATTCCCAATTAAGCTGAAGTGAGAGCAAATAATTACCCACACAGGGCTTCCTGCATATGCAGAAACCAAAGCTCATTTCCAAGCACACACACAGGCACAGAAAACACCACTGAAAAGCTCAATGGCCATGGCAATGCTGGCAGGGATCTACACCTCCTGCCAACGTCCAGCAAGGACTTGGGCTTCTGCACCCTGGTTGGTGGTGGGGCTGTGCGCTGCAAGAGCTCTCAGTGAGTGTGTATTAACCAGGCAAGGGCACACCAAGAGCCTGAATTACCCCAAGCTGGGATTTTTAAATGCTGAGACAGCACCAGGAAGCTGATCTGTGGGCTGTGCTTGCTGCCCAACTCACAGACCATCCCTACCCCCTCCCCAGGACAGCGGGGCATCAGCCCCATCTACCAGTGACAGCCCAAGTCCATGCTCTAACGTGGAAGGAGAACATGAAGGAAACTTTCTGGGTAGCTTTTAGAATTTTTTTTAACAGATCCTTCCAAGAAGTCTAAAGCTTGTTAACACAGGCCCCATATGGCTGGGTAACTAATGCCAAGGGTAGAAGCCATGCCCTGGCTACTCCCATCAGTGAAAGGTGGAAACCAACCACAGTGAGGAAGTACTAACAATTAAGAGCTGCCCTAAAAGCGACCTGCCCGCTGACAAAGGCTCATCAGAACAAGACCTGTGTGACCCATGCACTGTGTAAGGCTGGTAAATACAGCTGTGGGATAGCAGAACAAAATTTTATTCCAGGTTTTTTGAAGCTATCACCATGACTGACACAAATGCTCCAGCTGGAAGAAAGCCAACAAATAATCAGGATTCCTTAGAATTTAGAGGCAATTTTAGCAGAACAAGAAATACAGAAGGAGCAGTGAGTCCTGAACATTCCTCCAGGACAAGAATCTATTACTTCATATAAGTCCATTAAAACACTTCATCCCTTCAGCCCTTTTAATCCTTCTTAACAGATTTGCTTTATCACAGACAGAGGAGCTAATCCTCTCCCACCTGTCTTTATGATATGGAACCATAAACAGGAGTAAGTACCTTTCATTTATTAAGCGTTATCCCCCCTTGGGTAACGCTACCATCCACACCAGCATTACTGTAATGAAGCCATCTTTAGAGAAAACACCCCAACTCCCTCAAATTCTCACCCTAGCAAGGTATTCCTCCAGAAGGTGGGAATTTATTTACCATCTGTTTCCAAAACTCATCTCTTATCATGAGTTTCAAGACACTGAGGAAACTGAGACTTGAATTCCAGAGCTTGCTGTAGGGATTTCCCTTTTTCCTTCATCCCAGACCTCAGGACTCTGCTGGGTAGAACCAGATGGCAGGCTTGCACAAATCCATCACCCATACAATTAGGTTAGTAGGTCAGCTGAACTTACTGCCTAATTTACACAGTCATTTTATACAGAGTTCTCTTTCTTTTTCCAAACAAGATCTCAAAACTATCTGAAAACTGTTAAGAAATAAACTTTATCATCTACACTGTAATGGATCTCTGACAGTCTGGCACTCTACAGATGTGTAGAAAGTAACCTGAACAGCCCACTGACAAATTTTGGGTGGAAGAAAAAGAAATCTGCACTTCAGTCTCCTCATCACCAGAAATCTCATTAGCCTGTAGCAAACCCCCTTACAACACAACACAGTATCTCTAGATGGTCATTCCAGTTGCTATATTGCAGAAAGTACAACAGATTTATAATGACTGACCACATAGGGCCTAGTTAAAATAACTTTTGTCCCTTCAAGCTGTGGAGGCTTACTTCATCTGTCAGCATGCTCAATTTTCCTTTGCTAGAAAGATATTTATCTGCTCTCATGCAATCCTGCCTGGTTCTACACCACGAAATCCGTCTGCCTGAAAGAACCCACAGTCATTTCCATAAGGTGAAGCAATCACCCCACGCTCCAGAGGACCTGGAAATGAACCCAAGCATACAGATGTATATTAAGTATAAACAACACAGCATCTAACCCAACAAAAAACTATCCTTGCCATTGCTTGAGCACTGTCTTCTCTAGGTAACACCTGGCAATTAGAATACCACTTAAGACACACAGGGAACTGTTATCTTCTCACTGCTGCGTAGGTCAAAGTCAAATTTTCCTCCTAAGGAACTGCAATCTGAAGTTATTTCCAAAGTTCAGTTAGTAAAGAGAGCATTAATTAGTGTGATTAATTTGTGTGGTTGAATTTTTAAAGAAATTTGAAACAGTGCTGTCACACAGCTCGTGATGGAAGATAATCATTAAAAGACAGAATACATGTGGGTCCCTTTGGCTTTTCTTCTTTTCTGATAGGAATCAAACCAAGTCACCTGGCTGTAAAAAACACAGACAGAGGTAAGCAGTATGAAGTTTTTTCCTTGAAAAGAAATAACACCCTTTGAGCAAACTTAACACAGAGCTGTACCATACCCAGTTATGAAAAGGCAGTTGGCTCAGTATTTTTGAGTATCAGTACACAGTCTTCAAAATGGTCCTATCTGGCCACCGGTGACTGTGTGACAAGGATGTCATTGTCTCCCAAGGGCTGTTTGCAGCTGTCACTGTTAGAGAAGCAGCGGTGATTGGAAGGTAGTGCAAAGCAAGGTGCCTGCTCCTCAGAAACATCCTTCTCTTGGCTTTGCTTCATCTCATGAAGAATAAATCTTGGAAAGCAGACTTGGTGTACACACACTGCCACGCCACAAGCCTCCCAGCTTGTCAGCTTTGTCCTGCTGAGGGCAGGAGCGCAGTATTACCAACTGCACACTGCAAAGCAAGTGGTCTCCTAGATGCAGCCAGGTGATGATTTCGCTTTACACCCCACAGGAGTCATCCAGGCCATCTCGTAAAGAAGGCAACTTTGCAGTCAGCTCATTACATGACACGGGATCAGCTTTGGCAGTTACCTACAAAAGCTGAGCTTATTCAGATTATCAATATGCCAGGAACTAGAACAGCTTGACTATGGCAATTCAAAGCAGCAGGGCTTCGAAATGCAAGATATGACACATTTGTCAAGTTATTATTGTGCTCCTAAAGTGGAGCTCCTCTAGAACCACTTACTCTTGAATGCCACATGAAATTACATCCATTTAATAAACTTTTTACTTGAGACAAATTGTGATGTTAGCCTTGACCCACATGAACAGAAGAATGAGGTCTCCCCATTCACTCTCAATGAAAAGCTTTTTTGTTGAGTATGTGTTAAATGGCCAAAAGCAGCTGTGACACTTGGGTCACCCTTAAGAGCCTTTAATTTAAAGACAGAAGATAGATTCAGTTGACATTGGGAAAAGGTATGGGAAAAGAACCAAACATAGGCACAAACACACACAACCCCAAATTTCACAGCTAGCAAACTACAGCAACACAACTGTTATTTTTTTTATCCTGCCTCTTGTTTTTTATTTAGACTTGAGCTTGGTAGATTCATTATTTCAGTTGATGTACAATTTATCCAGCCAAGAAGTTCTATATAGGAAAGTTTAAAATATGTTTACATGTTAATTTGGGTATTCTTCAGGAAACAAAAAAAATTCTTCAAGTTAAGGTTTCCTCCTCCACAACTGTATTTCCAGATGCTCTGGTAAATAAATAGGGGCCTACACTTCTTGGCACTGTTAAGCACAACGTATACATTCAATTGTATTAAATATCCCACAGCAAAAAACTTACTTGATATATAGTTAGCAAATTTAAAATTAGGTAAACTAAACCTGAGCACAGACTAGTGGTTTTTGTATCAATAGGAAGTGATTTGCTACCTAATAAGATGGCAAGGAGGAGAAACCCCAACAACCCAGCAATATGCAGGTGTAGCTCACAACCTGTCACTGTAACAAAAGAACTCAAGAGCCGTTTTCATTAATTAATATATTTTCTGCATTATAGTTAACATATGTACTTTCTTCGTGTCATCCTTATTTCGTTAAGTATTGATATTTTGTTATATTCAGACATGAGTACATTTTCAAAGTCTTTTGCAATAAATATCATAAAATAATAGAGATTCACATAATAAATATTCTTTACAATAAAAAAAGTTTTAACAGACTTTTGTCTTAAAAATAGTTGGGATTCAACTTTGTGTTTTATACATAAAATATACAAAAAAGGACCACAATTTGTGGCTAAGGCAATAAAACAGGGACAGAATAAAATTATAAAGTACAGAGCAGAGCTAAATTCACTAAACCAAAGGATCACAGGAAACTTTAAGGATTCGAGAACGTTTAGGTGACTCAATGACACCTGAAGGCTGTTTGGATATATGAACACCACCAACTTTAACATTAACTGATACTGATAGACTATAAAAAACAGGAGTAGGAGGGTGGAGTGAGCAATATCCTTCAAAGATTTGACAGCAAAAGAAACAAATGAGTATGCTGCAGCCATAATGTCTCCAATGTGAAGATCTACATAGAGTAGCAAAAACTGAAGTTACATTGAAAATGTTAAAAAAAAAAAGAATAAAAAAAGAAAGAAAAAAAAGGAGGCAGGGTAATTCTCAAGACTGAGAATGTTCCAAAAGTTAAGACAAAAAAAGCCAGAGAGAGGAGGGGAAAAAAAAAGGCAGGCTGCTTATAGAAGAGTCACGCCTTTTATTTGGTAGAGCCTTTATTTTACATCCCTCTCCAGAAAGAACACACAAAAAAAAGTTATTTCACAATCCAGCTCACTCACGAAGGTTTTTCTTCCTTGGTACCCAGTGGGGTTAAGGAAAAGATTTTTTTAAAAAAAGATAAAAAATGGTGAGAATGAAAAACATCTTTGGGAAGATTTCACAGAGCAAGAAGCTTCAAGAGCCCAGTGAGCCCTCACTGTCTCTTTCAGGAGTGGTTCAGTTACAACCTCCAAAGACCCTGCCAAAATGAGTGGCAGGTGCAGATACTGGGTCCACACTTACCAAAGAGCAGCAATGACTACGGAAAACGCTCCACGCTCAGCCCAGTCCATAGGAAGAGGAGAGCAAAGATGCAAAGGGAAGAACTTGTATATTTGAAGTTGGGGAGACAGAAAGGAAGGAAAGCAAAAGAACAGCCCCCTCAAAATAGGGGAGGGGGAGGGGGAAAGAAAGAAAAAAAATGATCAGCTACAACCTGAAAAACTGAAGTTGGAGGAAGTAAACCTCCCTCCAAAAATCATGAGGGCTTGCCCTGACCCCGGGAGGGGCAGCTCTCCAGTTTACAATAGACCGTGTTGGAGTTCTTGCATCGGCAACCTGGACGATTGACGCGGTCGTAACACCCTCGGCAGAGTTTCAGGCATCCCTTGGCAGGAGGGTAGCAAAGCAAGCAGGGCAGGAACAAGGACATGGCTCCCATGCACAGGTACCTAGAACAGCAGTGTGACTGGGAACAAGAGCAGGGATTATCCGCGTAAGAGTCCCCTTCATCGTCGTTCGAACAGTGGTAGAAGACGCCTTTGACCAGGCACATGCAGGTGCTGTACTCCACCATGCTCTCCGCAGAGCACAAGCACTGCCGGTTGCAGGCCAGGCAGGAAGGGAGAGCCCTGGGGGCCGTGCACTCCCCGCACTTGCACTTCCCACACTGTTCGCAGATGAACTTGTGTTGCGTCAAGTCCTCTTTCAAAGGACCCTTCAGATCATCTACAACCAGAGCCAACTGCTTGGGCTGCGTCCGGATTGTCCGATCGGATCTGTGGCCGGAGCCCAGCCTGGATGGAGGCGACCGCCCCAGCAGCCCTTGCTCCGAGGAAGCGCTGCTGTTGCTCCCAGAGCTCGCCGCGCTCCCCGTGCTGGTCGACCTGCTCAAGACGGGAGCCCTCGCGTTATGCTGATGGGCCGCGTGCCCCACGTGGCTGGGTCTGTGTTCGTAATTATTATTCACATTAATTGGTAGAATTTCGTGAGTCCTCTCATGCTTCTCTTGCCTCGGTGCTGTCCTCGGCCCGGATTTTTTCACCACAGATGGACCTTCGGTGTATTCATTGCTGCCCCTGATGGCCTTGATCTGGTCCAGTGACAAGATAGCTGTCGGCTGGCTCTCTCTTTCATAGTCCAACCGTTGCCGGCTGTCCAAGGAGGGCTGCTGAATCACCACTAGCGAACCACCACTGCCGTGTTGACTTTGGGGCTCCATCTGTAGTGATCTCTACTTCTGGCATTCAGTGGGAACCTGGCATGCATCTGAAATCCTGAAAGAAGAAGACAGAAGGTATAAACAAACACCGCCTATGTACATATACACACTCACAGAGATCAAGGGCCAAAGAGGAATAAAGAATGGGATACTTCTTGAAAAGAGAAATGATATGGCAAACCACAAATTGCCCCGGCCACCTGGTACCGATCTCTTTCAGCAGCAGATTACAGCAACCCTAAGGATCTGGCCAAAGTCCAGTAATGGGGAGAGTCTGGGTATGGCATCATAAATGAGGAATGCAAAGGAGACCCCATGCCATTTAAGATTAATAAGAATAAGAAAAAAGTCTAAAACTCTTGTATTAACCTGTATGCTTACTGGGCAAGCCATGGAGAGTGCTTCTCACTTGTTACTGAACTCAACCTCTGTTTAACCAGCAATAACCCCCAAATATCCCCAAAATGAAGTTGGAAACAGGCAAGAACATTACCAGCTTCACCTTCTGTACGGCAGAATAAAGAACATGCATAATTCTCACTCTTCTCTCTGAATGTGCAGCATCAGAAAACTCAACAGATTTGCTTCCCAGTACATTTGGAAAGTCTCCTTTTAAAAGTGACGCACGTGCATGATAGAGTCTTGAACTAAGTACTGTCAAATAGCCAAGACATTTTCTATAGGAAAACAAACCTAACAGCATAGAAATCTAAAAGCAAGGGTGCAACTAGCCCATTTTCAAGGATTTTCTGCCCACAGGCCAGGGTGTGAAAGAAAAAGGGGCAGAGAAGGCTCAGATGAACTATGTGTCACATAAAAAGTACCTAAGGATTCAGAAGAATGTTAAGAACAGATGACAAAAACCTCCACAACCTAAAAACACAATTGAAATCCACCTTCACAAGACAGACTATGAGCTTCACAAATAAATACTTAAATATTAGTCAGTCTGTTAAAGAAGTGTTAGGCACTTTCATTCTGCCTAGCTACCGACACGATCCCAACGCGGGCTGAGCAAACTGCAGTGACAGGTCTGTACCTATATAAAAATTCAGACGACTATTAAATGCCACCTTTATACAGAGAACCAAGAAAATAAACTGCTTTCCTTTACTGACAGCTGGGGGAAAAGTCCATTTTCACTCTCCTGCTCTGAGATGTCATATGTGTTCACCTGAAAGAGGAGAAAGGTAACTGCTATCAAGCATTTCCAAAACTCATCCAATAATCGTGAGAAAGAGTCCCTCTTGCCTACCCAGACCACAGGCGGCTCAGAGCTGCTCCGCACTCCAGAGAGAATAAGAAAGGCACAGTGGCACAGAAGCAGAGGGATGGACAAGAGCAGGAAAGGTTTCTTCTAACAGGTACTCAGCATCTTTATCATTCTGACTGCTAATAAATAGTAAGTGACAGCTCCTGCCAGGACACAAAGTCTTTGTGCTGATCCCACAGTCAGAGATTTCATTTTACATTTAATATCACCTGTGTCACCAGATCAAGAGAAGAAAAAAAAAAAAAAGTAAAAAAACCCAATGCATTCACTTCTAATTCAGGCCACATAACAAGCTGCCTTCTTTGCAAGCACTGAATACAAATCCACAACAGACCAAGGGTGAATGAATGTAGAAAGATTTACAGCTGTACCAACCAGAAGCTGGGCTCCCCAGGGGACGGAAAAATAATATCCCAAGAAAATGCAAAAGACATCCAGTGCCATCTTTGGGGGGAAAGTGCAACATCAAGACAACAGCAGGCAGACTGACACGACCAGCTGCAGGGCAGGCAGAGAGCGGCAGGGCTGCACAAACCACCTCCACCCCCGGGTAAATAAGTTTTCAACTGTTTCCCCCCCGCGGCCAATAAAATAAAATAAAATAAAATAACGTACAGCACAGACGGCGGGAGCCCTCCTGCTTCTGCAGCCAGGGCAGGCACAGCCTCCCCCGCCTGTCAGCGCTGCCTGCCCACACCTCCGCCATCCCGCAGCGCTGGGAAAGGCCCCCGGCCCCGCTCGGCCCCGCTCCGCTCGCTCCGCTCCCCGGGCAGCCGCGGGCGGGCGGCGGCGCGGCGCCCTCTGCGCCCCGGGCGGGGCGGGCCGGGGCGGGGCGCAGAGCTCGGCCCGGCGCTGCGGGGAGGAAGGAAGAGGAGGTGAAAAAAAAAAAAAAGTAAAAAAAAAAAGTTATGAATGAAAACAAGCGCTGGTGGTTTGTTTCTTTTTTTTTTTTTTTCCTTTTTCTTTTTTCCCTCCCCCCCAGCGCAGGGGGAGGGCAGGGCCCGAGGCCGGCGCTGCCTCGGGAGGGCGGGCGGGCTTCCCGGCATTTAAAGCGGCAGCTCCCGCCCGACCGGCCGCTACCGCACCGGGGATTCCCCGCCGCTGTGGCTCGGGGGCCGCCGGCTCAGCCCCTCACCACCTCAGGCGGCTTTTGGGGTTTTTTTAACGTTCTGCTCGTTTCCACACCCCCCTACCCTGCCTAAAGGCACCCCGCGCAGCGACAGCCTGATACTCGCCCCGGGGCAGTGCGGGGCCCCCCGCGTTAGCCCAGTCCCCGCCGGCGATAGGGTTTTCCGTAGGGTCCGGGTGGGAGGGCGGCCGTGCCCGCGCCTCTCCCCGCAGCCGCCGTCCGTGCGCGCCCTTCGGCGGCACCTGCCGCAGGGAGCCGGCCAGCGCTGCTCCCGGCTCCGGTGTCAAAGCACGACCAATCCCCAACTTACTGATTTCCAAGGAGGCACCGGCAATAGCAAATCCACTCGGCGGGGCTGCAGCCCCAGCTCCCGGCCCTCCCAGCCCGGCGGGGCGGGAGGAGGCAGGCGGGCTGAGCCCCTCGGCGCCGCAAAGCCCCCGCGGGTCTCCACGTCCTACTCGGCGAGCGGAGGCAAATCCAGCTCTGCTGCCCGCCGCAGCCCTGCTTTCCCGGGGGCCGGCATTCGGCGGGCCGCCTCCCCCGAACCCGCTCCTCCGCGCTGCCGGAGCTGGAGCCCGCCGCGCCCGCGGGACGCCGGGGGAAGCAGCGCTCTCCTGCGGCCGGAGCCTCTCGGTCCGGAGGCGACGGGACACAAATCGAGCCCTTTCTGCCGACGGTTTGTCTCGGTCTAGCGCTCTGGGGGAGCGGGATGAGGCAGCGCCGGTGAGGAAGGTCTCCGAGGAGAGGCGGGGAACGCGGGGCTCCTGCTCGGTCGTTATTTCCCTTTTCCGTCGGGATCAGTCAGTCCCGGGGGGTCCCTCCACGCCGGGGCGGGTGTGTGTGCACGGTCCCAGGTCCGGCGCTCGGCTTCACCGCATGGTCCTTGTCGCAAGTCTCTTCTGGTAAAGTGCGACCACAACCCCTGGTGCCAGAGATTTGGGGTTTTTTTTTAAAGCAATCACGAAGAGGCACTTGGTCTCAAGGCTTCACCTCAGCGAGCTGAGAACGGAGCCGGGGGCTGAGCGCAACGGCTCTGCGAGCTCCCCGCACGCTGCCATGTGCTCGCTGCTGCTGCTGGAGGCGGGTTGACAGGCTCAGAGCGCGGTCAGCACCTCCGGGAGGAAACGGCGACAGAAGGCGGCCCTGGAGACGCGGGTCCTGCACGAACGTCTGCGGAGCCTCCTCGGTTATTTCGAGAGGATCTAACGAGGCTCGGCCGCGCAAGCCGGATACCCGCGTTAGGCGGGACAGGCAGGGACCGAACCGGGAGCTTGCTAACCGCCAGCGAGCTGTGACCGCAGTAACGCTCCTCGCTCGGGAAGCCCCGAAAGGCGGCTCTGCTGCCCGCAGCCCGGCCGGACACCCGCCCTGCGCGGAGCGGCGCGGGGGCAGCGGCAGGGGACCGGGCACCGGGCGCCTCTCGCCCTCACCTCCCACACGGCGGCGGCGGCGGAGCAGCGCTCCGGCCTCCCCTCAGCCCCTCGCCCTCCCCGCCGGCTGAGGGAACCCCCTCGCTGCCCGCCCGCACCCCCGGCACCTGATCCGGCGGCGGGACCGCGGTTTGTGCGTGCGTGTGCGCGGAGCGGCGAGCAGCGCCCGGGCTTACCTAAGGCCCAGGTGACCGCCTGCTTCCCGAGGCACATTGGCGGAGTCCAGCCCGGGCAGTGCAGGCAGCCGCGCCGTCCCGCTCCGCTCCGCGCTGTCCCGCCGCCCTTGCGGAGTGACTCCGGCCGCGCGCCGCCGCCTTTCAGCGCGCGGCCCCTCCCCGCCCGCCGCCCGGCCGCGCCCCCGTGATGTCAATGTGTCACTCCGCGGCGCCCCCGAAATCCTGGAATGGACTTTCCCCGCCCTCCCGGGAGCCGCTCCCCCGCGGGTCACGGCCGCTCTCGGCGGGACGGCCCACCGGGCGCTGCGGGGGGGTGTCCCCGTGCCCGTGTGGATGCGAGCGAACCCCTCTCACCGCCGCTCCTCTCCCCGCCGGGCCGTGCCCCCCCCGCTCCGCCGCCGCGGCCGGCAGAGGGAGCGCTGAGGGGGCGGCTGCCGGTGCCAGGGGTGGGGGGTGTCTGCCACGCACCCCCGGGCCCAGCCGAGCGGGGTCCCCGCTGCCCAGGTCACCCAACATAGAGAGTGCGGGACCTGCTTCAGCACCGGCGCCTCCGAGGGGGAGCGGCTGCTCATTTACACCCGCGGAGCGATGGTTCTGCGTCTCTCTGCCCGTTAAAGCGGTGGCTGAGGGCTCCGGGAAGCGCTTCCCCCGGGCACCCTGCCGTTAGATGGGGAACGGCTCTTCCTGCCGCTCCGCAGGTGGCTTCCACCGAAGCCCCGGGAGATCGCACTCTTCACCCCGCTGCCCTCCGCTCCCTTCACCCCGAGCCCAGCCCGCAGCTCTGCCAGGGTGAGAGACCACAGCGCGGCCCCACAGCCTGCACTGTGTGGCCAAATACTGCCTTGGATCTATCCTGGCTTAAAGTAATTAATTAATTAAATAAATAATTATTATTATTATCATCATCATCATCATCATATTTTATTATTATTTATTATTATCCTTAGTATTTATTATTCTATTCTGTTTTGATTTTTTTTTTTCTAAAGCATTTCAAAAGGGACCTAAAAAAACCCAGAAAAAACAACGTGAAAGGAAATAAAAATTCTGAGAATTACTTCATAACAACACGCCATGGAACGGTTGAGACTCCTCGTGCTGGGCTAAACATCTTTGTCGCCTCAAGTTTATCTGACACATTCTACCTGGCTTTTTACAGTCTCACAAAAAAATGTGTTCTACCTTTTGCCCCAAAGCAAAAAAAAAAAAAGAAAATCAACCCATATTAAGAATACATGGAGTTGCTTAGCAGGAAAATTAATCCAAAAGCAAATAATCCTAAATAAAGAACATACTAACACAAAGGTATTCCTGTCACATTGTCTTCCCACCCAGATGACACTCATGGATGTAGTACAATTATTTTTCATTAAACTTCACTAGGCTTGGAAAGAAAACACCCAAACTACATTTAAAAAAAAAAATATTTACATTTTTATATACAAACTTTAACCACATATTTTTCTAGAAAATAAAATCTTTATGTTTGAAAGGTTATATACTGAATATCACTAATACTTCTAAGTTTGTAACAGACTGCTGATACACACAAACTTTAAATACTGTCTTCCAATTCCAGAGGCTCAAGTGACAAACAACAGCATAAAAATCTTTGGCATGGTCATAAAAATATCCCAATCCATCATTAATATTGCTAGGTGAATTAGAAAATGTGATTGCTCACCAAAAGCATTCTCAGACACAATGAGCACAAAAGTCTCAAACCATTTTCAGTGAAATCCATCTGAAAACTTTGGAATTCATCATAGTTCAAATTAACAAAAGTTCCTACCA
Organism: Caprimulgus europaeus; assembly: GCA_907165065.1. The sequence goes on along the minus strand of OU015526.1, from coordinate 76,400,894 downwards.
AGGAACAAAAACACCTAGGAAAACTAACAAAAATTACTCCTTTGCAGTGCAAATCTATCTTCTCCTGCTATAATTTAGATTTCTTTCACAAAGCAACTCTCTTTTCAGTAAAGACAAACCCAAAAGACACAGCATCTATGTCGGTGTGCTACGTACAACGATTCTTGCAGCGACATCGTCAGCGGGAGCATCAGGGGCAGCAGTGGGTGAACGGGGGTCACCGAGCTTTTCGGGTTAGCGGGGTGCTATGGCTGAGAAGAGTCACATCCAGCAACTGACTGTCTTCTCACAGAAGTCCATATGTATTTTTTGGAGGATACCGCTGCAAAAACATTGCTTAACGCCTTTCCTTTCACATCTCCAAAGAGGGAACTACCTGAAAAAAAATCTATGCCAAGCATTAAGAGCTTGATTTTAGAAATGTAATGCTGGGCTTAAATGGGTCAGTAAAATAACCAAGAATACTGGCAGCAGTTTACTATCCCTTGGCACCTGAATTAACACTTCACCGAAACAAGGGAAAACCCTCCAGCTATATCAGAAGGCTCTCCACAAACTCAAGCAAACACGCCTGTGTGTCACGCAAGTCATCTCCTTAGATTTGCTTGGAATTGGTAGCAGCGTGGAGCTTTTGTTAGAAAAAGGAGAGCTAAAATTCTGGAGGATAAATTGGCAACTTGGAAGAGGATTGACACACCTTATGACTACATCCTGGCACAACTGTAATTTGAGGATTGACACACAGACAGGAATCTGACACAACCAAGTTATTATCCATCTCCAAACTGTTGTCTAAAGGTGCCTGTCTCTCCCACTGACAACAAAAGAAGTCAAGAGAGACCAGTTCTCTATGCCCCAAGTTAATCCTTCTGAAAAAAACTCCCAGAATTAGGCTCAAGAGACTAAGTGATGGCTGATAGTTGTGATTCAATCCCTGTTTCTACTTTCACTTTGAGGATCATGTACTGGAGATAATCTCCACCTTCTGCAGTCATATGCTACTTCTTCCTTGTGCAAGCTTTGTCGAGCCAAAAACACGTTATACAGAATAAAAGCAGAGTCCATCATGAGTTTTTGTTTGTTTTTCTTCCTAATCCACACCCAGAAGCAACTTTCACATCTCTAGGTCACTTGATCGACCTTTACAGGTAGTGAACAACATCTCTGTAAAGATGAATTGGACCAACTGCGATCCTCCGACTATCAGTAACGAATAACACTGCTTCCACCTTGCATCCCACTTGGGAATACCATTTTATTTCCCGCCAAGCAGCATCTCCTGGCCCAAGCTAAGGCACAGATCCCAGTCGAGAAGGGGGACACACACAGAATCACAGAATTGCCTCGACTGGAAAAGACCTTTAAGATCATCAAGTCCAACAGTTAACCCAGCACTGCCAAGTCCCCGACTAAACCGTGTCCCTCAGCACTGTGTCTGCACGATTCTGAAATCCCTCCAGGGATGGGGACTCCACCACTGCCCTGGGCAACCCCTTCCAATGCCTGAGAACCCTTTCAGGAAAGAAATTCTTCCTCAGATCCAATCTCAACTGCCCTTGGTGCAACTTGATGCCATTTCCTCTTGTCCTGTCACTTGCTCCTTGGGAGAAGAGACCGACCCCCACCTCACTACACCCTCCTTTCAGGCAGCTGTAGACAGTGAGAAGGTCTCCCCTCAGCCTCCTCTTCTCCAGACTAAGCAATCCCAGTTTCCTCAGCCGCTCCTCATCACACTTGTGCTCCAGGCCGTTCCCCAGCTTCACTGCCCTTCTCTGCACACACTCGAGCACCTCCATGTCCTTCTTGTAGTGAGGGGCCGAAAATTCCCCGTCCCAGACACTGGCACTTCATTTCTCCTTCTAAGCAGAGCGAGGTGGCTCAGACTGTGAACAGCAAGAACTATCTTATCTATCAGCACAGCATAATTTCAGACAGAAGAGGTGACAAACAGCCCATACTTGAAGCATTTGATATTTACTGTTCCTGTCACTCATCTTCCATGGCGATAACTATCTTGAGCCAATAGGGCTTTGAGGAAACTCAGCGGAGAGAGTGTTTACCTTTACGCAACTTATTTGTCAGTTAATAACCAATCTTCACAGCTGTAACAACATTTCTAAAGTTATACAGGAATTCAAAAGCAATTTTTTTAAACCCCCCCCCCCCCCCACATTAGCATTTATAACAAAATTATAAGCAAAATTGTTGTGCCAGTCTTAGCTGTTAGAATATGTAAGTCATGTATTGCACCCACCAGCTGCGCAGCAACAAGCTCGCAGCGATGGGTGTTGGGAGAAACAACGGGGATCTGCAGCTCCCAAAAGCTGTGTGTGTCAGGCATGTGTGATGTTGCGCTCGGTGGAACTTTGCAGGTGTTAGTGTTTGGGGACTCAGGACCCACAGTGTGCTCAGAGAGCCTCAGAAACTCTCAGTGCAAGGAAACCATAGGTGCTTGTTGGGATAAGGCCAGTATAATGGTGAATTTTCAATGTTTACACGAGTAGGCCCATATATATTTTTTAAAAAGCTCAAAAAACCAACAAAATCCTCCACTAGCTATGAAACATTGCTGTAATAACAAGTGTCGTGGACAGTTTCTTATCAGCTCATTGAAAATCTTGGTGGTCCTGGCTTAAGCTGGTTGGTGCAGGAGATGAAATAGAGCTACGCCGAAGAGCTGAAGCAGAAACCAGAGGTGCTGTGGTGAAGGCAAACCCTGAAAGGTGCAGTGAATCATCTCAAGGTAAGGAAGAGAAAGTGAAGGATGATGTGAGGCAGCATTTCCGATCACGCTTTCTGCTAGACAGGTTGACCTTTATCTGAGATCAAAGGCACCAGTAGCTGGGGATTTCTTCAGCTGCTGTGCAAGGACTATTCTTAAAGCTCTCCAAAGAAGGGCAGCCATATAAAGCTGCTCCTTGCCGTCACTGCACGGGCTGGGGATAGGCACACAGGAAATCCTCAGCTGCAAACACAATCTTGACTTTTCTCTTCAGAAGATAACATCAGTTTTTCTTAGAGGCAGGAGAGATAGTAAAAGGCAGCAGCCAGGCAAACCTCTGAGAACAAAGGGGTGAACCTCAATGTGAACCTGCTTCGTGAACATTTGAACGTTGAATGAAAGCACATGGGGCAGGATGCAGAGCTAGGGCTTTGGTCCCTGCCCAAATCTGGCACAAATCAACTCGAAAGAAAATTCAAAGTTTTGTCTGGTAAGTTGAGAGTTTGAGAACATGCCTCTCCCCTTGCCCACCTCTTGCACCGTGTCAGAGAAACCAGTGTTTTCTGTTGGTATGCCTCCCAAGCACAGTGAGCAGCTGGAGATACAGGTTTCAGTGGACAGGTTGGTGATAGGAAACACTGAAAGGTCAGTTTGGTAAATGGGGATTAGCCAAAAACACTGGAGGGGCTGTAACTTCAGTAGCATCTATATGATTTTTTTTCTCCCAGATGGTAGTTTTTAATGCTGTCTTGCTTTTGCTGTGAAGAACAGCAAAGGAACTTTTGCTATCAGAAAGAAAACTGAAGACAAATAGCATTGAAGAAAAGCTGTAGGAAAGACAACACATCAGTAAAGGCACCTAACAGGATGCAGAACTTCACTCTCAACTGCAGGTCACAGCATGTCTTTTTATTTTTCAGTACTCACTCGCCATATAGGCAACTGGTACCAGTCCATTTCTCCTTCAGATACCCACAGTTACTTGTTCTCTCATCAAGTTTATTTCTTCTTCAGAGAAATGTCTCTGTAGACTTCGTGCTCAGCTGCTGTACTCATGTCTGCACTTACACAAGATACTAAGGTACTGATGATGTCTTCATTCCTTTGTGTTAATTTTAATCTCTTTTAGAAATTAGCTATATTGCTACATCTGCCTGTATAAAAAACCTTTGTGAAAAAGGAAAATTGTCATTATTGCTTAATGCAGATAATAACTTATTCACATCTATTGTAAATTACATTATCTGCAACTCATTGTTTCCTGTCTTATCACTAGAGCAAACTGCCTTTTAATATCCATTGAGACATGATGCCTTGCACAGAAATTAGAATAATTATTAGAACAGTAAGAAATTAGAATAAGCTCTGCTCCATCTCACTTTTCACTGACAGGAGAGCTTCCTGTGTTGAACTATCTTATCACAAATATATATATATCTATAATCTCATATCTTTAACATCACTAAGGAGAAGGAAACAAGGGTCTATGAATCTAAGAAGAGGGCTAAGTGTTAAAAGTTCTTCTTTCTTTCTTTCTTGTAATTTTGGATTGTGCACATTTCAAAACAACTCAGGCCTGACTCTGCTACCTTTGCTGTCAGAGACTGCAAAAACACTCATCACTGCAAAGCCACATTATAAAAGTATTAGTCAATTAAGAGAGTAATTGTTTGGGTGTCTCCTTCCACCTACCTCTTAGTTGAAGGCCTGGTACCTGGCTGAACACTCAGAACACTCAACTTTTCCTATTAAGATTTTACCAGGTGAAAATTTCATCCACACATGAGACCAGACAGCTGAGCAAACCCCTGCTCCTCGGAAGGAGCCCTCCTCCAACACAGAAGCCCGTTACCGTGGCAGAGGTGCCAAACCAGAACATGCTCAGTGGAGCAGATCTTACATCTCTCCTTCAAGACAGCTCATTCCAGCATGAATCGGATTTTTGACAGGTGCCAGATTCCTGGATTATGGCATCAAATCCCCGTTTCCCCAGTTTCATTCTGCTGCATTTCTAGCATGCAACTGAAGTAAGAAAGCCACAACTTTAATGTGAAGACTATGCTGACTGAGGGGGTGGAGGAAGCCTGAGGAATTTGACTTCTGCAACCATATGAGTTTAAGCCAGTTTTTTGGGTTTTTTTGTTTTTTTTTAAGGCTAGTAAGCCTATTTTTCCATTTCTCTTGCTTTCTTCCACAGCTGAGTTAGGTAACAAACAGGTAGAGCTACAAAGATTCTCCTGGTGGGATTAAGTACTGTAGATCTAGCTGTGTAAGTACGTGCTGAAAGCTGAATGGAAGGAGGTGGCTGTTTTAATTATAGCTGATAAAAAAACTAGCCAGAGGAAATCCACCATGACTGAATAATAGCACTGAGCTTCAAAAACAACCGAGGAACAAACCTTTCCCATTTCTGTTTGAAAAGTGGCCACTCCCCAGGTGTGGACTGCATTACCAGAGGAAGAGGTAAAGCTCTCTGCTAATTTAAATACATGGCTCTGTGTATGTTTTTATTATCTAACCACTTGTGGCGACTCGGGTATTAGTACATCTCTAGGAATGCCTACTATTTATCAGGTTGTGCAATCCATCACTGTCAGCTGAAGGAGGTCTCAGGAGCAGCGTTTCTAATTTGATTTGAAAATATACATGGAAACCTGAGACTGCTTTTAGCAAGAATGATGGGGTTGGCCTAATGAACACAATCTCTTTTGTCGTTCGCAAGAACAGTGTGTCAACAACCAAGTTTAGGTTCCTTCCACAGCTGTAACAGCTTCTGTGGAGAAGCAGTAACTTAAGGGCTATGTCACGTTCTTGGTTCTGCTCTACCAATCGAAAGGCATTTCAATGAGATTTTAACAGACAACCTCTGATTCCCTGGAATGCAAGCAGGGAGGAAGTTTTTTTCCATGGATCCCTTGAAAAGAAGTTTGCACCACGCAATGATTTTTGTTTTTCCGCAGAAACTCCTTCCCTGAACATTAATACAGGTGTATGACACCAAATGATGCTTATGAAAGCCTGTGTCTAGAGACCCAGTTCTCAAATAGCTACAACGCTGTCATTGCTTTTGGACCAGAAACTGGCTGGGCCACAGGAAAATGAACATGCCATAGGATGTCTCTGTGCCAGGGCCACAGGTATTTCTGGCTGCAGCATCATCTGCTTCAATAAATAAGTATTTATGGATGTTGACTTCACATGGGAAAAACCAACCACACCAACCCCACACCTTCTTTTTTACAACTGAAAAGACATGGAACAGATCTCTCACCACAACTCTACAAGAGTACAGCAATGTCACTGGCAGTTTGCTGCATCCCAGTAAGAGAATGCTAAAATATAATTTTGGTATTAATCTGTATTTTTTTTTTCCTTTTCCTATTTTCTGGGCCTTACTTCTCCACAAGACTCTGGCAATTCAAGTATTAAGTGCCAAGATATCCCTTGTATGTTTGATGCGGTTTGTTGTACTCTATGAGAGCTTGCTAGTCACATCTTGAAACTTTGCTTTATCATAACAACTCTCTGTCAAGGAATATTCAGTGTCAAGGGCCAGAGGCTGAGAGAGAAAGGAAGAAGCATCTCAGGAAAATCAAACAGGTTCCTTGTTATGTGGAGAACAAACCCAGAAAGCATGCAGAAGACAGCACATCTGTGAGCAACAACTAAAAGAGAAAGATGCAGACACATCACTGAGAAGACACTGAGAAGGCCATAGAGAGCCGTGAACCACAGAAATGTGGAGGTGGATGTTAAATGACTGTGAGTTTATTTGTTAAGAACAACTTACTACCTAGCTCCAAAGATGTGATAACAATATCTGACTAGAATGCCATACCAGCTCCTACTACATTGGCAATAATATCTGGTACTGGTCAGGTTAAAAAATGGTATTTATAAATGTTGGAGAAATTTTCAAGTATACAAAAAAGTATGCAAAATATTAGTTCACTTATGGGGAAAAAACAATAACTTATTCCACTGACCACTGAATATGATGCTCCCACCTTCTCAAAGGAGCAACACTCAAAACAGAGGATGGAAACCCAAAAAAGAACACCTGAAAGCCACTCCTTCACTTTGGAGTAGGACTGGGAAGTCAGACTTGGGAACAAAGACATACCAATAAAAGCATATTTTATCTCAAGTGCATTGGTAGGTTTCCTGTCAACTGATGTTGGGAACTTCTGCAGGTATGCACTTTCTAAATTACACACACCTTTCCATGTACCATTGGCTACCAGAATAGGTACTAGTTTGTACATATAAAGATGCCAAGTTAATGTGAGAGAAATGGTTTTGCAACCTCCTTCCATTCCTGCTCTGAATGCTCCATCACAGAAAGACTTTGGTCAGGCTACATTCTGTTCTAACTTTTTCTTTCACTGTTTCCCCACCCAGCTCCATACAAATTCTTATAAAGGTTATGTACAGACTTGTAGAAAATGGAGACTGACACTAGCTCTTGGAGGACTTCCCAGAGCAAGTTTAGCAGAGATTATATAACATGTTAAATCTGTGTGTTGGGTTTTTTTTTTATTTATTTTAATATAGATGTTATTATACTACTAGTTTATTCTTCCTCCCTTAACCCTCCAACCACCCTTTCAAATAGTTAATTATGTTTTGCAGAGCTTAAAAACCCCAGGTTATTATACACATTTGGTTCCCAGCCCTTACATAAGACAGGACAAGTGTGTTCCAACTGGAGGGTCTTTGCAAGTCATAACCATGATTTCCCTACTCTCAAAGTCATTGGAAGGGATATTTGCTTGAATTGATGTAACAGCAAACTTTAGAGCTCACACAGAACTTTAGTTCTATACTCTTTAATCAGAGATCTCCCAACTACTTTACAAAAGAGAAAGAAAGAAGTCTCACGGGGGAGAAATCACTTCCAAAGGTGTCAACTGGGATAGTAGTTCAACCTTCCTGACTCCTAGCCTGAAATTCTTCCTACAAAATGGCTGTTTCTAGATGTGGGAAAAGTAGCCTGAGTAAAAAAAATAACAACCCATGACTCTCATTTAAAAACAGCCTCAGTTTCAGGGAAAGAAAACATATCCTACACAGCCATTTTATTTTATCCAGTAAAGAATAATTTTAACATCATGTGTGATTGGGTAGTACAATTTTCAGGAGCTTAAGATATCAGTGGGAATATAATTCTATATATCTTTCATGCATAAAGATGTACTTTAACTCGTGCCACCCCAAGATCCGAGGAAGGAAATAACTGTGAAGCTGAAAAACAGAGAGCTCAAGACCAAAGGGGGTGGAGGACAAACATGAGGCTTGCAGAAAGCAGAGAGGACTTGGAAGTATTTGTGAAGGAACAACGATCAAAGCCCCAGACTTCATGTTGTTCTACTGCTGTGACTGCTCTTCACTGCAGCAGAGTCCCTGCTGCTCTTGGATAACTGCAGCTCACTCAGTGTTCAGAAAACAAGGGTTTTTTCCTTTTTTTCCCAGCCTAGGAGGCTTTCCTCCTGTCCTGGGAGGACCGGTTGCTGTATCTATCTATCCATCCATCCATCCAGAGACCACTGAACAGAACTACTACAAAAATAACTGGAGCTGCTCTAGTGCATGGCAAGGTGCCTCGAAAGAGAAGTCAGCTTGAACACATTTTGCTCACGCTTCCAAGCTCTACAGGCTCCTTATTCACTTTGGAGCAGAGTTCAAAACCTTGATAGCCCTGGCCTGCACAGCTTTGTCTCAACTTCTTCAACGTCTTTTGTGGTCTCTCCCCTCCAAGACAATGCAATAGGTTAAATCCAGGTTAAAGTTAGAGGGCACTCAGAATATTGAAGATACTGACAATTCCCCAAAATCAGGCTAAATCCAATCCTGACAGAACTGACTTCAAGGAATAAAGCACATCTTTGTGCAAAGCCATCTCCAAGATGCTCTTCCCAATGAAAACATACCCAAGCAACCAGTCAACCACACTTTATTCTGAAGGAACCACCAGACAAAACCCAACTGTTTTTGTTGAATGTTCTTGACATTCACAGACTTTCATTTCAGATACCGTGATAATAGGCACCTGCAGTAAAAGAATTTTCTTTTTTAATGCAATCTGCAGTCATTTATTTTACAAGGTTAGGGCTTTTTTACTTGTACTTAATGTAAAACCTGAGGACTTTATTAAGAACCCTCTCCTCCAGCTGATGCTCAGCATGAGGCTGGTTTTGCCATCACACCGTGCCAGGTGCTTTTCAGGTGAACTCGGACAACACAACCACACCGGGGTAGATGCTACATTGCTGTAACAGCAAACGGTCTAAAGCCAGTTAGGGCAGCTCTCCAAAAGTGATGGCCACAGAAATAGGGCACTGCCTGGGTTTCTCTTGGGGTCACTTGGGCTTTGTGCAGCACAGAGAACACCAGTCCAAAGATGCTGTGCTTCTCAGAGCTCTGCTCCAGCTCTGCCTCTGGAGACAGCACAGCACAGCACAAGGCAGCTGCTCTTACCCAGGCTAGGGTAGGGCAGCACTCAGGTTTTTCAGAAGTGCTGCTCTTCATGTCGTGCCAACCTTTGTGCCTTGCATCACTTCTCCCACACTGCTCCTCCTGTCCTGTACAGCTTCCTCCATGTAACTCACACCAGCTTCTTAGCAAGTCCTTTTTCACAAGCCACACATCTTCTATCAGGTCCTCTCAGGTGACCAAGCAGACTCACATGAAAACCACTAGCGAGGAACAAAATGGTTTGTTGAAGGCAGAAGATCCTTTTGATGGCTACAAATACTTGCAGAAAAATAAAACCTCTTTGAGCTTGTTATTGATGCTGTGGGTTTTTCTTCTTCTCCATCTCATTGTTTATTTCTAAACTCTACCAGAACAATGAGCAGACTTAGAAAGAAGAAACTTTCTACACACTCTTTCTACTCATTTCTCTTCCTCCTCACTTTTTCTTAGATTTTTACTTCCCCACCTTTTCCTGTTCTTCTCATTGAGAAAAAGGGCAAAATTCCTTCCCTCCCTTTTGATACCACTACTTGATACTAATTTTCTGAAAAATTCAGAAGAGAATCTTCTTAGCTTTTAAAGTTTTTGCAACTGTGCTGAACCCTGCCAATGATATGATAATAAAATATTTCCAGGAAGAAAAAAAAAAAAAAAATCTGTGGAAACTCTCTGCATCCTTTGGGCTTGCTGCACTGCAAGAAGGGGTGCTCCAAGGACTTCAGAGAGGTCTCACTTTTATATGCAGCAAACACCATGTTCTGCCTTTAGTGTTCCAATCATTATCTTTTCCAGTCAACAAAGTTCATTTTAGAGGAGAGGGGGAAGAGGTGAGAATTTCCTTTTCCTGGAATAAAGCAACTGCAAGGGTGTTCTTGCTGCATGGGAAACATTTAATGACAGCAATACAGAAGTCAGGGCTGGCACAGAAGAATTTAATCTTTGATGTTAAACAAATAAAAACCCAAACAAAACCCAAAAGAAGGTATGAATTGTAACGTCTGCCACTTAACATACACCTTAAGTCCTGAAAGAGTCAAGCTCCAGAAAGGCATCTGCTAATCCAGTGCTGATGGGGTTAATAAGATCAAAGCCAGATTCCACTTTGTGCTTAGCAGTGAGACACTTCCTACCATCAGGCCAGGGTGACCGCAGCCCTCCTTCAGCTCATCATCACACCGACATCAGCATCAAAATAGCCCAAATCAGCCCCTACTCTGATTATAATCAGTATTCCTACCTTCTGTTTCCCTCCAACTCCATCAGCCCCCACCTTCCTCATGAAAACCAGTCAGTGTTTAATTTCAGGGTAATCTTCCTAATTCACATGTTTATTTTCACACATTTTCTCTATCTCCTCTCCCACCTTCCCCCCATCATCATCGTTTATCAGTACGGGCTCTAATGCAGGCGCTCACCTTCTCACCCAGCAGACAGTGATCCTAAAATTCACATCTCCAACAGTCAAGTAGGCAAAGAACAGCTCTCCTACCATCTTCTTTTAAGTTGCTGGGGAAAGTGCAGGAAGGGTTGCACAAAGCTGTATGCAGCCAATTGTGTTATCAAGGCACTTGGCACTACCAGCTGATCCTTGATTACTATTCATCCCTCAGGAAAATAAAACACCCTTTTGTAGTAAAAGTGTAACCGGTTGCTACGATGCATTATATATTAACAAAAGCAGCTTTTTACCAAAATTACAGATGATGAAAGCCTGGAAGTGGAATCAGACCAAGGTAACCAGTTGTTTCTACATGTTTCAGATAAAGAGCAGAGAGTTTAACCAAGATTTTCACAGTGTTAAGAAGAAAACGGTGGGTGAGCTTTGTCACATGTTTGTCCATAAAGTGGTAGTGAGTTCTATAAAACAAATGTTCAGGATAACATTTTCTGTTGTAGCAACCCTTCTGACATAGCATCCTATGTATGCAAGTGCCAGCACTGCAGGAACCTCAGTTTTCACAGGGTCTCTTTTAAGATTTTTGTGCTTCTCTTTAAATCCACACAGAAGTTTTTAATACGCTTTCATATTTTGAGTACTGCTTATTAAAGAGCATAGTTATCTGAAAGGCAGACTTCATCAAGTAGAAAGGTAGAATTTGTTGGCTTGGTAGAATAATCCCTACTCAGGTGGTGAGGAAGCATTCCAGAATATTACAGGATTTGGTTGTTTGCTCATCTCCTCAAGCCACCCATCAGCCTTAACACCCACAACCTGTGTGTTTTAGGGATCTTTCACTGTCCACAGCCACTCTCAGTGGGATAACTCTGCAGGAAAGCTGCAGACTTAGACTGGTGGCAGTGCAGCAAGCTGACTATCGTGACAGGCACCTGGAAAGAGCTGTATAGCTTTGGTCCACTCACCCACCAAATCCCACTCTGCATTCCTCATAAGCACTGCCCGCTGGGACACAGCTGCAGTAGCACATGCAAGTCACTCTGCTACTTGCATCTTGCACTCCTGCATCAAACCAAACCAACTCATAATTAAGACAGCAATCCAAGCACCATGAAAACACCTCACATGTAAAGCAATTGAGGCTGTATGAACACATTTCACCTCCTCAGTTTTGGGCAAACCTGCTGACAGAAAAGGGGGGGTAGCTTTAAATGGCATTAAACAGAGCAGGCTTGATATAGGCAGCTACCCCTGTGTGAAATTTGAAGCTTTGGCCAAATGGAGGAAAGACATGACCTCATTATTCCACAGCCCAGATAATCCATTCATGGATAAAGTGAGAGCTGACAAGTGTTTCACCTTGAAGGTTATCAAAGCCCTTTCCACACTCTGCTGATGCAGAGGCATTTACTTTACCAAAGAGGGATGTGAAAACTCCTCTGTGTTAGTGAAGGAGATAAAAAACCAGGGGGGTGTGGTTAAGAGCAGACTACCATGCCACACAGACACAGGGATTGAGAGGAAGAGACCAATGGCCTTTCCAGAACCATTTTATAGAAACAGGATATATTTGCACAAGTTGGTAAAATATTCTTCTCAATATTTTGAGAGTTACTGCTCTCAATTCCTTTCATCAGCCTCTAGGCACTTTCTCTAGATAAGTGCCTAGGGGCCTCTCTGGACATCAGCTACCCCCACTAGCACCTCCAGAAAGGTAGTTCAGCTCTTAGCTGGGATAAATCTCTGTCTGGACCATCTTCTAGTGTCTCTCCAATGATTGCTGAGGGAACCAAGAGCGATTCTGCTCCCCTCATCTTTTAGTTAGATGAATCCAAGCTTTATTGTCGTGGGTTTTACACAGGCACACGCAGTCAACACGTTAGCCTCAAACTTTGTTGGAAGGACCCATAATCTGTTCAGGCAATGGCTCTACACTAGTTCAAGGGGAAAGAATGTCATCTGGTTGCCATTGCCTTCTCTTGCAACACCTGCACTCTTGCTGGAGGCCTGCCACGCAAACACAGAGCAGGGCTCTTTCCTCCTCATCGGTCTGGTCCTTGGCGGACTAGTGAATAGAGAAAGCACACATCTCCTTCTCCTATCAGGACTCTGGAGTCATGGGATTTAAGTCTGCAGGGAAGAATGACACCATTTAAAAGATTTAACACAGGACATATAAAGCCCTGGAGAAAATGCATGGCTGGGTTTCCTACAGAACAGATTAATAAATGAACAGGTAGCAGTTGCAGAAAGAGCAGACACAAAACTCAAGATTAGGAGTAGGTTCCAGCTGAAATATTTGTCTTCCAGATGTTAACCTGCCATTGAAAACATGCCCAAATACAATTGGGATTCCACATGCCTCTTGCACCACCACCCTAGGAAAAGCTCTTTATTAAATTGCACACCTTAGATCACCTACAGTATTGTCTTTCATGTCAAAGAAAAAAAAAAAGGCAGCAGCAAAAGCAAAAAATTTTAAGGTTCATAGCAGATAAAAATCAGTGCAATTCACTACAACCATAACAATAACATTAAATACAAATACAGAAAGGTCACAATGCAAAACCAGTTTTCCAAATGCAACTCTTATACGTTAGCTCCACATGGACCAGGACCTCAAGACAGAGTTTGGAGCAGCTACAAAAGGCTTTATATACACTATCTGGCTCCTGTGTCCAGTGGCCAATATGTCACTTTGAAGTTGAAGTGAAATGCACTGATTATGCACCTGATGATCCACCCTCCTTCACCCCATCTCTCCATACATGCTGGCTCTGACAATCACATATGTCACACGCAGGTCGAGGTGCAGGTTGGTTTGTACCCAGCTCCCACTGCAAGCCACCTCCCATGCCCCTGACTGCATTAGCACGAGTCATCCCAAGGCACAGAAGTGTGAAGGAAGCACATTCAGGTTTGTCCCAGCTCTGTGATCACAGGAAGCAAGGCACACTCTTTATGCCTGCTTTTTACCAATCCTTTCAGGTTTTGACAGTGGGTGCCTGCCTTCCAGTCACATGTGTGACTCTACATCTTCCAAGTACAATTCCTTCTAGGTTGTCTCCTAGCTAGCACTAGAGATTGAGCTACCACTAGATACTGAGCAACCACAAGCACTGGATATTTGCTTTTCTAGTACTGGTAATACTGTTTCACCCACCCAATCAATTGCTTTCTCTGGGAGAACCAGAAATGGCCAAAAGTCTCAGTCAGATGGTCTCCTCCTTTTGTTCAGTCTCCTCCACGGCCCTGATACTCGCCTGTTGCAACACAGAGAGTTCTCCTACCTATGAACTTGTGTCCATCACTCAACATCAGTCTTACTGGGCAGTACACAGCAAAACACCAGGTTTTACAGTTTGGCTTTCTCTTTACCCCTCTCCATACCCCAGCAGCACAGAGTTTGATGCCTTCTTCTCAGGGTAACACCATCCACAGACAGCCTTCCCATAGCACTAATCAACTGATGCTCAGTTATAGGAGCATTATGTTTGGCCCATGCCCAGTTTCCGAAGGAGAAGAACCACTCTCTGACATTTAAAATGAATAAAGAAACTAAAAGGAAAGAGCCAGAATACACAAACCAGAAAAACCAACTTTAAGGACACAATATTTGAAAGTGCTCACAAGGCTAAGTTCGAAGATTTTTAATAACTACCTTTGAAAATTATCTTTATTCTGTCCCTGATCTTCGCCCTCCTACCTGAACTCAGTAAACTCTATGTTCTGTTCTCATTTAGAGACTGTAGGAAAATTATCCACAATAAACCTCATTCTTTTTCCAGGATTAAGAATTGTATATCGTACTTGCAGTGAAAATCTGGTTTATGCATTAGGGGGAACACAGGACTGAACCTTTTCTTCAAGTTAAGTGAAGACATTTTTGCATTTTGATCATAAATATTCTCCTGGTCATTCTTGGCAAACCTGTCAAAAGACATTTTATGCCATTTTGCAAGACGTTGTTATTGGAGGAAAAAGTTAGACTTTGTGTTTAAACAAAATGTGCCTGAAACATTGAAAAGCTGATTTAATGTTAACAATTCTGCAACTCAAGCAGTATTTGGGCCAAAAACTGGCTCCAAAAGATAATGGCAGGCAGGAAAAAGACTGTATTTCTAAAGAACGTAAAGAAATAAGTCTAGGAACCACTTCAGTAGTTAAAGAGAGGATGGGAGAGAGATGTTCTTCTCAGATACGCTCTTTTCTGTTCACTGACCATCTGTTGTTTCATTAAAATTAAGTCTCACAGAAACATCCAAACATTAAATGTGATTAACCCAGCAGCAGCAGAAGAAGAAGAAGAAGAAAGAAGAAAGAAGTAAATCTTTGCTTTACTCTGAAGCGTAGAGGTGTTCAGGTTTACGTGGCCTCACACTGCAAGCAATTTGGTTCAGTGCCAAGGCACGATGTGTCCAGTAAAACACACTGTGAAAAGCTCAGCTCTGAATGAAACCCCCCTCATTGAAATGGCAGGCTAACAGGAGATCCTGCCCAAGTGCTCTGTCCTACAGTGCCCTCAGCAGTAAGTTCCAATGAGAGGCTGAGGGTGCAAAAGCACTCACCAGCCTGGATTATGAAAGGACTACATTGCTGATGTGCTTTGACCAAAACAGAATATTTGGCTATTTTCCAGAATTCTGATAGGAAGGTTTCAGGTTGCTAGTCCATGATAACAGCTGACTGTCATTAGGAACCAGAAGGGGAAGCATCTTTTAATTTCTTTAAATTAAGAATTGAAATTTTTGAGATTGAATTAATTGAGATTTCTTCAAATCTTAATTTATCTGAGGCTTGGAATGGAGCAAGATTTTGAGTGGCATCAGAGTAGCCATGTTTTCCAAACAGAATATTTGGAAGTCCCTTCTGGGGACTTCACAAATTTGACAGAACTTAATTTTTTTAAGAGTATCTTACTTTTTAAAAAATCAAGTTCCACAAAGCCAATGATAAAAATGGGGGGGTTCTTACATTTAAAATCACTCCAGGCATGTAGGTCTCGAGATCTGGTACCATGTGGATAAATGTGGTACTGTGTGGATGAGAGGAGAAACGGGTTTTTGTGCCGGGATGGGTTTTTCCCAGGGAACAAACCACAGTCATTGGCTGGAACTCTCTCTTAATGTCCTAAAATTCAATGTGCAGAATTCCCTCTGATGGCATCAGGAGTCCATGTAAGGAAAGTGCAGCCAGATCCTACCTGCCTCTCTCTTAGTTCCTCAGTTCAGATTCATGCCCTGGTGCACATTCCCAAAGGATCTGAGCACTTCCCAAGGAATGGCAATCTAGTTTTGCTACTCATCTGGAGCACCATGTAATGTTATTTTTAGAATACAAAATTACAAACAGAATTTATTATTGGCAGTAAAAACTATGGTCTCTCCTTCCTCTCTTCAGCAACACATGCTGCAGGAAAATGCCAGGGGATAGTGGCATGGCATTTCATTTTGGAAACATCAAAAATGTACTGGTTACAATAAATGGTTCACATCCTGAGCTTCAAGGTGGAGTGCACAGAGTTCAGGAGAGAAGGATAAAGTAGTTTCAAATGCAGTCTTGATCCCCAAGGCAACTTGTCCAGTTTATGGTTCTCTGTCTGTTGTACTATTAAGAGTCAAACAATGGAAAAAAAGAAGAAAAACCCTGCACATATGTCAGATTAATGAAGCAAACGACCTGCATTTCCTCACCCTCCAATCCTTTCCAGTCATAGTAAAATTAAATGCCAATTATAGCAACAAGAGATTAGAATAAAAGTAATAAAGTTGTAATTTAAAAATGGTAGAATAACATTTAAAGGCTACAAATTGTGATTAGAGCAGAATTAAGTAAAGAGAGAAAAAACATAATCAAGGCCAAGAGATTATTTTTTAAATTTCATATTGATAATGTAAGTAAATATAGTATAAATCTCTCTCAGATATATACAAATTCATAATAAAACAATATAAATGTCTAAATAATTACTACTCTCTCATGAGTACATAGACAACGACTGCAAGAAAGGAAAGTCTTCAGAACCATCAATAAACAAACCCAAAAGATAACCTTACAAAAAGCCTGAAATTATTTTTCTTGTTTACTCCAACAAGTGAAAGCAGAATTTGGCTAAAATTTTGATCTGTAAAATCTTCTACTTACCTGCAAAACACCAGGAAACACCAGGAAAACACATAATTATCCACTGAAATTCAAGTTTTTGTCACCTTCTTTTATAAAAAATATCCCAACTGTTAAAGTTTGTATTGGTTTTGCTTTACCTTTCCCTCTTTTTCAGGTCTGGAATAGAAAAGCTCAGTCTTTCTATTGTGGGGAAAAATGCTGAAAATGAGTTTGCTTAACTACATTTCATACTGAATGCAAAAGCAGGGAGCCCCCATGGACTTGTTATTTCAACACATGATACAACAAAGAAAAAAGTTGAAAAGATTTTATCTGTCTCTGGACTATTTTGTGATAATTTGTAACAGTTTTTGCAAGGAGATTTTTTTTTTTCTCATTAAGTTATTAGGATTTGTTAGGATTTTAAGTGGCCAGCTTTAAATTACCAATCAACATTCCTATTTATTTTAATGGAAACAACCAACCAACAACAAAATCCTTTTGCTGATGCCTGGCAGTGGTTTCAGGTTAGCCAAGGGATGTACAATTTTTAAGGTGCCTACTTGCCAGGATGTGTAAAAAGAAGTTGTTTGAGACCAAAGACAGATGTTTCGCTGTAATTAATCAGGATACCTTAGCTTTATCTCAGAAAGCTCTACGTTGGGCAAGCCTGTTTGGCAGCTTTTCTGGAGATCATAAATCAAAAGATTCACAATAATTTTCAGCATTTTTTGTAGCGAGGCCACTCCCCAGGTCTGTGTCTCACCAGGAAGGTCCCCGAGATTAAACTGTGGTTGAGGCAGGAACAAAAGAAGGCAGTAATGACACTTGTTGCTACTCTCTTTAGGGCCATGAATCCAGCAAAAATTCAGAATTTGGTAATTATTTTTTGATGCACGGATATACACTCAGATAATCTGACTCAAACCAGCAGTATTACTACCTCTAAAATGCAGATTATACCACTGAAATTGTAAAATATAAAGTTTTGGACGATATGTGTTACACTCAAAACTTCCACACGGGCATTTATTACGATGATTCTGCACTTCAGTCAACTCCAGACACTCCACTCACTTAGAATATAAAATTCTTCAGCCTTTGACAGCTTTACAAAGGAAATTTGCTATTCACACAGTGAATGGGGGGATGTATTAATTTGCCTTTCAGAGCGCGTGCAGTCCACTTTGCTGCTGATAATCTACATAAAACTGGATTAACGAATCGGGGATCCTTGGGGTGACGACAGTCAGCGCGTACCGAAAGTGCCGTCCCATGATAGTTTTGGCATGTATGTCTTCCTGAAGAGCTAGAAGGGCTGCTTCTCTGCAGACTGCTGTTATCTGCAAAGAAATGATTTAAAACAAAAAACAAAGACATAGTGTTATTATAATAAAACATATTACTTGAGAGGAAGAAAGCGAACGCAAGGATATCATCATACTCCAAATGCCAGATACTCACAGGGCCAGAGTTCCTCCAACCTTTTGTTTTTTTAAATAAGTGAGGTTGTGGGTGATTAGGACAACCAAGAAATAGGATATAGCTCGAAATTCAAATCACAGTAATGTTACATTTCGTATGACAGCATGTTGCAGATTAATTTGATAATCAGATTACCTTGTGTTAAAACTCCTCGCCACACCTGATAAATTAAAAGCCCAACAACCAGCAACACATTTTTCTGTCCCCAAAGTGCAAGAGCAGATATTCCCAGGCTCTGCAGGCACTTTTCTTTCTCAGCTTTATGCTGGGAAAGAAGTAAAAACAATTAATTGAGAAAGGAAGGCTAGAAGGAGAGGGGTGTGTGGAAGGGGAGGAGGGTTAAGGTCTCATACCCCGCAATGTGTTTTTAAGCTCTCTGGACTTCAGACAGCGGAAACAGACTGATGCCAGTGTCACTTTAAAGACACATTACTGTGGTGAAAAGAGCTTGTGGAATGAAAAGAGATATTGTGATTTCCAGTGCAACAGGGAAAACAGTGATTGATATTGACTGCTCCCTTATATCTGTAAATGAAAGAGCCAGCTGAAACACATTTGTCCAGCTATTCAGCATATTTTCTCTGTTTGTTCACTTACTGAAAAGAGTTCCCCTGCTTATGCTGTGCTAATGGTTGCCAAAGCCGTTTAGTAGCTTTTTAGAGGATTTAGAAGCATGTTTAGGAAGCTTTCACAAGAAAACATGCATGGATTTAGATGGCTTTGTCAAGTTACAACAATATTACTATTAGTTCTGTGCTGCTCTAATGAGCAGCGAAGCTAAACACTGCTGTGATGCATTTTAATGCTTTTCAGGACTTCAGAGACAGTTAAATGTGGAAGCGTAGCTGAGATTTCGTGCACCAGCTTCTTGAGGAGATAAGCAATACATCATCTAGAAAGTAACACAGGGATCTTGGTCTTTCCATTCAGGTTTTTCTCTAAGTAGACAGTGTGACTATTTCCCCTGTCTCTAACACAACTATAAAGCTACTTGAAAAAGAAAAAACACAAACAAACCAGATCAAACTCCCCCTCATCCCTGACTAACACCAAACACAGAAATCTTTCAAAAGGGAGATGACTTGATGGAAAGACAGAACCCAAGCATCCTGGACTCTAAACCTGTGTTGGCCTTTGAAGAAGGGGCCATTTCCTCTTGATAAATACTGTACTAAGGGCAAGTTTTCCACAAAATGCCGAGTAAGAGACCTTCTGAGGGTTTTCACAGGTATTATTAAAAATCCCAAACCGCAGTACCACAGGTTTTGACCATCCTGTTCTCCTCACAGAGACCATCACATCAAAATTATGAAGCAGAGTATCACTACAGCAGAAAACGTTCGCTTGTTAGGAGCTGATATGTTTTACTGAAGGAGAAGCTGAAGGACAGACTTTGGCAGACCCAAAGAAGAAGGAACACCACTGCCAGTCTTATTTCATCCTGTTTCATTTGCACACTGATACACTTGGGAGGAATTTACCCATAAGCTGATACTTCTGGTGATGCTTTTATGTTTACTCTATGCTCTGCCGAGAGTATCAGTAACAGTGATGATAATTAACTTCCAAAGGATTTTTTTTGTTTAGTTTTATCCTTAAAGACTGAACTGTAAGTTCTGTAATAACCAAAAATTACTAGACATGAGGAACCACCAGAAAACTGCTATCTTTGCTGGTTTCCAAGGAGCATTTGAGCAAAGAATTTTAAGGCACAGAATCATAGAATCGTAGTGGTTGGAAAAGACCTTTAAGATCATTGAGTCCAACCATAGACCTAACACTACCAATTCCACCTCTAAACCATCATTCTCTCTTTTCCTGGCTACATTCAGAATTTTTGTGGACTAAATCTTTTAGATACTACTGAGTAATTAACAGCAGGCATTACGGAACAGTGTTTAAAATGTGGGTCCTCATGTCTGGTCGCAGAAGTCACGTGGCATTGTTTGCGCTCCTTGGCTAACCCAGAGCATCGGGTTGCTGAGGTAAAGAGATTCAACAGGGCAAGTTTAATTATTTTACTTTGTTCAAGTATGCCACTTTAAAAAAAAACAATCCTCACAGGCATTCTCACTAGCTAGTAGAGCTAAATCACTCGTGGAAAACAAACACACATAGTAATATTGCCACAGTGAAATAACAGTGAATTCATCTGGTGGAATCTGCTGCTTTATTGGCCTAAGTTCTGCTGGTTTGTCATGAATATTTCTTGTCACAGTCACATTAGGACATTTCTTACTAGACCAAGCAACTGAAGGGTTTTTACTTGTCACTTTTACCTACATTAAAAACCAACACAGATTGGGTCAAGTGAGGCAAAGAGGGACAGTAGCTGAAGGGGTAAACTGAGAACAAGGGAGGAAAACCAGCAGCTTTGCAGCAAGGTACAGATCCTTCCCAGGCTTAGAAGCACTCTAAAACCAAAAGCTGCATCTAGATCATCACTTTTAAAACCTTGCAACAGACCAATCCTAAATGATTTTGCCCAATTACTTTCTTAAATCACTTCTTCTTTTGGCCTCCACAGCATCATCCTGTAACCAGTGTCATGGTCTCATCATACATTGTATAAAAAAACCACTTTTGTCTTAAACTTGGTAATTTCAACAAGTGCCTCCTAGTTCCTGTGTTGTGAGAAGTGACTCATTTGTTGTTCCCTGTTCACCTTCCCCACATCATCTTTCATTTTACAGAGCTTTATCTCATCTCCTCTCACTCAAGTCTCTGGAAGTTGAAGAGCCCTGCAGAACTTGTCCATCCTTCAGCCCCTCTGCTACCTTGTCTTTGCTAGCTCTGCTCTATCCTGTTGCTGTTGAGCGGCTGAAGCTGTGCAGGGCATGGAGGAAGCTGTACCACAGCACAGCAATGTTTCTGGGTTGCTTGCAGTTTCTTTCCTGCCCTCTACAACTACCTGAAGGGAGGATGTAGAGAGGTGGGTGTCGGTCTCTTCTCCCAAGTAACAAGTGACAGGACAAAAGGAAATGGCCTCAAGTTGCGCCAAGGGCAGTTTAGGTTGGATATGAGGAAGAATTTCTTTCCTGAAAGGGTTCTCAGGCATTGGAAGGGGTTGCCCAGGGCAGTGGTGGAGTCCCCATCCCTGGAGGGATTGAAGAGTCGTGTAGACATGGGGCTTAGGGACATGGGTTAGTGGGGGACTTGTCAGTGTGAAGTTAACGATTGGACTTGATGATCTTAAAGGTCTTTTCCAATCGAGGCAATTCTGGGATTGTATTTGCCATCTTATTTGCACTGAGATGATTTTTTTCAGAAAGTTATCCACACTGCCTCCAGTATCTTTTCCTGAGTGACAATATCAAATTTAGGTCATATACTTGTGAATCTGATGCCTGGGTAATTTTCTTTTCTCTCCACCGCACCATGAATAGCCTCTGCCTGCCTCTGTAAATGAATGCTGCAAACCAATGTTACCTATCTGCCAGTTTTAAGACAATTCTTAAATTATTTTCAAATACAAATAAAAGGGATCACCATTTTCACCTTTTCAGTATTTAAAAAAAAAAAGAAATGCAGTCTTTTGCATCTCTGTGTGCTGTGAGGAATAGGAATAATATCCTAGTCTTATTCCAAAGGCAAAATTGCAGCTCAATGTATCAAAGGACAAAATAGATATTCTTCACTGCACCTGAACATAGAGTGGCTTTCAGCATGGACTGTTAAAGCACTAATGAAGACATTAAGTGATTGTCAGAAACAACAGTGATTAAACAGTAGCAGACCAGGCAGCAGGTAATTAAGCAATAACTACTGAGGTGTGGGGTGTAATTGCAGAGATGAAGAGCCAGCCAGGTGTGGTTGAACACTATTGAACCTGTGAGTACCAGAATATACCCTAGTTTGATCATTAATATCATTATAAATGAAAGTTTAACAAACACGATTCTCATTTTCAGTGGAATGAGAACAAATTACTGACCTATGCATCAGTCTGCTGTCTGCAATCCTCTCTTAGCATGCAAATAATTTTGGATTCATGTATTAAAAACAGATTATAATTTTTTTAAAGGACTGAATTATCACCTGAATGAGCACTTTAAGATCAGAAAACAAACAACTAATGTAGAATCCTACTTCAAAGTCAAAAAGGCGACTGTTTCAAGCTATCCTGGGAGGAAAGGACAAACTAAAATTTGCTATCTGAACCACACACACACACACACACAGATGCTGATCAGTAATAAGCAAAGCCACACACAAGCTCACAGCTATGGTGCAAACAATGACGAGTCCCAAAAAGAAATGGATTTACACTTAGTCATTCCCTCCCTCCCTCCCTCCCTCCTCATTTCACTCCCAGCAACAATAAAATGTCCAGTGCCAGTTACTGAATAAACAGCATTCAGCATAACCCATCTTTTTCCCGAAACCAATGGTTACACTGGCTGATTCAGCTTGGCTGATTCTCCCCCACTCTGGCATTAAGCACCAACTCTTTCCAGCCGCCTGAAAGTCCTTTTCAGCTTCTTTGTATTTAAAGTGCTTTAAATAGCTTTAAAGAATTTTTTTTTTTTTTTTTTTTTAAAAAGGAGGGGAGGAAAAAAGAAATGAGCTTCTGTGTTAAAGCCTTAGGTATTTTCAAGAAAGTGGTTTTGTTAGTGCAGAGTCTGTTGGGAACACCTGTGAATGTCGGGTTTAATTGGGCTGCAGCTGGTGTCGATTGTGCGCGCAGTAACTGGCAGCTACTGCCTGGCTGTACATTGTGTTTCATTTTCCTTTTTCCTTCCTTTTTAACTTGCTCCTCCACCCCGCCAGTTAAAGTTGTAAGGGATTGTGTGTAAGAGGGATTAGGAGCCTGGAAACAGAATAGTACCCTGCGGTTTGTGAATAGAGCAAATTGTGGAGCTTCCTGGATGAGAACTACCTGCGAGACTGCGCGCCCGCGCCGTGCACGCCTGCGAGGCAGCCTCAAAGGAAGGTCTAGAGGTTTGGGGAGTTTGCTTTCTGTTTCCTTCTCTGTTAAGGAGAGATAAAAGGTTTGTACATGGCGTTTTAAAGAGACACAAATAACTCTTGGGTCAGGACATCTGTTTCTCACTCAGGAAAATTCCTCCCTGTGTCAGGCACCTCTTCTTACCCCTGTGTCAGAAGGTGCTCTATGGAGAGCAAGAGCCTTATCCCCACAAAACTGGAAAGGTGGAAAGCTCTCAGGACCCAGGGCTGTCACCTGACTGAGGAAAGAGGTAGGTGTGGATGCCTTTCCAAAGCGAGAAGAGAAAACAAATCAGAAGAAGATACACCATAGGCAGAGAGGCTAAAAGGGAGGAGCAGGGAAAGGTTGCTGCTTGTATTCTAAAATCAACATCAATATCATCTCAATTCAGTGCAAATCCAGCAGCACGCAACATCCCTGGAGATATTTCAGAGTCGTGTAGACATGGTTAGTGAGGGACATGGCTTAGTGGGGGACTTGTCAGTGTGAGGTTAACGGTTGGACTTGGTGATCTTAAAGGTCTTTTCCAGTCAAGGCAATTCAGTAAACCTTCCACAAAGGATCTGTACAAGGCAGTGCTGGTCAATACCTCAGAGAGGCACATACCTCCAGGTTTTGGCCACCCCCAGCAGGTCACTCCTGCTCAAAGTGTGGGACCCTGCGGCCCCTCTTTCCCCCTTCTCCTTTGTGCAGGCACCACCCGCTGCCAGCTCCCACCCGTCTCTTGTGCTGGCTCTGGCGCTAAGCTGGTCCTTTCATTAGCTGATTCAATGCATCAGACCATCAGAAAACTAATCCAGAAAAAAAAATAAAAAGAAGCATTAGCTTGCCACTGGGATATTGAGGTGGGATCACAAGGGGGATTCGACAAGCACCAGTTGGTGTGGGAGGGGTGGAGAGCACGGCAAGGGCTTCTTCCTCCAGTAGCGGAGAGCTGCTGGATTCGCCTCATGAAATGTTGTGCTTGCTAGGGAAACGTGCTCCAGAGAACGCTTTTGAACAACATACTACTTTAACAGACAAAAATGCTACTTTAAGATGTCACAAACACTATTTTTTTCTTTCAAATGGGCTAAACTGAGAGGCTCTTAAATGGTGAGAGGTGGAGTTTTTGATGTACTTCAAAATGGCTTAAATGTAGTACTTCTCTCATGTTTCAACTTTCCTGGTTCATGTATAAAAGAGATAAAACAGGAAAATACAAAATAAAATGCATTTTTTCTCTTCTCTGAGAGGAGAAATTCTTACAGACCACTATAAATCTTGTTCTGTTTAGGAGAAAAAGCTTCCAATATTATGAAATAATTGATCACTCTGTGATAAAATTTTGATCTAATCTTTGAAAGACAAAGGATCGCCCCTGTGTACCGCTTCATGCCTCTCAGTTCTATGATCTGTAGATTTAAATGGGATGGATTATATGTTTGGGCATTTTGCAAATGGAAAATTATTTATTCTAACCAAGTAATGGTAAGTATATTAGCATAATGCTTTTCATACATCCCTCAGATTCACATACTGGACCTACCCCTGTGGAGTAGGACCTACCCTACTCCACACCCTTTGGAGTGAATTTACTTAATATATGATTGTCACTCTATAAAACTTCCCTAACTAAAATGTGTAAGGCATTCACAAGTGCCTCAGTGAGACAGAGGCTTCTTTGATGTCTAAGCAACCATGTTTTCAAATGTTACTAGTTTTCTTCAAGTCAAAGTGCATACATCTATTATGATTTTGGATTCATGAACACTGCCTTGGAGCAGATGAGTTCCTCTTCCTATTGCTGCCATCCTCTGCAATGATATCATAGAATTAAATGTTATTTTCTATAAAGATAGACTTCTTCCTTCCTTGTTTATTAAAGAGACATTCAATATGAGTAGACATTGGATAGCCTACTTTAAAACAGGTCTGTAGTGACAAAGAAACACCTTTGCAATACTTAAATAAAAAGGACAGGTATTATGTGTCTCTTGAGTCTCCGATCCAACAAGCTGAGCAAACAATCTCTGCTACTCCTGATTTCTTTTGTGAGAAGTTGTGAAGGAAATGTAATTGAACAAACCCAGCTCCTTTAATGATGCCTGTAGGTGACCTCAGTTCAGATCTGACCAGCCCAAATCTTCACGATTTAATCTACAGTTTGCTTATTTGTGTAATTTTGCAGATTGATGTGCATGTGACCATGTGTGTGGGTGTCCACAACTGACCTGAGGTACTGCATGGGAACACAAAGTGGTCATGCCACTGGAATACATCTGGTCTGACCAGGACAATGGTTCCCACTCAATTCTTTCCATAGTGGCCAGAGCTGACGTGGGGGTCCACAGCAGAGACCAAGTCCTCCTTCCTCCTGGTCTCAGCCAGGCTTCAGATTCATCTCATCTACCTGCTGCGGTCACTTGGTGCCACAGAGCTTGGCATGTTGGTGAGGGGCTGAGCCAGACAACTGGCTGGTTGCTCTTGTGGGACAACAGCATCACAGCAACAATTAATGAGACAGTGGTGACCACAAAATGCCGCGTTCAATTGCTCTTACAGTACCACAAAGTGAGCACAGGTTGTGCCTGGGCAGCAGACAATATCACAAGTATCAGTAGCTCTTATTATTCTATAAAGCTTAAACATGCCCAGAGAAGAGAAGGGAAAGATGAGGTATGTAGCCAAAATTAAGTGTATGTATCATAACTACAGCACATGATGATAGCTAAAGAGAATAAACCAGAGCCTTCAGTGGTACATGCTAAGTGTCATCACACATACCTCTGCTCATCCCAACATGTTCTAACAGAGCGAAGCTTTGACTCCATCTGCAAGCTGTCTTTTTTCTTCTTTCCACTCTCTTAAAAAATTATTACTAGATGTGGTATCCTTCCAAGCAATATATAAAACATGTAAATTCCAATTTAACTTTTGTAAGTACAAGCCCAAAATGCAGCTATTTTCCAAAATGCACTCTGTCGATATGGCTCCCATCACTTTGGCAGAGACATGGCATAGCTACACCTTTCACAAAGGAATTCCGTAACAAAACGAGTTTTTACATGCTGGGACTAAATATTTTTAAACAGCACTCTCTGCCAACTTCAAGTTTCAGCTATATTTGTGCAACTGAAAAAAAAAAATAATAATCACACACATGTTTCTATACAAGATTAAGCTGCATTTCTGGTTAACCTCAGAATTATTTCATTTTTATATAAACATTTAATGAGAAAGTTTAACTTCTTCCCTTCAATGAGGAAAAGGAAGCCAAGCCACTAGAAAAACAGAGTCTTTCTATATGTACACACGTGTGTGTGCGCGCGCACTCGTTTTAATTAAAAGTAATTAACAGAACACTGTGTTCTCACTCACAGGATGCTGTTACTACAGAGGACCTATACACAGAGCCAATGCTATTTTGCTGAACGCCGCTAGCAAGAGAGATTGAATTATGCAACTAAAAACTTAAAACTAGAAGACTTGGAGGACACCATTAACTGCAGCTGTCATGAGTTTCTCTCTAGAAAAGCAAAACACAAGAAAAAAACTAGATTTGGCAGCTTCTACCTTATGAAACCTATCAAAGTGTAGGTGTTAAAGTGTAGCTGTTGCGTTTGCTCGCCTTCTTTTCGGACCTTGAGGCAGACAGATATGAGGCTGGGCAATATATTCAGCATATTCTGTTTCTTGCACTGAAAAATAATTTGCTTCTCAAACCAGTAATTCCTTTCTCAAGTTTAACCTGGGAGGGTAGCAGAGGCCTTAGACTCCTATCAAAAAAAGCAAATAAAAGCGATTCTGCAAAAGAAATTGGGAGAAGTGCCCTCCCTTCCCTAAAAATATTTATTTTTGTCGTCAGTAGAGCACAGCCAGTCTAGAACTGTCTTTCAACTCCTTTCAGCTCCAGCTACGTTACACCACCATTGAAAGGCTGCTAGAGCCCTAACTTTTGAATCCATCCAGCAAAACAGAAATAAAAAAATTCTTTTTTAATGTTTTTTTGGTTTGTTTTTTTTGAACTCTCCTTTTCATCTTGCCTGTGGAGCTACGGCAAATATTGTCTCTGATTTGGATCTTGCATAGCAGGTTAATAGCAAATGTATTTGTAGTTACCTATGTATGAGATATCACAACACAATATAGCAAAAGCAAACAAACTCAGTTAAAAATAACAGCCAGGAAGTCTAGCAAACCTTAGTGTTTCTATCAGTTTGGATAGGAAGCATACAAATCCTATGACAACAAGAGAGATGTATACCTTCTGGGTCTCTGCATGGCTATTTGCACATCCTGAGTTGAAGCAGGGAGTGAAAAAAGACATTTGTTGTGTAAGGGCTTTAGCTTGCAAGATGAATAATGTCCTTAATGGAAGCTCTCTTGCTTTTTCATGTGTTGGGTCTCAGTTCCTGGCTGGTGGGAAATGTCTCCTGTGGAGTATCTATTTTCTCACACAATGCTGGAGGAATTTTGGACTGTTTCTAAGCTTACCTCTTGGAGCTTCCCATGGTACCCAGCTGCTCATGTTCCCCAAGAAAATCAGGGAGGAGGGCTAGTGCACACTTGTATTCCGGGGAGGCAGGATATGGCTGGGAGGACAGTCAGACCTAGGAAGCAATGCTGTTAGCCAGAACTAGATGCCTCTGTCTACGGTTATTACTCCTTAAGGAGGAAGGTAAAAGGCTGGTAAAGAACTTAAAGTAAGTTTTAATGCAAGTTTTGCTTGTGCAAGAAAAGAAAATAAGTCATTATAGCAAGAGAAAACCAATGAATGATAGAAATACATGAACCAAGAAAAGTGGTGTACCAACCTCAAGGATTTATGTAAGGGGTATATTTTAATGGAATAGGGAGTCAATAAAACAGCAGTAAGACAGACCTGATAGTGTGACCTGTGCTTCCCAACAGTCAGTCTAAACCAGTGATGCACTGGTCACTGTCTCTTTTTGATCTGCCCCCTTGATGAGCCTTTTTCAAGTGCTAACCAGTAGAAACGTAATGCAGCCTCACAGAAGAGAGTAGTTTTTGCTGCTTTAGCACCCTGAACTGGCTCACCCAGGATGGAGGCAGGAAGGCAGGCAAGGGAGGAAGGGTCTGAAGGCAGGGAGAGGACAAGACAGCAGCTGAAAGTGGGTTTAAAGCACACTGAAGCTTAGAGACACATTGAACCCACAGACAAATGCTTTCACTTGTGCAACTTCTTTTGTTCATCTGTCAATTCAAAAGTGTTCATCTGTCAATTCAAAAGTCAAGGCAAGATGCATCTAATTAAGAAAAGCATATGCCTGGCATATATAGAGAGGCATTCACTGATGCAGGTGGCCTTGAGAGTGGCCCTTTCAGGTGGGCAGCCCCCATGTTTCCCATAAGGATCTCGGTGTTCTGTCTTGACACCCCTTGATCTATTGGGTTTTAAGATTCTCATGCTTCAAAGAAAACAGTATTTTGAGCTATTCAGTCATAAAAGAATTAATGCAATTCTGCTGTCAACAACAGCCTATCTGCTAACCACTTTTAGTTTCAATAAAAGATGCAAACTATACATCTTGTGTATCCCTGTTGTGTCTACTGACTCTAGTCCATAAGTAAATTTAATCCACTGCTTCTGGTCTAAAACTCCCCAGTCCAGTGAATCCCTGAGTGCATACCATGAGGGATTCACAGCACTACCCCAAAGTACCAGCTCCCTCTCAAGTGGAGCAGCTTGTCACCAGTATAGTTGGCCCCCATCACTCTGGGAATGAGCCAAAGAACAGAATGAGGAAGCAAAAGGTAAAATGCTGAAATGTAAGAACCTGCAGTCAGAGCTGTCACCTTCAGTGAAAGGTTACGAGTGACCAGATGAAGAAGGCATCTGCTTTTGCACTGTTAACATTGAAACTTGTCATTTGAGTGCCCTCCTGCAGCTGAGAAAACGGAATCCATGTCATATCTGAAAGTCACTTCAGTATTCTGGATAGGTGGCTCTGCTGCTCCATGGACAGCCAATCTAATTTAGCAAATTCCTCCATTCCTTCTCTTTCATACTCATAAACTCCTTCTCAGTTTGTGCCATGTTATTGCAACAACCTATTTGGTCTCTTGGGTTTTCTCCCCCTCTCTCCTCCTCTAGGCAAGACAATGTAATGCAAATTTCCAGAGCTACAAAGACTTAGAAAATGGGTGGTTTGCATCTCTCTTCACTTAAAAAAGATGTTTTACGTTCAAAATTTATCCTCAACATTTTTGCAACTATGCATAGGAGGAAAGAGAGGAGTCTCCCTTCTCTTTCCTCCAGGTTGCATGCAGCTTGCTTCTTAACCTTAACAGCACTTGAACTTCTCAGTGGTTGTAACTAGCACGATACATACACAATTTAAGACCAGAAAATTATGAAATTTATGTCTAATAATTTTCAGCCGTGAGGATCCCCCCAGAGCTCTGTGACATTCACTGCCCTTGGTGCTCTAGTGCTCTAGATTCAACGCTCCCCACTTCAAGCCCTTGCCTTTGGTGCTTCCATCAAAGCAGAGTAGCTCTGGACCCTCTGCACAGGAGGCACAAACCCCTAGGAGGCCCCTCAGGCCACCCAAGCCCTGCAGAGAGGCACCTGCCCTTTCCCAGCAGTGACAGAGGGAGGTGAGAGTGCTCACACTCTCTTAGGCAGGTGTTTAACGTTTGTGGAAGGCTGTCTGTAGACACTGTCACATCTGGTATGACTGTTTCCACAGTCACTGAGATAATGTCAGGTGTCTCCCACCTTTCCGGGCACCATGAAGATTTGCCAGGATAGCATCTAACACCAGGGCAGAGGCTGAGATCAAGAGAGGAGGGAATGATGCTATTAGAGCTGTAGCACAGCAGAGGATGCCACAACAGCGAGCTGAGAAAGGTCAATTATAACAGAACTGAGGACCACAGCTAAAAAAAACTTCAAAAGCCATTAAGAAATGTTAGTGCAACCAGCAACAGGACTAGCCTGTGCAACTGAAGTGCTCCCAAGGTGCCATGCTTGAGGGACAGTAACAAATTGAAGTTACCATAAGGTTTCCTGTAGGAGCGTGCCTCTTGCTATGTGGCTGGTTTATCTACCAGAGCACACACCCTGCCAGGGAAAAGATTCTGCTCTCCCCAGTCTGCACCACTAGAGAAAGGAATTGTATCAGCTCTCTTTGTCGAAACAGCTACAAAGACAAAGGAGGAAGGAAAGATGAAGGGAACAACTATCATAGAATCATAGAATGGTTTGGGCTGGAAGGCACCTTAAAGATCATCCAGTTCCAACGCCCCTGCCATCAGCAGGGACACCTTCCACTAGACCAGGTTGCTCAAAGCCTCATCCAACCTGGTCTTCAACACTTCCAGGGAGGGGGCAGCCATAGCTTCTCTGGGCAACCTGGGCCAGTGTCTCACCACCCTCACAGGAAAGAATTTTTTCATAATATCTCATCTCAATCTCCTCTCTGCCAGTTTAAAGCCATTGCCCCTTGTTCTATCACTAACTGCCCTTGTCAAAAGTCCCTCCCCAGCCTTCCTGTAGCCCCTTCAGGTACTGGAAGGCCACTGTAAGGTCTCCCCAGAGCCTTCTCTTATCCAGGCTGAACAGCCCCAACTCTCTCAGCCTGTCCTTGTAGGAGAGGTGCTCCAGCCCTCTGACCACTCCTGGTGGCCTCCTCTGGACTCACTCCAGTAAGTCTATATCCTTCTTACGTTGGGGGACCCAGAACTGGATGCAGTATTGCTAGTGGACAGCAGAGTAGAGGGGCAGAATCCCCTCCCTCGACCTGATGGCCATGCTTCTCTTGATGCAGCCCAGGATATGGTTGGCCTTCTGGGCTGTGAGCACACACTGCTGGCTCTAATGGAGAGCAATAGGGAAGACAGACAGGATGCTTGGGCTGGGAGGGCTTTTGGCAGAAGGGAAGAAGGAGAAAATGAGAAAAAATCCCCTGTACTGTGGGTTGTACAGATCCTAGCCAGCCCTCAAATCCATAGCCTGAAGAGTAAGAACAAAAAGCCATCTTAGCTCATACTGCAAGCCTCTGTTCAAGAAATATGCAAGCCTGATCTTCAAAATATCTAGCAGTCTTCTCTAGGGAAACTGGGGGAATACACAGGAAAAACTCATCTGTTCCTGCTCCCCACCCACAGTACTGTGGATGCAATCCTCCTGACAGAGCTTGCAGCACACGTATGCCTTCCCATGATTTTCCATAAGTATTTTGCTACGCTGAATTGTGCAGCCAAGCTCTATAATTACACACTAATGCACAACTGCGCTCCTTGGTGCCATTCTAGCCTATCTAGCAGGCTCAGAAATCACCTAGCAGTCCACTTGGCACAGCACAGAAGTGTGGAGGAGGATGTTAAGGATGATGGCATCCAACAGCATGTGCCAAGTGGCCGTGAGTGGAAGAAGCAGAAAATAAAGGACACCTTAATTAGTGGGCAATGCTGACACTGTCTTTAGCTCTCACTGTTCTTTCTTCCTAGGATAGATTTCTACATGGTACTGGCCCCAGCCCCTTGTCAAGAGGTGAGTTCCTAAGATTTGCTCAGGAATTGCCTATGTGCATGAGAAAGTGTGAGCTTTCCACTTTTCAGTGTATTATATTTACTAACGTTAGGTGCACAGACACGATGACTGGGAGAGCAAATGTTTTAGCCCCTTTCCAAAGACAGTAAAAAATGATTAAAAGAATGAAGACAGCACATACAGGATGCTACCACAGCAGCACTGGTCTCCATACTGAAGACCAACAACAAAAAAAGTTATTTTCTCTCCGCTTTGTAATTATTCAGTGCTGTGAAGATCAGGAGATGGTCTTAACCTTTCCCACTTGATACTAAATTTAATACTTTCCATGGCATCCGGAAGGCTTTGTTAAATCAATTGTTTGCTTTGTATGGTTTGAGCAAGTTTTAAATGCAGGAAATATCACGGGGAAGCTGAATTTCATTGCTTCCTCTCATTTGTGCGATACCACACAACTGTTACTTACCTCAGCAGCCTGAATTTGTGAAGGCACTTGTTTTAGCCAAAGGGGTACCTACAAAGTGCCTCATCTGTGTCAGAAAGTGCAGGTTGTACAGTGCAGCTGTAACGTGGAAAGCCTTGCCTGCGCTGTAACGTGCATCTCCTACTTATCAAAGGTGGTGATGAGTTACAAATCAAACACCCTAACTCTGAGAGACTGGGTAACGGGCCTACAGTCACAGTGACACTCCAGCACTGAAGCCCTCTTTCCTCCCACATAACCACGTTGGAAACAGCAGCTGTAGCACCACAGAGCCCTGAAACAACGTGGGACTCTTGCTCTACATCATTAAATGCTATTGTGCTAAATTAAAGGCCCCAGGTAAGTCATATTGTGTCCATAAGCACATGTATGCCACGGGCCTCTCCCCTTCCAATACACCCCTCAGCTGTGGATCATTCAAAATCCCATGGATGACATATTTAAACTTTTTTTTTTTTCTTTCCTTTTTTTTTTGTTGTTGTTAAGAGGAAGACCTTCCACCCCTCAATGGACACAGTATTCAAACCACATTGCCAAATATGATATGATGTCCTTTCCAGAGTTAATTTTTAATTTCCTGACTCTACTGCATGAGAAATTTTCAAATGGTCTTGGCAGTCACTTCACGGCATGTGCAGACCTAATTGCAGAAGTGAATGCAGAGTCAGCCCAAATGAAAACCTCCGGACTAACTGAAGAATTTCTGCAGAATTAGTTACTTGGTTGAATTAAGTTCCAGAGAGCATGCAGTCCAAGAAACGATTGCACATGTAACGCAAAGGGGGCAAACCTTTCCTGCCCCAGCCTGCTGTGCAGTAAGGGGAGGCAGGTGTCTTCAACATATCACTCAAAAACCTGATGATTTTCCATTTTCATTTTTTAATGCCACAATTCATAACCCACAGATGTTGTGCACAGCTATAAATCTTGGCACCCTTTCCACTACAAAAGAATTTCCCCTAGTATTCCGTTTTCTTTGCTTTACCTTAAGTCACCCTAATCATGCTGACATCTACTATCGATGATTATATTAGCCCTAAAAGATCCTTAAACAAATGAAAAGGACTGACTTCCACTCCTAAAGTTCTGCTTCCAATTTTCTAAAGGAAATGAAATAATGTATAAATCAAATGCTGGGCGCAGGCCCAGGCAGCTGAACATCGCTTTGTCCTTTCAAAGTGAAGAGGAAGTGTCTCCTGCAGAAGGGACAAGCCAAGAGAAATAAAGCTTAACCTCAGCTCCATGTGAAAGTGATTTGGGATAATCGGGGGAATCTGCAAAGAGGTTAAAACGGGGACCACATACTAACAGGGGAACTCTACAGGATGATCAAAAATCTATCAAGAGCTGACCTTCACCTGGGGAAGCTGCACAGCCCTGGCAGTCTGTTACACCAGGGCAGGAGAAAGAAGGGATGAGCAGGAAGAAAAAAAAAATCTATTTATAGCTGGCATTTGTCATGTCATGGTAATCTTATCAGGGTTTTTTTTTCCTTCAGTTTGTGAGATTTATAAATAAGTACTGCCTGACAAGCTTACAGCAAGTCAGCTGGGCAGTAAATGTTACACGCTACTCTCAGTTCTCCTTTAGCTAATACGTACTACTTAGATTATTAAGTCAGCCACCAAGGGGCTTCTTAATTTATGTACTACTGATGGACTGCTGATCCTTCTCTTTAACACAGAATATATCTAGAAGGGGAAAAAAACAGTAAAAATGTGCTGGATGTTTTCCTGGTACTATTTTCTAAGCAAGCGATTGCTTTAATTGCCACAAGGCATTTCTTAAAACTATTGGGAACAGATGTACTTTGTAAAGTGATTTCTCTATTAAAAGAAGATCTTGGTCAAGTTTACGTGGCTTCAACAAGAGTTTACGCTGACATTTTTGCACACAGAAGAGCAGGTCTGAAATCAGATCAGCACTAGACTTCATAACTAGGGTCAACATAACCCTATTCGCATAACCCAGACTTTGATGAAGAGAAAAAGATGTGACACTCAGCTGTTAATGCTGCAACTATGTACACTCTTGGTTATTTAAAAAATCTTCCACTCCTCCCCTTTGAAAGGGACAGCATATTTTAGATGCACTGTAAATAGCCCTTAAAACTTAGATGGTGGAAGAGTCTAGTCTTTACACTGCCCTGAGAAACCAGCAAAATGATTTTCAGCACTATCACCTAGCAGTTGTTTGGTCTGGCTGGCAAAACAGGGATAGCCACCTACCAGTTCCATATCCATGTGAATTCAACAAACATCCTGCCTAGCTGTTGCAAACATGTCAGGAAATGCTTCTCTGTTTTTAAAAAAAAGAGTAAATCCCCAAACAAAAATACTAGCAATTTCTTTCCCCTTTAAAAAGTAGAGTCTGTATACACACTCTCATTTGGTGGAGTTGTTTTGAAGTATGTAATGAGTGCTACTGCTATTTAAATCTCAGGATACAAATTCATCTGAACATTAAGCACACTTGATTCAGAAGAACCAACACGTTTACTGGGTTCACAGCCTTGTAATTTACCAACAAGTATCCATGTATTTCATGAGAGCTATAAAAGATTAGAACAGGCTTTAGGAACACTATTTTAGTATAAAGAGGCAATTCAATCAAACTGCCATGAGCTGGGAGATTTTCCTGTCCATCTCCCTGCCACCTCTCTTCAACAGACCCCCTGCAAATGAAGCATTAGCCCATGCTAAGGCTGTGTTTAAAAAAGCAAACCAAGCAAAGGAACTAGGGGACTTTAGTAGGACCACAGGGCTTTATACAAACACTACCAGAATAAACTCCTCTGTAAAGACCTCCAAAGTTTCACATCACTTTGTCTCTGCAGGTTACCAAATATCAATAACAAGAAGAAAAAAACCAAACCAACAAGAAGGATGGGAAGAAGTAGGAAGTTTTCACAGAATGTGGTTGTTTGCCATCCTTGAATTTAAACAAAACCAGACACACAATATGTTACTCGCACATGAAAAGAGAAGAACCAAAAAGGGAAGGAGAGACTTCTCTCTCTTTCCCTCTCTCCTTGTTTCAAGAAAGCATCCCTGAAAGCACACACACATCTGCTTTGGGTCCCCTGACGTCAGTAAACACGACTGAAGTGAAGCGCATGCTTAAATACATTCCCAAACACTTATCTGCTTTTAATAATTGGAAGCTAAATGGAAGCTATAAATCAATGAGCAGAACACTTTCAATCAACAAACAAGACATTTTTCAGCTTTAAGGTGATGGTACTCACTGGTTCCACAAAACTTTGGACTCGGTAATACTCATTATTAGAGAGAATTAAGACAGAATTCAATCAATTAATTTATGAAGGCTAAAACACGTGCACTGGTAACAGAAAGGAGTTGTGATCAATACTAGTGTGTCACATTTCTTTGGTGCTTGATATCTTAAACATGGCATCAACATTAAATAGTTAAAGTAGTTACAGCTAGGTTATTATGTGCAGAGCACCTAGCAGAAGTAGTGGTACCCTGGGTTCCCAAACTCCCACGTGGTATGTATTTAACATAAAGATCTTCTACAAACTACTGCTATTCATTTCACAGTCACTCGAATCTTCTGTTCCCAAGGTGTAAACCATCTGCATTTCACATCCCAGCTTGCTAAATACTTGAGGCAGAAAGCCCGGGGCTTCCGCTGAGAGCCGCAATACAAGCAGAAAGCAGGCAATAAAACAGTCAGTCACTATGGATTTCTACCTATTTTTAAAATATTGATGTCTCCAGTAAAAGGAAAATAGGAAGAAATGCGAAGGTCTAGTACAAGGTTCCTCATCCCTGCTGGATAATTTTGCTGGGCAGGAAGCTGTGGTTGGCAGCTCAGGGAGCATGTGGCCAGTGCTCTCAGAGAGGGGTAGGAAATACGGGCTCTTCTGCTGGCACGCAGGAGACATTCCACACCGGGGACCTTGGCAGGGTTAGGCAAAACTCGCTCCAAACAGGAGTCAGCCATTTGAGATGTAATTTTTCACCACCTAGCAAGCTCTGCTGACACCTGGGCCGGCTCGCCTTCCTGGGATCAGTCCTCTTTCATGTCCTAAACCTCACGGACCATTATTGGCTCCCTGGGAGAGACTCCAGTTTGTTAGATCCTGTATAGCAATGTCTGGCCGTCTGTCTCATCTTTATACAGGTACTCATTCTTATTTAAAAATGTATCAGCTGCCTACTGGAAATAACAAGGCCTGCAATAATCTACAGTGACTTTAAGGCTGTTACCGTCTGCCACAACCATTTATTATTTAAGAACAGGATATTGCTTCTAATGTCTCTTCTCCCCTTTAACGAGGTAAATGCTGAGGAGAAAAAGAATCATAGAATCATAGAAAGTATTGGGTTTGAAGGGACCTTCAAAGGTCATTTAGTCCAACCTTCCTGCAGTGAGCAGGGACATCTTTACTAGAGCAGGTTGCTCAGAGCCCCACCAAGCCTGATCTTGAATATCTCCAGGGACGGGGCCTCCACTACCTGTCTGGGCAACCTGTTCCAATGATCCACACCCTCATATTGAAGAACTTTTTCCTAATATCCAGCCTAAATCTCCCCTTTTCTAGTTTAACACCGTTACTCCTCATCCTATTGCTACATGCCCTTGGGAACAGTTCTTGCCCAGCTTTCTTGTAGACAGCTTTCAGGTACTGGAAGGCCGCTACAAGGTCTCCCCGGAGCCTTCTCTCCTCCAGGCTGAACAACCCCAACTCTCTCAGCCTATCTTCAGCCTGACCCAAAGCTGAACTAGTGTTAATACTTACTTTTAAGTATTACTTACTTTTAAGGCATATGGTGAGGATGCAGGGCCAGCATGTTCAAGACTGACGTGCCCATCTCCAGCACCTCCAGGACAACCCCTTGCCCGGAGATGGTCTCTGCATGTGGGTTCCCACCACCCCTGTTCTGTCCATAGGTAGCAGAGGGTGACAGCAGCTGCTGGGGTACCTGGCACGGCACAAACCAGTCCCAAGGACTGCCATGGGAATTACTGCAGTGGGATGTAATTCCTCAGTAATGGGCAGGATTGGGTCCTAAATTAGCAGTTCCCAGCTTTCATTAGGTTTGTTCGTCCTCAGGCCAATTTATCTGCTGGTCTAACTCCCCTGGGGATTGTGCCAGCAAAGACTGTGGCCTAATAATCTCAGATTGATTTCTGTAGCATCATCCTTGTGTGGCTTTGGATAGACTATTAGTACATCCTGCTACAGACCTTGCAGAAGCAAATACCAATTCTGAAGGAAGTTTTTGACAACACAAGTGCTCTTTCAAGATGAAAAAGAGTAACCTAGACCACAGGCAGAAAAATCCAGCCTGAAATGTTTAACAAATACAGAAAGTTAATGCTCTCCTGTATATTGCTTTGTGAGTTATTAGCACCGAAATATTCTCCATGGTTGAGAGTGTATTAATGAGCTGGAAGACAAAGCAATCTAATCAGAAAAGATCAGCAGTAATTTATCCTGCAGAAGATTTACATGCAGCAGCCATGTGTGTTTGTTTATGATCTCTACATCTGGTAATGAGTTTTTGACATGATGGAAAGCTGCGGTAGAATAATGCACTCTGTTCCTCACACGGACTAATTAATGCTCTACTTAATCTGGAAAAAGGCACTTTAAAAATAAACACTAATTTTCAGCAGACCATAAAGAATAGGTAATAACTGAATCACACAGCATAGGCCTAAAAACTGGTGTAGCAACCTCACAAGTATTAAAAAAGGTTATTTTTAACTCCTAGAGTACTGTGAGAAGAGCGTGTGCTCTCTGACACTGCAAACAATACGTTAATGCTTTGATTTTCTTTCTGAAAGAGAAGCTCAAGTATTCATTTTCTCATTGCAGCAGTTTTCCTTTTGCACTGCTTCAAGAGCAACAGACTTTAGATACTTGCAGAGATGATCAAAGTCTGAGTTATCATCTGTAGGACTGACAAAAGCCAGTAAGAGATGGCAGAGCTAAACTATTCCACATCATTCATACTCCGGGTGTTAAACCATGGTTTGTGTTCACCAGTTCCCTACAGTAACACCATTGGCCATCACTCTGGACCTCATTCTGACAATTGATTAAAAAAGCAGTAAATCACTGTTTCCACAAGTGACATTGACTGGAAAAGCAGCCAGTGCAAAGATAGTTAGACATCAGATCCCCATCAAAAAAAAAAGGTCGGGGAGATGGTGTCCAGCCCATCCTCTGCCCACGGGGATGGCTGCTGAGGGGGGAGCACAAGGGGAGCTTCATGTCCTCAGCTTCCATTGAAGTCATTCCATTGCTTTTAGTCACTTCTCCAAGACCTTGTCTCCACAGGATGTTATGCTGGAACAGCTACTGCATTTACATTCACACCCTATCTCATTCCAGGATAACTTCCTCACATTGACATGCCCTTAGAAGTACAAGAAAGAGTTTGTGGCTGCATTTAGCCTGAGGCTGAAGTCTCACAAGGTAACAGAGAATAGAGATTTGGCTTTATCTTAGAAACTGTGCTCAGATATATCACCACCCTTTGGACTGAAAGCAATTTCTTCTCTCTAATCTCCCAATCGTTTCCCACAGAAAGCGTGTACTTTCTCTAGGCAAGGACGTTGGGAAAATCAGAGGGATTGCAGGGCATGGAAAGCCTGTGTGAGCTGCATCCAAGAGCAAATTTCCCAGCCTAGGAGCTATAAAATGGCCCTTTTCAGTGACTGAGAAATTACCATGGTGGCTAAAAGAAAAACTGCTTATGCTACAAGTTCTGAGGAACAACACTGCAGAGCCTTGGGAGTGATTCCCCAGCTGGAATTAAAGGTAAGTCAGGTAAAACAGATGAGCGTGGAGCAAACTAATTAGTAGAGACTGAAGCTTTTAATGTATATTGAAGGGACAACATCAAAATACGGTTTCTCCTGCCAAGCCTAACTCCTACCCTCCCACTCACACCGCCAGTGTACAAAGTTTGTAACCCAGGAGTTCTTGTGTGCCCTTTAGCTGCAATAGAAAATGCATTTTTGCAGTCCTCACAACTCAGAGCCCTAACCATAACCCACAGAGACCTCCTGTGACATCCCTGTCTCCCTGGTTCAGACTTCCCGAGGTGAGCTGCAAGGACCAAGCGGAGAACCACATGTCTGATGGGGATACTCTGGCAGATATGCCCTGTGAGGTACAAACAGGTAAGGTAATAATAAAGGAACAGTGAGTTGTCAAAGTGCAGCCAGCAATTCCCTAAAATCACTTTGGTTTCAGGAAAAGAGTGTGCAGGGTGAAGTCTGCAGAGAAACATCAGCCTCTGCTGCAGCACTGAGCAAACAGCACGCCATTCCCGAGGTGCCCAGTTGCCTCTGCACTTCCATCAATGCTTTCCTGATCAAGCTTTTAATGATGTTTTTTGATGGTGCCAGTACCTCAGCAGGTTCCTAGGTCTGCAGAACATCTTTGCTCCACTTACACTAATTCTTTCTTTTCTTTGCTTCTGAGAGAAAACAAGTTACAGCTTCAAACCACATAGGGCTGCAGTTTTAGTGCTGCAGTTTCCCCGCTTACCCGCTTCTTCTCTTTTCCTCAATTCTCCTCTATCTGATTTACTGTTTATTTACAGACCATATGGGAAACATGTTGGGAAAGGATGCATCCGGGTTCACGTTCAGAATAAATACTTTTTATGACTATTCCCATGACCTGCAGCAATAGACTAGATTAGTCACCCACAACTATGTATAATCATACAATCATTTAAATACATTTTCAAAACAGAATTTGTTTTAAGATACAGATCAACAAAATATTCCTCTATAGGCTTTCTAACACCTATTTCCTACAACTCTAGCATTTCCACCTGAGCTAGGCAGCCTTATCTTTCAAGTGTGGAGTCAATATAAATACAAGAACATAACACATGGGTCCATGTGAAAGTGCAGCCTACAGACTGTTAGTGCTACCTGGTCTGCTCACTTTTCTTAACAAAAGAACGATGAACTGCAGCAGGAAAAGAGCTGAAAATGGATCCTGATGCTGAAGGAAAAGTGCCATCTATCACCATGTAAAAAAAATGAAATAATTAATTCTCTGCCTGTTCCAGAAAACTAAACTCTAATTTTAGCTTCATCCAAAAGAAGAATTGCAAAAGCTTCCTACTGAACAGAGAACAGAATATTTCCCAAGCAGAAGATAACATTTAATCCAAACCCAAATAAACAAAGGATCAAATTCAACTTCACCCATTACACTTAGCAACAAAATTGACAGGAAATCTTGAAAAAGTCATTTTTAATTGATATCCTTAAAATCTTTTCAAGCTGAAAAAATTTTGAATGCTATTTCTAATGTAAAAATTAAGTCAACGACACAAAACTAAATTATTAAATGCAGTATTCTAAATAATTTTTAACCAGAAGAAAGTCTAAAGCAAAATGTATAAAAGTAAAATTAATAACTGCATTTTTTTCTATGTAAGTAATGAGACAGCTATATTTTGTACTACTTCAGTTTATTAAAAAATAATTGTTTAAAAAGTTATATTTGTCATCAGCCTCTGGGTTGAAGAAACATCTGATGTGTCCCGTTTGCTTTGGGAAATGGTTCTGATAATTTTAGAAGTGTTGTTACACATGCAACTGCCAGGAGGGAAGAATGCTTGTAGCTCTCCTCTGCCTCCCCTCCCTACGCTGTCCACCCTGCAGAAGCCAGCAAGCTCATCTGCTGCAAGATATTTGCAGAACATCTCATTGGCCAAACTGACTGCCTCCATCACGTTACAAGGCTTAACCAGAACACATGGAAATCTTCCTTTTGTTAAAATCAGGCACAAAAGATGAAAAAATACACAGATTCAAGGTAACCTGGAAAACAAGGTAGGGTTGGTTGTTACAACGAACTCCTCCAACAAGGAGGTTGGTTGTTAATTCTACAAGCAAATGATGGAATACAGTTGTAATGCTCTAAAAAGGACAGGACTTTTCTTCTTTTTAAGAAATGCTTTCCCCATGTTTCTGAGATGGTGTGTGAAACCTTTCCATCTCACCACAACGCTGCAGTTCAGCAAAACACTCGAGCAACCGCTCAGCCGTAAGCACCTGAGTCAGCCTCCTCCTCCTCAGCAGAGAGGATCCTGAAGGAGGAAGGACTTGCCTTCATTCCTGAAGCGAAGCACATGGTGAACAGCTTTCCTGAACCAAAGCCCTTCAGTACGCTCGCTGTCAGGCAGGCGCGAGCTCGTGGTACTGACCACGCCACACACAAAGTCAGGCTGTTCCTGGAACAGACAGATCCATCTGGGCCGGCCGGCCGCCTCCTTTGCCAGCTCTGTTTGAACTTGGAAAGCACAGTATCTGGAAAATTATTTAAAACTCCACATTTCCTTTCAACAGGTTTTCTTGTTGCTCTGCTTGTTTTGGGGGCAGAAGGCTGGAGGGGGAAGAGTCATTACATGGTGAAAAGCAAAAAAACACATTTCATGTGTGATTGCTTATATTAGTATGTATCATTTTACATACATAATACATCTACACATGGAACCTATTATTATTGAGGAAATGTTTTTTTAATGAGGAAGACTGAACAATACTTAAGAGAGAAAATGTTCAAACCAATGTTAATTTGCAGCAGAAGCAACAAAATATTTTAATAAAAAACAGTAAAAAGACTGGCTTTTGTATCCAGGATCAGCCCAATCTCCCGTGTCTACACCTTGAGACTAGGATTTGACTTGCATGGTTTTTCCAAGCTTTGCAAACCTATGAAGCTGAAATTCAAACCTTGATTCTGCCAATGAGTTTTAAGAGTAAGACCAGTACCTCAGCTCTACAGAGAAACAGAGATAGCTCATTATATTTCTGTATTCCAGATTCACGGAAGCTTTTTTACTCCCTCCACTTTTTTTTTTTTACAGAGCCTGTGCCTGCCCTCCTTTCCCAGCCCCCAAACTCATCAAAAAATAAATGTAAAAAAACCCCTCAGGATTTAGGTAATACAATCACTGCTGTATAAATGTAGCTAATTATATCCTCAATTGCTGAGCACTGTTTCCTCTCCCTGCATGCTGGGGTTAATTAAACTTTCCTTAAATGTTGCATATGAATTAAGAAGAAACAAACAACAAAAAACGCTCACTATTTTCAAATGAAAAAAATCTGGTGCTAAAGAGTCCTGGCAGGCTAAACATTAGTACAATAAAACTGATGGATTTTAAATGGTAAAAATAAAGTGACTAAAAATGCTCTGCTTTAAAAATAAGAGCTTTTCTTGAAAGATTGTTCACTGGAGGAAAGAGATCCTTTCTTTCAGGAATCATCTCAAAACCAAGGATGAATTCTTAGTATCAGTTATAAACCTGAAAATAGACTCTCTCTGTTATCATAATGCAAATATTAATGCCTATTTGCTATTCCTGCCAAATGTTATCAGTGTTGTTCCGACTTGCAGGGAACAACCTGTTCTGTGCAGATCCTGACTGGGTTAGGACTGGACTGGGTTTATCATTTTAACACCACTAACGTTGTTTTGTTCACCTTGAGAAACCACAGCATGAACAGTGATGGCAAGAGCATTCTGCACGGAGGTCTCTGCCCTGGCTCTTTAGGAAAAGCCTTAGATTCCCAGGGCTGTGAGATCAGTAGAGCAGCTCCTGTGGTCCAGGGAGCTGTCACCAGCCGTGGCTCTCACCACCTACCTTACCTTACCCCCTTTATTTACCCTTGTCAAGACAGCAGTTTTAAGCACTTTTTGGATAGGTTGAACTACTGCTGCTGTACTTATTTTTTTCTTTTTCTTTTCTTTTTTAAATTTAGCACCTTTCTAAGCTTCCTTGTTGTATTTTCCCAATCTCTCTTTCAATGGTACAGTGTTAGAATGGCACTAAAACCAGCACCAGCCACTCCATACTGGTTTGATGCAACCTATTGGTAACATCCCACAGGAGCCAGTTAACCAAACAAATGTGTGGCCTGCAAAAGACACGATTTTTAATAATGCCCCATAGGTATTTGAATGTAGTTCCTGATTTTGAATTTGCACAGTGCAAAAATCGTCCTACTTAATAAATGGCAAGAAAGCAGGCAAAAAATTCTACTTTCTGCTGTTACTTAGGTGGCACATAGGTACTACCAAATGCAACACCAAATGTCTCCTGAGTCTTATGTAACAACAGATTTCAAATGTTCATGTCACATAGGCATCATTTCAGGCTCTGAAATATGGTTTACTTGTTACCAAATACGATGTGTCAAATGATTTCTCAAATTTACAAGAAAGAAGAAACCAATGAGACAATCTAACCCATCTCCCAGCAAGTCCAGGATTGTTTCCAGTGAAATGCAGACTGGTAGAAGAGAGATTTATTACCACAGTTTCTTAATGCTTTGTTTTATAATATAGCAAGCCTTCCTATCGTGCTCCACGTGGTATTTTTACCAGGCTCAACTGGATTTTCACTGCCTGTCCAACCCAGTGGGTCACTCGCTGCCTGCACGCCTTTGATGCTGCGTCTTTGTAGATTATTTCTACAGATGGAGCTATTTTTGAAAGAACTTACTGGATGGCAATACTCATATAGGGGGAAGGGGGGAAAAAAGAGTCTGCTGCTTCAAAAAGAGATGGTAAG
Source organism: Caprimulgus europaeus (assembly GCA_907165065.1). Next base: position 76,357,192 of record OU015526.1, on the reverse strand, counting down.
AATGGCAGATTTGTTTTAAAAAGTCAGGCTGATCTTTAACCTGCCTACAGTAGCACTGAGGCCACACTGAGTTGTACTCAGTTTCAAAACCACAATATAAAAGGAGAGGGATTCATCTGGTCACTGTTCCTCACAAACACTTATAGCCATGTCTCATATTAAAAATGTGTAAAAAGCAATACTTAAAGACCTGGGAAGGTTTACAATAACTTAGTTTGGGACTAAATGAAACAGAACATGCCTACTCTTTGATCCCATTAAAATGCAAGGGGTTTTCTTGGTCATGGAAAAATCATTTTGCTATATGAAAATCTAATCACACAAAACAACACTGAGTAGTTCATGCATCAGTTGGTTTGACAGAAATGAAGTGTTATGAAATGACAGGCATGTAAGTGACAGCGATAGAATATGGCTGCAAAAATACATCTCACCTTGAATATTAAAAAAAATAAAAAATAAAAGTTTGACACATCTTCTGTTATTTGTTCTATATAATTAATAATATATGTGAAATTAGAGACATTTTAATCTTTAGGAATTAAAGAAATAATCCTTGAATTTAGCAAACTCAAATATATATTTGATTTTAAGTGCATTAAATAATTCCATTGGTTACAGGAAATTTTTAATGCACATTAAAATGTCTGAAATGCTGTAGGGTAACAATCCAAACTTTGACTGGGCTAGAATTGAGAAGGTATTAATAGGATGGCTTTGCCTGAAGTGATAAGGGTGATGAAATTCAGCAGAAGAGTTAAATTCAGATTTCAAACTCTCTCAGACTTTGAAACTTGGTCAGACCAATGTCTAATCAGCCATTAAGAAACAAGTACCTTCCTTGGTGCAACACACATATGAAAGTAATGAAAACTATGTTCCTAGCAGATAACAGTTGGGTGAGATCTGCCAGCACACACTGCAGACTGTTCTTCAGTTCCTTGGTAAAGAGGACATCGATTAGCACTGTGGTATCTCTTTGCACTTTCATGACAGAGACCACATGAGCAGTAACACACTTTCACAGATTGAGCACCGAGTCTTTAAAGAGCTAAGCAGTGATCTTTTTTGCTCGTGTTCATGATTAATTCCTTCTTCTCCAGGTTTCATGTACAAATTAGCTTGGAACAGAAACCTTACAAGTTATTTAGCAATCCATTGCGCATGCAGAATGGAAGGGAGTTGACTGCTGCAATAGACATCTAGTCAGCTGGAACCCAGATAATCATAGAATCACCTGGCTGGAAAGGACCTTTGAGATCATCGTGCCCAACCGCACCTGTCCACTGCTAAACCAGATCTCTGAGCACACCATCTACCTGGCTTTTAAACACCTCCAGGGATGGGGACTCCACCACCTCCCTGGGCAGCCTGTTCCAGTGCCTGATGACCTTTTCTGTGAAGAAATTTTTCCTGACATCCAATCTGAACCTCCCTTGGCACAACTTGAGGCCATTTCCTCTTGTTCTATCATTAGTTACCTGGGAGAAAAGACACACACCCACCTCACTACACCCTCCTTTCAGGTAGTTGTAGACAGTGAGAAGGTCTCTCCTCAACCTCCTCTTCTCCAGCTAAACAACCCCAGTTCCCTCAGTCGCTCCTCATAAGACTTGTTCTCTAGTCCCTTCAGCAGCTAACGAAAACATATTTCGTTTGAAATAGCTACAAAATGTAGTACATCTCCAGGATTACCTGGTTTTAAAATACCACACCTGGCTTGATGATTCCTTTGCAGCTTTTGCTGCTTCCCCTTTAACAGTAAATCCATTGCATGAGCTAGGGGATGTTCAGTTCAGAGGGAGAGCTGGTAAACTCGCTTTCAACACTGCGATGACAGACCCGTGTATAATTAAGTGCTAAAGATAACATAGGTGTTTATAGTATAATGTATATTGCACATATCATTACCCAAATATGAATTTCTGAAACCCCTAAATATTAGAGAAATGATTAAATGCATGGTAAAAACTCCCATATGGCTGCATAAGTAAGAGAGGAGACACAAACATACATGCACACATTTGTAAGGAAAAGGTAACACAAGTACAACACAAAACCCCAATGAGCACTCTGTTACTATATGAATGGGTCAAATGAATACAAAGATAATACTACCCAAGTGATAGTATTATCAATTAATTTTTAAAAAGTCTGTAACAAAAGTTGAAATCTTTTTCCACCACATGAGAGAGACTTTTTTGTCTGTATTTATTTAGGTATCACCCTGAGTAAACTGGTTGAATTGCAAAGACAGAGCACTATCCTAGAATAATGAAAGAAAAAAAAAAATACTTCTGCTCAGGACTGACATTTATCAATATAAAATAGCTATTTTTGCCACTGTTCAAAGTAAGAGAAATAATTAAAGCACGCAACTCTCCACAAGAAACATCATACTTCCATATCACACATTGAGAGCACTCCTAAACTGGGAAGTTGGGCAACAGCATTGCTCTATGCAAAACCAGCCAAGTCCAGTCAGGAAACAGATTAATTTGAAAGCCTTAATTAATGACTGAACATTTATACAACCAAGATTTACGAGTTACAAGGAAGTAAGTCCAAAACATAACGCTCCCTCCTGCATGCAAGCTCTCTTTTTAATGGTAAACAATTAGCCTAGGGTAAGATACTGTCTAAATTCTCAAGTTCACTTTCTTCCTCCAACTTCCAAGCACTGATAGAGGACAAATTAATTTCATGCTTTTTTCCTCCCCTTTTTCCTTCCTCTTCCATAAATAGTGTTATTAATAAACAGGGGTTAATGAAAACAAAATATAGATTAAACAAAATAAATAAACCAATGAGTTTCAAATTGCCTTTTTTTTAAGCTCATGAGTACAAAACCAGTATACAAATAAAGAAGAGGAAAGAAAATAACAGAATACTTTCTGGATGGGTGAGTTCATAGAACTTGTTTCCTATATATGTTTGAAGCAAATAATAAAAAACAAGAGGAAGACCTTTAGAGAGATATATACACTTATTAAAAATATATATAAGCACATGTAAAAAACCCTTGTAGAATTCCCCCAAATCCCAAGTTTTTCTTCCTTGAGTTTACTTCACTGAATTCACAAACACTTTTGCCAATTTAATGATAATGAATGTCAGAAATGTAGCTTTGAACACTTTGACTATATTCCACTTCTGAAGAGAACTGACATCTTCCTATGATGAGCATTTACTGTTTGAATATTAAAAGAAGACTGCCAACTCTTCTTTGGAAGTCCTCAGGCCTTAAACTAGAAAAGTAAAACTCAAAAGTTTTGTTCTCTCTTGTTTATACTAAATTACCAAACATATTTTCTTGCCTGTAAGTTTTGTTTTGCTAATGAAGGCGTGCAGTTTGTTTCTCCCTCCAGTTTATATAACATGTAAATACACAAAAATGACCACAGAAATGGCAAGATCCCATTGGTGAAGCTGCACCTTGAATACTGTGTCCAGTTTGGGCCCCTCACTACAAGAAGGACATGGAGGGGCTTGAGCGTGTCCAGAGAAGGGCAATGAAGCTGGTGAAGGGGCTGGAGAACAAGGGTGATGAGGAGCAGCTGAGGGAACTGGGGTTGTTTAGCCTGGAGAAGAGGAGGCTGAGGGAAGACCTTCTCACTGTCTACAACTGCCTGAAAGGAGGGTGTAAAAGGACGATGAAAATCATTCCTTGCAAGGGAACGTAGCTGATGAAGAGAGATTGAGCAGTAAGAGTTTTCATGACAAGGACTCACAAATACCTGGAAACATCCCGTCACCACAGATACCCAGAGTCTAACCTATGAGCTGGTACATTTCCCCCCACCACCTTCACCAGTTTCTCATCAAATGGGAGCTCACTGGGAGTAGTTCTGGAAAAAGGCAAAGTTGGTTTATCCCAGTAAAAAGCACAATAAGACCAAAATATACAAGATAAAATAGAAGACACATTGCTCCTCTCCCCCTCCTTTCCCTCCAATGGTGTGCTTCACTGTGCAATTTTAAGAATCACAATAATAGTCTAGTTTTATGACAAATTTATTTTGTTTGCTAGCAAATGGAAGTATCAAACACCAAAAAGCCCATCTCTGTAAGACGCTAATTACTCTGAAATCATAACTAACCACCTCCCCCCTTCCCTAAATAAGAAAATAAACCATCAAACAGACAAAATCCAAAGCAGCTCTTTTAAACTGGGCAAAACGCTCTTAGTTCTCCTCCCCTGACAATGGGGATGCCAAGTCCAATTAGCAATAGCAGTCATCTTGAGTTTTGCTCTGTTTTCTTCCACTGCAAGTGGTCAGCCCGGATCTGATGGCTCACTTCTACATACGCAATGCCATGGACAAATTACAGAAGACTCAGACCTGGAAGTTGTTTTTTTTTTTTTTCTATCCAGCTATCCTTGATGTTTTCATTATTCAAAGTCAGGAAACAAAAAGCTTCAGCTAAGAACTAAGTGATAGTTTGAAAAAAGTTTAATTAAAAAGCAAAACGGTCCCTGGAACTGCTTCTAACCTAGCTAATAATTTGCTGCAGAGTTATTATTGTGCTGTTTCCATCCGCCAATAACCATGTCATCCTTTTGCTGAAGGCAATCTAAAGCTTTAAGTATTTCCACATATATTTTAGGGAAACCATAAAAGACAACTTAGAAATAATAACTTCCAAATTTTTATATCAAAAAATCTGAGCTACAGGAGGGCATACAGCCACCAACTTTTCAGTAGCACTAAGAAACATTACTTGACAGTTTCTACTCCAGGCAATGGTTTCAATGCTAAGACCAAAGTTTTATGCCAATACAAAAATCTTTGTTAGGGTTCAAACACAGAACAGAAAACCAGCTACAGATTAGCTCCCCTTAAAGTGCCTTCTTCAATGGGATTGCAGTTCTCCTTCTCATGAACAGCCAACGTTCAGGCACGCTGTGAAAACAGAAATTACATGGCAAAAATGATCATTTCCCTGTTTGACAACGCAGACTTGGCTGCAAATAACTGAAAGCTTCCCTGTTCCCACATTCAGCATCAGTGACTATCATAATTACTAACAACTTCTCAAACTGTTTCAGAATTGCTGCTAAGCAGCTTAATCTCACCAAAACCCCTCTAACTTCAACAATGTTATTGTTAAAGTTTGTGGATAAAAAAAGAAAGCAGAACAAAAGCAGATATTTCAACTATTCTTACCCAAAAAAATCTCACTTGGAAAAATAAAATTACACATAATCAAAATCCTTTTGAAAGGAATACAGCAGAGTGCATTTTCAAACTCCACTTAATGGGATGACAACCAGTGTGCAAGGTTGTCATTCATACACATTTTTAGGGGGATAGTAATTATTAGAGTATACCACAATTAAAATGTTAAGGAAAAAAAAAACAAAACCAAACTTCTCCAAATACTTTATCAGTAATGATCATCCCTCCCAAAATAAACTCAACATTTCCTTTATACAAATTAAATATTTCTATTGTAGAAACTGTATTGTATATTGCAGAGCAATGGAAGCAGAAGGTTCCATTCTATATAAATGTAGCTTTAAGAGTGAAAATTTTAAAGTTTGAAATTCAGTACATTTATTGTTCAAGATACTCATAGTCTAATGGCACACTTATTGATTTTATTAGATATTATTTTATTATCCATTATTAGATTCCAAATTTTCACAGCAGAAACAATTACTTTTTCTGATGACTGCCTAAGCCAAACATCCTATTTTATATGTACACAAAGATACCAATATATGTTCAACTATTTCAATTCATACACACACACCTCTCCAATCTTTGCATTTCAGTGAAGTGTAAACAGTTAGTGTTGTCATTAAAATACATGTTCTTTATTCACAGTAACAATACTCAGGTAGATTAATAAGCTTTTATACCTGGGCTCTATTATTCCTCTGCCATTCATTAACATTTCTTCCACCTTGACATCAATTTAACTGGCACACTACCAGAAATACAAGTAGGTCAGCACAAGGTGTTCCTCTGTATGGTTTCATCTGGTATAAACATCCTATCTAAGTTAGCCTTCAGATACTACATTTAAATACTCCTAGTGCCAATTAAGATAATCATTAGAACTATTTTGGATATCATTGTCCAAGTGATCATTGTCCAAGATCTTTATTTTTGGAGGACTGATTCTGTTAAGGGCAGAAAGGAAATTTTACTGCAGAAACAGGGAGCCCAGTGCAGCTTTTCTGGCCAAGCTGAGGCCCAAGATTATGCCTCAGTGCTACCTCCATGAGAAATCTCCTGATAACCCTCAGCATATCCAAGAGGAAAATGTATATACACATAAGAAAGGTAAAATGAAGACTGAGGTTGGACATTGTATAGTATCAAAAGTAATCATAACAAGTATTCAAGCCAGTCAGGCACATGCTAATCTTCAGGGCAGGAGAAGTAGCAATGGATAGGTAAGAATACTCAGTTTTTCCCCGTTTATGAAAAAAGGGATAGAAATCAGTGGTCTCATGGAAAATGAAATAAAAAAATCCTGAAACATATTGTTTGCTAATGTACTAAGACATATTCAGTATTCACAGCAACTTGGATACATTGAGGATCAGGCCCTGAAGTTGGTGTATGAGAGTCAAGGATCAGGAATTAATTCTCTACGAAGTGCAATGACTGTTTGTTGACTTTCTCTAATTTGTATGCCTTGTCTTATTCCTTAGGACTAGAGTTGAGTCAAACTCCAAGCAGTAGGCTCGCTTCTAACCGCACACCCTGCGACACATCATAACTTACAAGATCAAGTGCCAGCTTAAACTACAGGTTTAAATCAGAAAAACAGGTCAGTGTGAGGAATAAGTGCTTAATTTTTTTTTCTTTGCCTTTTTTAACATAAAAACAAATTCTACCACTCTGAACCGATACAATACATCAGTATTACGTAAATGAAAATACTTTAAAAGGCAGAAAAAAACCAACATTTTTAATTCCTTCCTGATCATTGCGCAGGCAACGTTATACACCCCCATTTGTGATCGTTGGTATACTGAAAGCATGTGCTTTGAGACATTGAAGAATAATCCCCACTGTCTGATTTAAAAAAAAAAAAATGAAAAAGAAAAAAAAGAAGAATGAATTAAATTAAAAGTTGCTAGAAATAACTCACAGGCAAAAAATAAAACTAAAAGAAAACAATAGCAGTAGCCTAAAGAGACATATTTTTGCCTTCAGGAATGAATTCCCATCTGCTTTTAAAGAGCAACATGTTTTTCCATTGCTGGGAATTACAGCCAAAACCAGGACAATAAAGCAGCAAAGCCACAGGCAAGAGCAGAGGGCAAGTGAAGCTGGCTGAGAGTATCAGTCCAGGTCCCTCTTTTCTGAGGCTGTGTTTTGGTGGCAGCTCGACAGTCCCCTGCTGTGCTGGCAACACACTCCCCTCCGCCACCCTCAACAAAGGGGAGCTCCTGGTAACTCCACCAAACGCAAGGTAGTGTGGAGAGGGAAGGCAAAGGCAGGGGAGGGAGGCAAACAGCTCCATCAGCGCTGCCGGTAAAGGCAGACATCTCCCATGGGCTTGGCTGGTTTGGTGAAGCTACAGCCATTTCATAAAAGCCCATTAGAAACCAGCAGCCCCATCAGCAGAGGGCTGCTTACCCCTGACACAAGTGATGCTCCTACTGTAGGTCCTTTCTCCAAACAGGAGACAACCCTTCAAAAGGAACAGGGAGGACACAAAAGCAAACACAAGTGCTTGTTTACAGAACCTGGGTGGACAATGCTAATAAAATAGTTAATGAAGACATAGAAAGGAAGAAAATAATATATTGAAATTAGCAGTAAGGTTCCTGCACCCTAACTGTTTCAGCATTTAAAGAATTCAAATGTTCAGCTCTTTGGGCTGTATGAAGGAAGAAAATCTCAGGCTTGAGAAACAGGCTAAATTTTATACCTCATCTACTTGAAAGGAGGGTGTAGAGAGGTGGGAGTCAGTCTCCTCTCCCAGGTAAAACAAGTGATAGAATGAGAGGAAATGGCCTCAAGTTGCACCAGGGGAGGATTCAGATTGGATATGAGGAAAAACTTCTTCACCAAAAGGGCAGTCAGGCATCGGAAAAGGCTGCCCAGGGAGGTGGTGGAGTCACCTTCCCTGGTGGTATTTAAAAAACAAGTAGACAAGGTGCTCAGGGACATGGTTTAGAGGTGGAATTGGCAGTGTTAGGTTCATGGTTGTACTTGGTGATCTTAAAGGTCTCTTCCAATCACTATGATTCTATGATTCAACACTGCTTGATGCTGGCTTGGGGGCTCCTTCAAATTCCCTCTGGTGTTTTCCCCAAGTTCCTCTGAAGATCACTGTTCTGTGAGTTACTCAGGAAGCAGTTTTGACTGCATCCTCCTGAGCTGTTAATGGGTCTGACCTTTTCAGAAACACTAATGCCCCTTCAGCCAGATGCATTAAATTTCATCTGCTTGATTAAACTATTAGCAAATCATTATCTCACTGAAGGATAAAATGTTCTTTCCCAGAGGAACTAGCCATGCATAAATTTCAGTGCAAATACTCTCCCATATACCTAACCTTACGTTTTGCATAAACACGTTAATTGCCAACCATGCTTTATATACTCATGGGGTGGATGCACACAGTACTTTACTGGGTCTCAGCTGAGACGGGACGCGATGAAAATCAGCCCAAAACAAACCCCCCACCCCACCTCTGAAAAATACACGAGGGGAAGCAGATCTTTTTAAAGTGACTGAAAAGGAGAGCGGGGAGAGGCGGCGTAACGCCACAACCTCCTGTGGCTCGGCACCGCCATGCCAATGAGCCATTACCAGGTGCTCACTCACGCTGCCCTCGTTCCCAATCTGCCCAAGCACATTCTGCACGTACAAGGTTCTTGTGAGACCAGCAGTAAGCAAAATCCCATGGGAAGTCCTGTGCAGTTAGTTATTTCCTTTCCGGTGATTCATCTCGTTTATCCCAAACACTGACATTTGGAAAACATTCCGAATGCCAGGTATTTCCTCACCTTCCAGCCACCTGTGCCAAACACATCCTCAGTGCTGATAAACGTGTGTAGGAAGGTGGTGATCCCATACTACCTATATTGGATGAAGGCTGAGTCCCTTTTCCTCACCCACCCACACAAAAATGTTCACTTTTCAATGAGTGATATAAATTAACAGATCTTATGCGTCATTCCAAGAGAAACTTCAGAGGTTCATCTGAGGCCCTCATCTTGCTGAGTTTCAATTTGATGGCATTCCTCACTCTGAAAATCACATTTAACTGTCATACCGTATCCTGGTGTGGAGGTAAGCAGAGCTGCTTCAGAAGGAAAGGCCATCCACCAGTCAGGCCAGAATCATTTCAGCCACAGATGCTTTATCTACCAAAGTGTATTTTTTGAGGAGACACACTTTTTTTTTTCTTTTTTTTTTTTGGTGATATCTTAGAAGTTCAAAATCTGAGTGCCTAGTCCCAAGGCACGATGTGCTGAGCACTTTCAACACCTGCTGAATTCAACAGGAATCAAACACGCTCTGCATCTAGCATAACTAAGCATAAAAGGAACAAACATGTTTGTACTGAAAAATTAAAACCATGAGCTTTAGCCAGGAAACTATTTGAAGGGTCTGCTGTTTGTTTCTCCTCATACAGAAACTTCACTCTTTTATTGTTTTTATTTTTTTTGATGCCTTCACTCTCAAAAGCCTGTGTCACTTTTTACTCTACTACACAGGATTGGATCCACTGTCCTTTAAAAATGTTAAGCAGAAAGCCTCGCCCTTCAGTTAGGAAGATCTTTTCCTTCATGGAAAACTAGATATAAAGAAGATAACACATCCTAATTTGTCAGATGTACTTTTTCCCCTATACCTAAGTCTTCTCTCACCTTTACTGTAGATGTCCTTTACTAAAGAGATAAATTTTCCCCAGTCTCTTAAAAGAGTGTTTACCCTCCTGCACACCTACGATGGACTGCATCCTCACTTCTCTTGTAGTTGTTACTTTCTTCCATAAGAAGGAGAGGAGTTTGGTGAGATTTTGGTTGTTTAAGGTGTTTTTTTAATTAAAGTTATAGTTTAAATATGTCAGTACATAGTAAACAAGAACATGTATGTTCTGGAATACATATTTTAAGAGTCAAAGGCTTTAGGTGGTTCGAGCTAGTGTGCTGCTGCAAAGATACTTTTTGGCATCAAATAGGCTCTCATCTGAGCCAGAGCAAACCTTCATTGTGTTGCTTTTTTTTCCCCCTTCGTTCTCTGTGTTCCCATTGAGAGTTATTGCAAAGTGAGAAAGATATTTTTTCATTAACTATTCTACTACGACTAAGAACCAGTGAAAGATTTACAGGTTCCCAGATTCCTGCTTTACTATTGTGTTCTGTAAGCATGGAAACTGATAATACTATAGAAACAATGCCAGCCTTCGCTTTCACCATGACCTGCTTTCCACCGATTTAAAAGCACTCAGCCCCATTAGCTTACTTTTATAAGCATGCTTGTCTTAAGAATACTGTCATCATCTCCAGAATATTTAATTTTTTATTACTTCTAACTGACTTCAAACTCAAAACAACTCAACACTTGATTTCAGTTTCTCCCCCAAACCTCCCTCTCTGCTACTGCCTTACAAACTGTAATGAATAAAAGACGGTCCCTCAATCTACTTGGTTTATTTTCCTTTTTATCCTCTATTTTCTGGAACAAAATATTTCTACAGCGGGGAAAGACTGTCTTCAGCCCTTGCTCATCCCTTTTCACAGAGTAAACTCCAAGGATTTGAAGAGGGACACACCCCTTCCACTTTAATTTGTAAAGGCAAATGATACAATCTTTTTGTTTCCCACACAGGTCTAATGAAGACACTGGTCCTTGCATTTATAAAGGTAGGTGTCCTTCCTCTAGGCCAGGACATGTTCCAGCTACAACCTTTCTTCTTCTCTGTTTGAGAAGATGTACAATTGAAAAATTACAGGACAAGCAATTTCCTATCAGATACTGCCCATGTGATTTTGTTCTTACTTGCACTAGAAAGTGCATTGAGACTATTGGTGTTTTCTGTTGCAACAGAGTGCAGCCAATAATTATGAAAAACCTAATCTAAATCCCAAATTACCAAAGCAGAGCATCTTAGTTTGTGGAAGGCCTACCTTTCCTAAAGCAAGCTGGCTATATCTGTATCACGAAAGCAAACAAATGAGACTCTAAGAACTCACACTGCTTGCACTTTAAAACATTATTTAAAACATTATTTAAAAAGACTTTTGTGATTGGATCTTTAATTAATCTACTTTATAGAAAGCACAGTGAGAAATCAAACAGATAAAACTTCTCAGCATGAAATATAACAGTGAAAACAATCTAGGAAAAAGCTATGATCAAACCAAACAATCTCTGACCGAAGATACCGCAATTATATGAAACCATTTTAAAAAATGATCAGTTTTAGAAAAGTTGGATATCCTGCAATTTTGCCCAAAATAAAATGCAGGAACACTAGAATAAAAATTTTAAAATTATAAATATTTTATATTTATAATTTATATTAGAATTTAATATTTTTATAAAATATAAATATAATTATAAAATCATAAATACAATTTATAAAATTTTTGATGCAGCACGATGCTTGTTGTTTAACCATTTTTATTACTTTCAAGGACTAGAGACCCCCTTCATGCCTAGTGCTGCTCACTAGTGTTCCAGCATCCGGAGGTGCCAGCAAGGCCAGCGGTGCAGCACAGCACAGTACAGCCTCCTGCTGAAACATGCCAGGCTCCAGCTGCCTGGGCACGGCCTTCAGGAGAAATTTCCTAGAAAAAAAAAGCTGGGGGCAAAGACAAGAGCAGTTCTAAGTGCTCCTTTGCCACACCAGGGAAACCTGCTGGCCTGAGTGCAAGGGCAAACGAGATGGATGGTTACTGCAGAGCCATCCTTGCAGCAACCAGACCTGCCCTACACACGGCTGGGTCACACCAGCTCTGCTTAAAACGAGGTTGAGATGGTCCTGGGAAAAGGTAGCTGCCTTCAGGGTAGAGATGCAGCCAAAGAAGTTGCCTTAGAGGGAGGAGGGAATGATCTTTAGTGCCAACATCAGCTCTGAGGCCAAACCCTGCTATTCAGAAACAATTCTAAAACCAATTTCTTACTTTCCTGATTTACAGATACTGAAGTATCCCTAAAGAAGAGCCTCAAGCGCTGCCGCGGAGCGCTACTTCACAAGGGCCTGGAAATGAACATCAAACTCAAATATTTCTAGAAAGCTGAGGCTTTGTTTGACCTACACTATTAGTGTAATAAAAACTAACTGTACAGAGATTGCTCCTCTAATGCACTTTTTTTTTACATTAAACTTCACTTACATATGCAAGAAGGCAATTGTAATTTACCCTCATAAATTATCTTCCATCTTCCCTCACATGAAACAGTGGGAAGTAATCACCCTATTTTGCTATCTTGATTTATCTTTAAAGGTACTCATTAAGAGAAATGTACATCCAGCAGGTGAACAGAGATAAGTGGTCATAAGTGATGACAGGCAAAAATATCCAACTATCTGATCTGAAAAAAGGCCAAACTGGAAGCCAGACGCACACTGAACTACCCACTTCACTCGCTCTTTATTCAGCTCATGTTGGGATGATTCAACGCATCTTTACACGCAACTCCCTCCAGCATCTTTTAGTCACAAAACCAAGCATTTTCCATTTCTTTTTCTAAACAAAGGGCAGAGCAGTGGAACGGGAACTTGCCATTCAACAGCGGAAACTATTTGTAAAGCTGGGAAGCTGGAGACACTGGGAAGAAAAGGCTTTAATGAAACTGGCCACTGTGTGTGCCAACTGCCAAGACTTTTTATATATTCTTCCAAGGAACACTGACTGAGGCTTTTTCTGTATTTACTCTTTACATCACAGTTATTAAAATTCTTTGAATTATGCAAAATAAGGAAATTATTGAGAAATGCTGTATTAGAAACAGGCAGGCTTTTTCTCTCCTGCAACTAGTCTGTAGCTGCACTCAGTGACCCATTAACTTATTTTTGGTTCTGTACAAAGCCAGCACAGAGACATTTGCGACTCATTATCAACTAAGCACAGGAATTCACCACTAGAGCTTCAGCTGATCCTGATCCAAAGGAAATCCCCATATGCTTGGCATTTCTGAAATACAAGCACTACAGTTGTTGCTTGGTAAGAAGACAGTTTCCATACACAACAGAGAATATGTTTATATTTATGGTTTTGGAGGTTTGTAACTCAGCCAGAGGCAGATAAATTTTCCCAGGGCAGCAAACCTTCTATCACTGACATCCGGGTAAATCTCAGTACTCTTTCAAGTCGCTACTCCAAAGCATGGAAGCAGTAGAGCTGCAATGGTTTTCCAGACCAACATTTAAGCCTGCAATCCTTTTTATTATTGCCTTTTTTTCATTATGAGATCCCACATTCTGCGGCAAAAAGATGCGCTACACAAAACAGCTTTGCTCACTATGCAGCTTTCATTCATTCATTCCCAGAGCACAGTTTGTCCTGTGCTGTGGAGGAGGAAAGCTCTTGCGGGTTTGACTTTGGTGTCTGCTGTGACACAGCTTCCTGGAAGGAGCCTGGAGGCGAGCCCAGACACTGCTGCTGCCTACAGCAAGGGCTGACCCCATCCCTTGGACCTGGAGCACTCACAAAGTGCCTTCAACAGCCAGAGGTTACTAGTAGACAATTGTACTGGGTCTGGCTGAGATGGAGTTAATTTACCCCATAGCAACCCTCAGAGAGCGGTGTTTTGTGTTAGTAGCTAGAAAGGTGTTGATAACACACCAGTGTTTCGGTTACTGCTGAGCTTGCACAGCACCCAGGCTGTCTCTCCAACATTTTCCTGCCCCCTAGTAGGCTGGAGGTGGAACAGGTCTTGGGAGAGAACTTAGCCAGGACAGCTGACCCAAACTGACCAAAGGGATATTCCATACCATATGACATCTGCTCAGAAATAAAAGTAAAGAGAACAGAGGGGGAAGGGAGGGCATTAGTTATTTATGTTTCTCCTCCAGGGTAACTGCTATGTGTATGAAGCCCTGCTTCTTGGGAAGTGGCCAAACGTCACCTCCTGATGGGAAGTAGAGAATAAATATTCTGTTCTATTGCTTCTGAGTGTGCAGGTTTGCTTTGTTTCTATTAAACTACCTTTTGCCCTGACCCATGAGTTTGGGGTTTTTGTTCCATCTTATTTTCTCCCCTCCCCATCCTACTGAGGAGGATGGTGATAGAACGGCTTGGTGGGCACTCGGCATTCAAGCAAGGTCAACCCACCACAGTCCTTTTTGGTGCTCAGCAGTAACCAAAACACTGGTGTGTTATCAACACCTTTCTAGCTACTAACACAAAACACAGCACTCTGAGGGCTGCTGTGGGGAAAATTAACTCCACCTCAGCCAGACCAAATACAGCAATGCAGCATTTTACAACGCACCAGCACCGAAGTGATAGCTAAGTGAGCAAAAGTCTTGCCTGCGAGGATATTCAGTGACCAGTCAGTTGAGAAGGGCCTTCAGGATTATAATAATCACACAAATACTCCACAGTCAACCTCTCTTTTGGACCAAGACAAAAGTTTAGCTTATTTCCCTGCCCTTGTAAACAGTGCACAGAAAGATGGGGGAGTCGAGGCAAGCACGTGACATTTTCCACTCTGCTATGGAAAAGGAGAAGGTGACTACATAATTACAGATGGTGCGATAATGCATACACTAAGACTGGCTACAGTAAGGTGGGAATTTAAATTCTGGTATTTCATACCTTTTAAGAGCTCAAATTGGCAACCTTAATAACATTCTTTGAATTTTTGAAGTAATATAATTACTTTCAATTAATCCAAATGAAAGAAGAATGAAATATCCTTTCACGAGACACTGACACACATTAATATTCAGGGAGCAGAGTGGTGACCACTAACGTACCAATGCTTATTATAACTCCCAGGCAGCAGCATCTGAGCAAGCTTCTCCTTCTAGCCAGGACAGGAAATAATTGTCTGACGTCCATTGTCAGAAGCTGACTAACTAATAGCAATGAGCTGTAACAGTAAGTGCTGCTGTGAGGTCTTTGTTATATGGAATAGGAAAACACGACCTTCAATGTGACCACTGACTCCCTTGCAATTCCCCTACACTGTCTCATAACACTGTCTCTCCTCCCTCCATCTGAGGCTCTCAGTCACAATCACAAATGCAAAAGATCCCCAGTGACATGGGGAAGCCCAGGTGAACAGGGGGCACTTGCCCCCACTTCCCTCCACTCCTCCTGGCAGCACATCCTTCATGAAACCACTCGTGATCATACTAAAGCTCACCCTGGAAGATGCCCTTCCCCTGGCAACAATCCTCTGATGGATATCTTGAAGGCAAAATGCCCCAGATTGTATTCTGTTTTCCGAGCAGAAACACAGAAATCTCTCAAACATTCCCTTTCATAATTCCCCCCACCACTTTGAGGGGACTTAAGGGATTTCAATTTTAAAACCATGGGTTTATGCACTGACTCTGTGGCCATTACCATTCTGAAAATTTTACCTCTGCTCCTGAGTACTTGTGTGTGTGCTGAACGAGCTTGGCTAAGCAGACTTCATCACTGACTGGCATGGACTGAAAATTAAGTTTGAAGATCTCCCCACGAGTGGCTGCATCTGGCAAGGGCACGTAGATAATTCTGTCTATTCGTCCTGGTCTGAGCAAGGCCTGCAATGAAAGCATCACAGGGAAAGTTATAGCACACAGCACATCACATCAAGAAAGTAAAAACCACAACTCAATTAAAAACAACCTCACCGCCAAACAGCCAACAAAAAGCTGCACAAGAACAATCCAACAATGTGCAAGAAGAGTTATTCTCCTCTGTGAGGATGGATCAGTCACTGAAGAGACAATAAGGCTACTCAGCTTGAGAAATACCAGTTTGTGGAAAAAAGGAATCATAAAGGAACTATAGTCATTTTCCTAAAACAATAATTTTAGGCTTGTTGCAAGGTGTGTTGGAATGTTAGGGTTTGGCAGAAGAACAGGTGGCAATAGATGCATCCCAAGTTCAAATCTTCAATCAAGACAAGTGGAGAAAAAAATATTTCTTTAAGTGAAGCTTACATTCAGGATTCATGTTGCTTTATCCCAATTAGAGCTGCACATGCTCACAGAAGAGCAGATTACTCTGACAGGTTTTTACACAAAATAAAAATTAGATTAATTAAGAATGATCATTAAAATCCACATTCATCACACAATCCTCACAAACTTCACTCACACCAACAAAACAAAAAACTCCCCACACCAAAATCAAAATAACATCATCACAGCACCCCACAAAAGTGGACAATTTACACACTCTAGGCAGAGGCCGGTGATGCTCAGCTTCAACAAGGGAGAGAAAAAGCCATAGACTTGCAAAAGCTTTATAATTAATACATTTTAGCATCAGCCTCGCACTGCTGGAAAAAAACTGGTTTTTCCTTCTCTTATGCCACAAGATAAATTCAACAGTTACAAGCTAAGGCCCCAACTTTGCAGTTTCATACATGTACGTGGCCCTTGCACTTTGATTTCCCAGGGTTACTCAGATGATCTATACCCTGGTGAGGTGGGAAGGTGACAGAGCAAACTGGGCAGCAGTGATAGACAATGTAAGAGGGGACAATGGCCACAAAGGGCAGCGTGGAGGGTTCACACTGGATGGGAGGGAAAAAATCTCTAGATGAGAAGTGCAGTCTCGGGGCAGGTCACTGGGGAGGCTGCAGAAACTCTGTCCTCGAGGGGTTTGTGGCTCTGCCAGATGAAGTCAAGCCCTCCCCCATCTGGTTCTGGTGACAGTCCCACACTGTGCAGGAGGGGGACCGCAGGGTCTCTGGAAGCCCCTCCAACCAGTGTTTCTGTGACTCTCTGCCTTCTGGATGGAGTCAAAAAGTAAATATCATCTCTATATAAAACAATTATATCTGAAACACAGGGGAAGCCAAGCTCTTAAATTTGAGAAGAGAGGAAGCTCATTTCTTTGTATTTCTAAAAATCTCCAAGATTTTTTAAAACCATCTACAGTTAAAAAAAATAAAACCCCTCCCAGTCTTTCTTACTTGACAATTAAAAAAACCCAAAAAACCCTCTGTGCATAGCAAATACATATAAATAGCATTTAAACTATTTTTTAAAAACTGAACAATGTTTATAAGATTCAGCATGTAACCTAAATTGTTTTTATGTTATGGTTCTCCCTTGGGCAGAGCAGTTTGAGTTCCAGATGACTAGAGATATTGCATGGCTGTCCTGGGCTGTCAGCCAGTAAGTCTTTTCCCAGCCCGATCATGTCAGTGAAAGTCATGCCGAAAAAATAGTAGGAAAGAGCTTTCCTTCCTGCACAGCATTGATCAAGTTAACACCCTTCCTAGAGTTTCTTTAAAAAGACTGTTGTGGTTCTTCAGAGTGGAAAAATATACCCTGAATTTTGAGAGATGTCTTGTTATTTTTAAAACAGAACATGAAAACGCTCAGCAGAAAGTGCACGGCACGGCAGTGTGTTGCATCGAGCTGTGTGAGGAAGGCTGCACTGGGAAGACTAAAGGTCCACATCCAGCCCTGGTACCCTGTCCCTGGCAGTGGCCAGTGCTGGATCTCTATGGAAGAGAGCAAGCAGCAAGCTGTTGACTGATATTTCCTCAGTAGACTGTGCTACTTTCCACAGCAGTCTTGATATATCCACCAAAGAACTCAACCCACTGATGATAACTCAACCAGCGTGTAATTCGGTGTCTAAATCACGTGTGTGCTTGGATACTGCCATTTTTTGCCAACACACTTGAAAGAGAAATTTGCATGTTTCAAGACTAGGCTTGGAGGGAGAGGAATTATAGTGCAATTGTGTTCTTCGTGCTCTTAAGGAAATGCCCATAGCTAATTCTATTATTTAGAAGAAACAAGAAACGTTCACATGAGTACGGTGGTGTGCCTCTTTTAAACCAAGGCAGGTTTAATCAGGACACCTAGGGAATTCAAATGTTTTCTAGAGCCAGCTTAGCTTCACACTGATGAATGACTATGGCTGTTGTGCAAGTGGGACAGGAAAAATGCTTGATGCCAATCAGCTGGGAACAAAAGCTCCCCTGCATTGCATCGGCTTCCCATCCTGAGATACAGCCCTCTAATGTGATGGAGCACCCACGCTTGCAAAGCACAACTGCAGATGTAAAGGAGAGAATTGTTGGGGTTTTTTTTCTCAGTTACTAAAAATTGTTTTTCCTCCAGTTTGTCCCAAAATGCTTTGTATTTTATATACAGTCACAGTTGGAGGCCCAAGTTTTAAACACGCTATCGTTACTTTTTGTTACAATCAGGCCTAGGGACTGTATCCAAGATGGCCAGATGTGCTGGGAGCTGTACAAAAAAAGCAAAAGTCAAGTCTCTGCAGTGCCTGCTGCTTAAACAGACATAGACAAAAAGGAGAGGAGAGAAAATATTCTGTATCCTCACTTTAGAGAAGAGTTAAATTCCTTCCAGTCCCTAAAGAAAGGAAGATTGAACTGAAAGCTGGTCTCCACCGGCCCTCCAAGGACAGGAAATGTGGTGACCCTGGGAGATCCTGGGCACAGTCCAACTGCTCCTCACTCTGCTGTCACCACTCCTGTCCCTTTGGCAAGGCACTGGCCCTCTCCCCTCTACGCTCCTGAGGAATTAAAAGTGGACAGAGAGGGTAAGGAAGGAGCCTGCCTTGACCTGTCCTGCACTACTGGAGGACAAACCCCTGGTGAGAGGCTGTAGGAGGGCTGCAGAGCTGCTCTGCTGCCTGCTGCCCTGAAAGCCATCAGAGAGCAATGGCAAGTTGAGGCCATTCTCATTTGCAGGACATCACGTTGGCCTCTCAGGC
Organism: Caprimulgus europaeus; assembly: GCA_907165065.1. The sequence goes on along the minus strand of OU015526.1, from coordinate 76,338,339 downwards.
TTTTGGTCTCTGCATAATTCTCTTGGAGATACTTTTACTTTTCAGCCAAAATAATTCAGTATTCAGAACTGAGCTGCACGTAGAGATGTGCAATAAGGGAAGAAGATATCCCTCTTGATGTTTTTGCACACTCAAGTTTCCTCTGGAGGAAAATGAGCTCTTTCTGGGCATTTGATGTGGACACCTGCAGCAGCAGCAGCTTGAACACCAAGGCGTAGGTCATGCTTACTTCTGCTGCTGGCAGCAGTGCTGAGTTTGATGGATGCTGGCACCACCTTTTTCCTCAATGCCACTTTCTTCACAGACCTAGAAGCTATTTCTGTTCTTAGTGGTGTATTGCATGCTGCGGGCTTCCCCACAGGGAAGGGTTTTGGCATTGGTTGCTCCAAGTACACCATGACTTTCACAGGCCATTCCAGAAGATGGAGCTTCAGTCTTGCAGTTTGCACTTTGGAAATGACAGGGAGAACCATAGGGACACCCAGGTCACCTCAGGACCAGCCTCGCTGCCCACAGGGATACCACACTGACCGGTTGGCAAGGCAGGAGGTGAAGCCGTCTGGGATTGATCCTCGCTGCTGAGCTGGAGGAGGAGGAATTCGTCAGAAGGCGGTGGCTTGGCTGTGCAGGAGGAGAGGCAGGTGGGGGAGGGTGAAGAGTTGAAGCAGGGCTGCAGGTTCAGGCAGATACGAGCTGCCAGCAGTACAAAATTAACCGCTCGCGGCTGGGAGATGCAAAACTGATTTGAGGCGAGGAGCACACAGGAGGTGGGAAGTTGATGGGGCCAAAATTAATTGATGTGTGCGCAGAGATGCATAATTCACTGATGGCAAGATGTGAGGGTTGCATAATTTATGTAGGCCAGGAAGGGCACAAAACTAAGTAATTGGGGTTTTGGTAGAAACCAGAATACTTCAAACCATTAAGCAATTCTTTTGCAAGTGTATGTAATTTTTTTGTTGTTACCACAAAGGTTATGAAAGGGGTCTAAGTACACACACACTGGAAGGTTACCAGTGGTACCCAGACACAATATTCTTCAGGGGAGCACTAGGAAAATGAGATAATCGTCATGTAGTACCTAATATCATCAGTAGCAAAAACATCTTAATTAAGAAGAAACTGCTCCTCCTTCAAAAATAAATCCTTAAATTCTTTGGCAACTAGAAGAGAGTATTATTTCAAAATATATCATTGGAAAAGATTGCTGGTTCAAAAATGTGTATTTTGTGTGCAATTACAAAGATAATTATTTCAGGAAAGAAAAGTTAAATAGGTAAAGCCAGGAAAATATTTGTGGTTCCTGTTAAGAATGGACTAGAATTAACCTTAGGGCTTTGCTAATTTTCTTCCTCCTCCTTTCCTTTTTTTTTATTTTATTTTTTTTTTTAAAGTATCCACCTTTAGTTAGCTTTTCCAAAGGATGCTTGGCCATTTCAAGAATTACATTGCCAACCAATGCAGAATTATAAAGCTGACAGAAGTGTACCCAGCTGATGAGCTTTCTGTGGCATAGAAAAAATAGCTTTCCTACCAACATACCTAACAGCCATGCCTAACTCATCAAAATCATTCTTAATCAGATCTTATAACAAAATGTCATACATAAACAGTGCAAGAGGGTAACTTGACATTAGAAAAAAAAAAAATATATAATTCCAGAAATGTGGCAAACTTGGACAATGTTTTCATTAGCAAAACTTAACTTGCATAGCAAAACATAAGCTGCAGAGTAAACAGCACATTGAGGCGTGTGAAAGAGCAAGTAGGTTCAGCAGGTAACAAAGTTCATCTGGAGAATCAATGTTACTGCATGTTCTCTGCTGCAATCAATCTCCACAAGTAGGAACAGATTTTTATACTAAATTTAAGACATTTCCTTTCAAGCAAATACATTTATTTTAATGCAGGACCTGAAAAATGCAGCTAAAAGTTTAATCCTGCTTTTGGAGTCCATTGGGATTAGACCACAGATGAAAATGAGAGGACTGGAAATAAGAGAACAATCTGTTTCCTTTGTAACTAAATCCTTCCAACTTAGATTAACAATTGCTATTTATGAATCCTGGTCGTGCTCCCTGCTTACAAGGACTCCCAAATACGAGAGGTACTCTGTATTTTGCAGTCTACTTTGGTAATACAAGCTTTTTTACTTTCTTCATTACAATATGTGAACATAAGTAAAGCATTTTAAAGTCAATCATATTTTTTCTGTAGTCTGTGTGAGCAGTAACTGTTTGTGAGATCCTCTCAGTGGTTTTGCCCATGTCAGGACAGACGTGTTGCTAGCGTGGAAAGTGTTAAGGTAAAAGATAAGCCAAGGAAGTGAATTTTTTTAACAACAATGGAGAGGTCTTCTTGTGGTATCACATTTATCTCTTGTGAAGTCAGCTCCCATAAAGGTGCTTCTCCTCCACTTTTGAGGCTCACCTCAGTGCCTGATATTTTCCTTCTCACTCTGTGCCAGACCAGGTCATGCTCCCAACGCAACAGACCAGGAAGCGCTTGGCGTTTCAGGATCTTTGAGAGATTCAAGTACTGGAAGCTCATCTGTCCTGTTTGCTAGACAGGCTACTGGAGGCTTTTTGCAACCATGGATTAATGACCAAAATTAGAAGATGCTGAGGGGAAAAGACACATTAGAGTGCGACTGTTAAGGACTTAAAAACCACAGTCCAGTGGAGAGCTAGAGTTTATTACTCCCTGAGGTTTTTGTTTCCCCTCTATCTGGCATGAGCTGCTTCAGGAGGCAACCTCGAATTCCTGTTTCAGGTGACACGCTTATTTGCTGTGTCACAAGGCCGGAGTCTTGTAATTACAGCCTCCTGAGTCAAGAAACACTGCTTTTTTTCTTGCTAAGAGCCCCTTTCCCCACACTCTTCCTCTTCCCCACCTTCTTCCGTCTGTGCCAATGTCTGTCACCACTGTCAGCACACGCCAACATCTCTAACCAGCTCCCCTCTTTGATGACTTGTTTGCTGGTCACCACCCTTGTACTTCTCCCAAGATTTGTGCAGATTACTTTCTGTTGTCATTACACAACATCTATGATTCCTCTCAGGGTGGAGCAGTTTGCTTCTTTAATCCACAGTATATCCACTACTTCAAAAATTGCATTTGCAAACAGAATTTTATTAGATATTATCAGAAACTAGTTCCTACAAAATGTTGCAGTCTCTTATGATCAGTCCCTATGCAAAGACTTCACCTTCCACATAGATTTCTAAAAGTCAGCCTGTACAACCCTTCTGTCATGTCAGTCTTGCTCAAGACCTGGAGCATTGTGCAAGTTGACAAGAAAAGACATGATAGGTTTGACAGCAGGTGTTCAGGAAGAATGCGCACTATCAAGTGGCAGTGAGCACAGCGGGAACATTTCACTCAGGCATTAACCAGAAGTACTAATTAAAGGCAGAGAACAAACACGTGCTTTGATACACTGACAAACAGTAAACCAACTCCAACAGGGAAACAGTTTATATCATCCGAGTCCAAACCAAGATGAAGCGATATGGAGAGTCAACGAGCTGAAAAGTAAGAATGCAATCTGTCCTTGACAAATGCTCCTGCTCGTGTAGGATACTCGCTTTGCTTATCCTCCAGGTCTACTACCATTAGTTAATCCTCTTCCTTCAACCATTGACTTTTACTCATTTCCATGACATCTCATCAACAGAGGGAAACTTTTTTGTGTAAGTCAATATATCCTCTGGAATTGCTTTCTTTGCTGGCTACTAACAGGAACTAACACCTTCAGCTTATCACTACAGATCAGTCTCTTAGTTATTACAGCAAAACACAGTTTACCCTACAGTTCCAGTATCCAGGAAAATAACAAATTCATCTTTCTCTATTAAAATGAAACCTGGGGAAAGAACTGTCTTGAATCAATAGAAACCACTGACATCCCCTGCTTGAACGACATACCCTGCTTCTGCATGTGTCACAGCAAACCAGTAATGTCCACTAACAGTGATGATTTAAAACAGATATGAGCCTTACTTAATTAAATTAGAAATAGGCAGTGCTAAAAGTTCTTCAAGAAAGCAAAAATTTCCAGAGTTGATGTGAAAGCATATTGAGCCTCCACCTGGCCAAAGCACTCAGAGCTGCTTTTGATTTTATTTTCTTACCCTGAAATCTGCTGTCAGGCATGGATGAGGTCCTGCTGCGGGCTGAGACCCTAACCACCATCACCACCACCACCATGCTTCCACCACGCAGTGCCCACCACATGGCCGGCTCGTATGCCCCAGCACCCAGTCTGGCATCTGCAGCACAGCCCTCACCTTGCTGCCAAACCATGGGGTTTTGGGCTGCTCCAGGCTGGAGGTAGCTGTGCCTCTGCCTTTTGGGATATGGTACCAAGTGTGTAATGCCAATGATTATTCATCTGCCTTATCTTCCTTATACAGCTCAGGGAAGAGGCTGCTGGGCCCTCCTGCCTCCTCCTAAACTCATCTCCCATGGTCCCTCCTGCACCACCTCCTGTGCCAGACAGCAGCCGTGGTCATGCATGGAGATGGACAGCAGGAAAGAGGGATGGGTGATAGGGTTACTGCCTCTCCACTATCTAAAGAAACTACTTGTGGATGCAGAAGAAGAAAAACTCTGCAAAAAGCCACGCTTCTATTTCCACACCTGCACAAAGCTGGACGCACTGAAACATTTCCATCTTTTTAATCAGAGTAACACCAGTGTCCCAACTGCTGTACATCACACTCCTGCCACTGGCAACGTCTGATTAACGTAGCTAATTCGAGGGAAATCGTGGAGAAAGAAGACTTGAGGAGACTTGTTTCATTGCAGCAGTGAGACCGTGCAAACACAACTGTGAGGAACAATGTGCTCCTTGGCCCATGCAGACAATTCCAGAGCGCGTTTTTATATGGTTTTGTTAAGATAGGATTAAAATATCTCAAGAAACTGAGTTTCAATCACTTCTCTTGGCAGAAACATCTGCAGGCAGATACTCTGCAGCTGCAGAACCAGTATCTCCATGCTTTTTCCCCCTGATATTTCAAACAGTTAAATTGGCCCGTTGGCACAAATTACTACAGTGCTCACTGGGAGCCAAGCTTTGCCCAGGCCTCCATCTATAAAAGTCTAAACCCGTCAGTAACACTGCACATTTTCAATGCAGTAAAAGCAGTGCAAATCCAAGCAACCCAACTGATACAATTCCAGATACTCTAGTTTGGCACCACAGAAATTCAACTCCAAATCAAGCCTTTTACGTGTATTAAAAGACACGGAGGCACCGACAGGGAATCAGGCTCTCCTCCCCTTTGCTTTGTGAATATGGCCTCAGAAAAAATAGAAGCAATTTATAGCAGGTTCTCCACAATAATTGTAGGAGACTCAAACATATGTTTTCAAACCACAAACTCTGTAAAAAACAGCACCCAACCTTTCTTCCTCTGTTCGTTCAGCGGCAGCTTTGCCATCCTCTCCTTACGCCCGTGTGGAGCGGCAGAGTCTCGGCTCAGGGCTGCAGCGCCGGATTCCTTTACGAGGGGGATTTCAAACACAAGCTCTTGTTCTCTCCCCATGTCCAATCTGAGCAGTCTTATGGCAGTGGTGTGCAGACAGAGGATGTCCCAATTTTTGGCTGTTTTCCTGCAATTTTCATAAGGAACAGGAGCAATCTAGTCCTTTGCCACTTGCTGGGTCTCACAGAGAGGTTTTCAGGGGGAAAAGGCACTGGAACTCCCCTTCTTCTCCTTTAAATGCTATGCAGCTCTTCCTCACCCATTTCTAATAAAATGATTTTTAGTGAAGTTAAAATTAACTGAAGAAAAAAAAAAATCTATCATCAGCTAATAAACAAGGTAACACACCCTCTTCAGCGTATGTTTACATAAGAGAGTCCTCCGTGCTCCTGTCTAAGAGGTGCAAAACCTCAGGAATGTAATGTTTTTTTTTCTTTTCCCTCTTTTTTTTTTGGGGGGGTAGGTTTTAATAAAAGAACCCCTTTAGAAAAGATAACAATTACATGTAATGGAACCTGGAACCAGACTCTTTTGGCAATTAATCACCCAGGAGCCGTTGCAATCCTGCAGGCTGTTTCTGACAGATTTTGAGAGCTTTACAGGAATCACTGGGATAAGATGTGCCTGGGCTGGCTTCTGACAGGGACCAATCATGTACAAAGTGGATTGTTGGGTTTGGGTTTTTTGGTTTTTGTTTTAGTTTGTATATTCATACACACACACATATATACAAACACACACAGACGTGTGCACCCATATACACATTTCTATAGGAGTCTTTCTTTACATACATGGAACAACAGCAGAATTCATTTATTAGCCCAGAGGCAAAAAAAAGAAAAAGAAAGAAAAAAAAAAGAAGAAGAAGAAGAAAAAAAGCCTTTTCTTCCTCTCAGCAAAGTAGAGCTATCCATCACTTAACAGAGATACTTCCTGTTTTCAAGCAGTTGGGAAGGCATGACTTCCAACCCAAACACTTGGCTTGGCAAACTATTCCTGTGTTGACAGATGCTTTTATAACCACTTCATTCCACCTGAAGTTTCAGTATAAATTGAGGTGGTTTTTGTTGGGTTGTTTTTTTTTTTTTGGTTGGGTTTGGTTTTTTTTTTTCTGAGGGAGGAGAAAGGGAAAGCAGAAAGGAGAGGAAAGAGAAGGAAAAGGAAGGAAAATACCACAATTATAACAGCTGGATGACAGAGGTTAGCACAGCTCTGACAGATGTTACCATGTAACCTCAAAATGACATGTTAGAGAAAAAAAACCACCACCAAACCTGTTCCTTGTAGGAAAGAGAATTTTGAACTCCTGCCAAAATATTAACAATTCTCTTCAGAAGCTTTCAAAAGCTGTAACAATGATCTACCACATAATACAATATTTTCCATACATAAGCAATGCCTGAATATTACCATTGCTCTGACTGATTGAATTACCAGCACGGGACGAGATTCTTTTCAGAGAAACAACATAGCCTCAGATGACAAAAATCCACAGCAGGTCAGCTCCATCAGGACCTGCCTTGAAACAACTTTTCATCTCCTACGTTCTGTTTTCATTGGAGTCATTAATAGGACATGTTCTGAACACTTCTTGAGACTGAATACTTCAGTGTGTGACAAACAGTGGTAAAAATGTGCTGCACACAAGAAGATGTGTCTGTAAAGCCGCATGATCCATTTTAGGTAACTTTCTGTCCTATCAGTTTCTGTATTGCTTACACCTGGTTACTTCTGTGACTACCCTACCACAAAAATCTTGATGACTTCACCTGGCTTATGACCAAACTTTAGAGACCTGGTTAACAAACGACAGATAAAGTGCAAAAGCAATGTTCATGGAACAAAACAGGTATGTGAAATAAGCTGCTTCTAGAGAAAGAAGAGGTTGGCAGAGAGGTAGGCTACATCAATGAAACAATTCAGAAACCATTTCAGAAGGAAGTCAATGACTTTCCATCGTTACAGCCAACAGTGTGGCAGAAAAAAACAACCAAAAACGTTTCTGGTTTTTGTTATTTGAAAGATCTTATTTTACTACTAAGGGTCTGGAAGACCATTTGGAGCAATGAAGTAGATACTGGTCACAATAACTGTAAGCTAAAGGAAAAGTCATTCAACTCATAGAGAGGATAAAGTCACGATGTAAAAAATATCACTCATTTGTACTTGAAATTGGAAACCAACATGATCTTGCCTTTTAACATCTGTCTTGAGGCTTATATTCCTAAAAGACAAGGAGTGAAACAAACAAATCCTGATTTCAAACCCACTCTTTGGGAGGTATAGCCCTCCTGCCCCTTTGTAACTAACACATACTGGGTATAATCCAGTTGCCAATACCATTTGAGACTGGCTAAGGTATCTGAGATATCTCCCTGAGGCTGACAGGTATTACCAAGGAGGCTTTCTCCCTACCAAGGGGATAGCTGGTGGCCAGGCAGGAGGCTGCTGAGCAGAACAAATAGCACAGGATGCCTCTGTTCAGCCAGAATCTGAATCCCAACCATGCTTTCAGAATAGTCACAACCAGAAGACACACTACAGGTTTTTAACCCACTACTTGGCACTCTAGAAATGGCAGGAAGATGTGCCAGGGGAGGTTTAGGTTGGATATTAGGAAAAGGTTCTTTAGCCAAAGGGTGGTGGAGCACTGGAACAGGGTCCCCAGGGAGGTGGTCATGGCACCAAGCCTGATAATACTCCAGAAGCATTTGGCCAAGGCCCCCAGACACATGGTCTGAATCTTGGGATTGTCCTGTGCAGGGACAGCAGTTGGACCTGATGATCCTTGTGACTCCCTTCCAACTCACAACATTCTATGATTCTATGAAGCTGTCTCCCCCTTTAAAAAATGCACTCTTAATCAGTTTTTAGTTATACATTGAGAAGGAAAAAAAAAGAAACAGGTAAGTATATACACTAGGAAAGAAGCTTCTAACCAGCATCTGCAAAGCGCTGTGCACACAGTGAAGCACTGTTTGATGTAGGAAATCTAGCAGCAGACACACAACATGAGTCTTTAGACAAGGGCACGCAGCTAAGGAGCCTTTCTGGGGTCAGACGAGCGTATCAGGCAAGAAGACTTTTTGGGAACAGCCAGCTGCTGTCACCAAGGATGCCACCAGTGTAACAGCGCAGGTGACACAGTTCCACAGATTGAGAAAGTGTAGGTTAACACCAAAAAACTGCATGCTGGGACTATAAAATCCCAGCTAGCTACGTGCCAGGATATTAATATAGTCAAGACACAGGCTAATTAAGAACAGTGATGCACTGGCTGGGTCAGAAGCCAAGATACTCTGCTTGAAGAAAAGGCCCCTCTTATTATATGCCTTCTCTTATTATTGCAGCAGACAATCACTGACTTCCTCCACCTGGATGCAGGAAGATAACCTGGTGGTTTTCTCCCTCATACCAGCAGAAACCACTTTGTGTGTTGATCTTAGAAATTTGTGGGTGGTGCTGAGTTTACATAAATTACAGTGCTTACTGCAGCTGCCAGTTGCAAGTGGCAGATAGAGCTTGGACTCTGGGATTAAAAAATATGTACTTTCTAGTCATTAGGCCTGGAGCGGTGCTGATAAAAGTCCTGAAATAATTTTACAGGTCTGCCAAGTGTTTATAGCCCCTAATAGACATGAAGTATTAGATTAAAACCTTTGGTGCCACCCAACTCACAGTTCTTCCCTACGCTGCCAAAGAGTTCCTTCAAACATACACGAGACTACTGATTGTTGTCCATCTGGCTTTCTCCTTGACTGTCCCATAATGTTTCCATCTCTAAGCGCTTCTCAATGGAGGAATTATTTTGGTCAGCCCCTTTCACATGTTCTACAGTCCGCCTGAAGGCATTCCTGCCATGGCAGACAGTCTGGCATCAGATCTGGCTTCATTCTTACCACATATCCTAGATATTTCCATCTTCATTTCTGGATAATTTAGGAGATTAAGTCTTGTTCAACTCCTTGACGAATCTCAGTATTTGTTATAAATTCATTCCATTTAATACCTACTATTTCCCTGAGGCATTTACTTTCAAAAGCTTTTAGACGTCTGTCTGTACCTTTGGTGGATTTCCAGCTTTCACATCCAGCTGTTAAGGTGGAAACAAAATTTCAGTGGAAGACTCATGGGTTGGTTTTGAACTGTGGATTATCAACACCTCAATCTTCTTTACACTGGTAAATGCAGATGCTATTTCACTGATGTATTACACCCTTTCTTTCTGGACATCCTGTTCATTCACATCTCACTGTCAAGCAATGTGAAGACGTCTGTTTTGCGTATACCTTGGTTTAGTATCACATTATTGGAGTAGAAAATTACTGTGGTTCTCATTATGGCTATTTGGTTTTTAACTTTTTTTTTTCTTTTTTCTTTTTTCCTTTCTTTTGTGCATGAGTGTCTGTTGGTCTGTTGGATCTAGGTTGCCTGGAAAACAACCTAGCTGTGGTTTCTGCTAAGTAACATAATGCATGTTCTACCTAAGTCAACTATTTCTCTCCCACTTCCTTCCCACTTAAACAAAGAGTGGCTCCAAATAGCAGAGGTGAAAGATTGCACCTCTACTTGATACCTTTGTCTGCACAACGGTGTATTCATCCTGTCAATGTCTACTTCAGTCAAGTAAGCTGCACCTTGATCTAAAGCCTTGATGAAGCCATTACTTCTCTTAACATATCCTGTAATTTCAAGACGTTACAGACTCAATCCTGATGGATAGAGTCAAATATGATCTTTAAATCTATGAGCATAATCTAGGTTATAAAACATTATGGGAAGTGTTTCAAATGAATGTTTTGTTGAATTATGATGGGGATTAAAACTGATCAGCAAATGATCTTCTGTTCTACTGAACTTCAACTGATCCTTGCATTCTGCATGAAACAACATAGGAGAAGACTTTTCTAACAACAAAAAAAGCACAGCATCATACTAATTACTACAGTAGCTCAGGCCATCTTTAATTTCTCACCTCTTTTTTTTTTCTTCCTTTTTTTTTCCTCCTCAATTACATTTTTTCTACTGACTCCATACTTAAAGAATTCAGTTACTTTTACCAACAGCTTTTTTCATATTTTGGGGCTGTATTCATTTACAGCTTTCCCTGCTTTTTGCTTTTGTATTAAGTCTTTCCCTTTATGCTGTGAGCTTTATGATGGTTATCTACTTCATTAATTTGCTAAGTCTGATAGATTATTGCACTGCTCAACTGTTTAATATTACTATCGTTTATTTTCTTCCCTATTTGTTATAAAGATTTGTGTTTTTTTCCTTCACAGACCTCCTGAAGTGTATAAACATATGCTGGTAAAGTGTCTTCCTATCACCTTTTTAATATTTGTTTATGTTTCTTTGATTAATGTCATCAGTGTATCTCTTTTCTCTTTTTATACTGCATTTACTTGTGGTATAATTTATAGAAATTGGTTTTTACCCCTGAAAGGTTATTTTGAACAGTCAATTTGCACAATTTTCATAACTGGAACATATATAATACAAACTGACTATGATTTATTAATACTTGAATGTCTGGAAAGCTGCATTTATTGTGCCAGCTACGAAGCTGTCAGGCAGGAAGGACCAAAATAAGCCAAGCTGAGCTCCTGAGGTGAATCTGTTCTTCAGATAGGCTTTCTTGTTAAGTGTTGTGGGAGTTTTACTCTTCTTCAATCTACAGGTGTCCACATAGGTGTGAGCTTTCTAACTACAAAGCCTACTGTCCATACAGAATGCAAATTTAGGAAACCTTCAGTAATTTCAAAACATAAACACTGAAGTTATTGCCATACCCGAGCTGTATATTTTCTGTGCTAATAAGCAATAAGCCATTTCAGTCCCATCCTGTCACCAGTGTCATGGAAACCCACTCCTCAGCACTGGAGAACTATACCATTCAAGCAGAAAAAATACTTGATTGCACCATTATTTACAAGTAGCCTTGTGTTTTTCCTCTTAAACTTCACTGGTTAGTTATTGCCCATTTGCAAAGTGTAAAAAGGAAATATCTTCAGTGCCCATAGCGAAGGTCTTCCCAGAATTTAGCAGTGTTTGATCCTGAAAGCTTATTAAGTGTCTTGCTTGGGAGTCACTTTGAACTACAAGGTTTATCTTGGGCTCTGATCACTGTTTAGAAATAGATTTGAACTGTAGTCAATTTAACATAACCATTTGATTACTCTTTCTGTAGCAATACTCTCAAGGTGTCATGTAGGCATGCAACGTATCATTTAAGACAGACAATAGCACAATCCAGGATATAGTTTAGGAATAATGTGCCCAGCACTTGATGTTGCCCAAGGGCAATGTGGCTTGTAAGGAGACACCTGTCTCTGTTTTCTATTGATCTGGGTTTCCTGAAACATTTGCAAATTGCAGGAACTATATAAAGACATTTTAAATGTGGATTACTCTAGCTTACTTCACAGGGACATCAGTGCTCAAAGCTGCCCTCTAACGAAGAGCAAACACAAACAGGTTGTCCTTTGAGTACAGACAACTCTCAAGCTTTAGGCTTAGGATTTATCAAAGGAATCTAAGAAAAAAAATCCTACTTTTCACTAGTAGCTACATTTCTAACACTAAGTTTCAGAACTACTGAAATTTCCTCCCATGTGTTCTTTAGCTTTCAAAATTATACTAATTCTTCAAGTTTCTGAACCCATAAAGCCATGCTTTGGCTGAGGGCCAGAATATGCAGGATCAAACAGAGAATTTCATTCTACTCAAGATGCTCTGACAGAAAAATCAGTTTCAGATTCTTTCTGGGGATGCAAAGATATAATCTTTTGGTAACGATAGCATATGCATGCAGAAATTAGTCTATGGGAATTCTATGCCAAGAAATTCAGCTCATCTCGTAATGAGAACCAGAATCAAAACAACCACAGAAGGTGGGAGAATTGCCTGGGTGTTCCCTGAAGGGTTGCACATACCCCCAAACCCCTCATCTGGCACATACCAAGTCCCAGTGATGAACTGTCACTGTCACCAGCTCAGCCTGTGCAAAGGTGCTCTGGGTAAGCACTACATTAAAGTGTATGCACCCACAAAACAAGTTCCCTCCATGGACTTAAAACAGTGGACCTAAACAGAAGGTTTGTTCTGTCTCTTGGCCGCTATGACTTACCTAAGTGACCCCATTTTGAATTTCTCACACACCAGATACCATCAGGAGTGAGGCATGTTAATCTAAATTTAGTTTCTGACACAGATGACAGTGCACTCACAAGATGTCACTCATCTATGAGAATCACAGAATGGTTTGGGTTGGAAGGGACCTTAAAGATCATCCAGTTCCAACCCCCCTGCTATGGGTAGGAACACCTTCCACTAGACCAGCCTCATCCAACTTGGTATTAAACACTTCCAGGGAGGAGGCAGCCACAACTTCCTTGGGAAACCTGTTCCGGTGTCTCACCACCCTCACAGGAAAGAATTGCTTCCTCAGATCTCATCTAAACCTCCCCTCTTCCAGTTTAAAGCCATTGCCCCTTGTTCTATCACTCCCTGCCCTTGTAAAAAGTCCCTCCCCAGCTTTCCTGTAGCCCCTTCAGGTACTGGAAGGCCGCTATAAGGTCTCCCCAGAGCCTTCTTTTCTTCAGGCTGAACAGCTCCCACTCTCTCAGCCTGTCCTCGTAGGAGAGGTGCTCCAGCCCTCGGATCATCAAATGAGGAACTTCATTTAGTGAGAACAGGGCCCAACTGTGCCATAGTCAGGACACGCATAAAACATTTATCATCCTGAGGGCATGTGGGGACAGGGACCCAAAGAAAAAGAAGAAGTTAGGAGAAAAATAAACCTTATCAGTGTTTCCAGAAACGAAAGCCACGGTCATAACAGCTGAAACTGTGATCTTGATGGAAGTGGGATTCAAAAAGGAAACCAGGGTCACAACTGAAAAATAGTGAAATATCATTCTGGGAGGCCTCCCTACACTTCAGAGAGACTCGATATGTGGAGGTGGATCAGGATAACATGAAACTGCTGAAATCTGTTGCTGAGGTATTTGACTCAAATGAAGGAAAGGGTTTCTTTTCTTCATCTACTTTTTCAAAGGGCTGGACCTGCTGTGGTAGGTTGACCCTGGCACCACTGGAACTGGGGCTATTTTATGACACCATTTTACAGTGGACTTCCAGGCAGCAAAAATGTACTTGGCTATGGAGCATCTTTCTACACTGGATGGCAACAACACACTAAGAAGATTTCTGGAGAGAAGGTTCCTACATGTGCACAGCACACAATGACATTTCCCAGCAGTTAGTCTTTTAATTGTTACCTGCATTTCTACCATTTTTTAAACACAGAAAAGAGGAAACACTTTGCTTTTCAACAGGAATTACTAAAGAGATTTCTTGGTGCTGCAATTTCTATCACAAAGGGCACTGACAATGAATCAAAATCCATTTTTTAAACACAAAAATGAAGATAAGTAAAATGTAAATGGAAGTAAATTGTTCCCCGGACAAAGCTGAGATTATGACTATCAGATTTTGATGCAACCATGACTTCCCATCTGCTCAAGGTAAGTTAAAATTCAATTGTTGACGCATGATTCAAGTCTCCTTTTGCAAACACACTTGGTTTAGCATCTCTTTTTGAAGGCTGATGTTTTAAAAACGATACTTCTATAACAGAGAACAGTTTCAAGACTCAGAAACCTTCCGTTCTTAAACTATAAAACTGCCAGAATTCAGAAGTAAGCAAGTAAAAAAAAAGACCACACTACAATAATCTACACAGACGGGTGCTGGGGTCTGCACTGGAGAACTCCCTCAGCAGCACAAGCAGTCTCCAGCAACAGCAGCACTCAAAACCTCTGCAGACTTTATATGCATTTCTGCTGCACCTGCGTATAGACCAACACGAGTGTTTCATAACTCACAGGGTTTCAGAATTCCTGAAAGATTTATTAGACAACGTGACAGCCTTCAGCCCCTCTGAGAGCACAAACATCCACACACAAAAACTTTAGGGGTGGAGGGAGAGGGAAATGAATCTCAGAGTTAAGACTGATTTTTTTTTATCCCATTCTGCACATAGAAAATGCTTCCAGAAAAATCCTCAAAGTCCTTGCAGGACTACTTCTCACTTGTTTTTTAATTATGATTTGATAAACTTGAAATAAAAGAAAAAGTGTTTTAAATTTCTATTAACTACTATATACTAAATGGATGCTAAATTTTCATAACACAGCTGATGTTACTATTCATATTGCTGAAATTAAACTTGACACATTACAAGTTATATCAGAAACAATTTCCTTAACTTCCTATTTGTATTTTCATTTAAATACAAATAGACAGATATTGGAATATCCAGAAAGTCTGGGGTTTTTTTCTCAATTACATATTTCCTGCTATTTTTTCTTCAGGTTTTCATTCTTGTGCATTTCAGTGAAGCAGCTGTAAGAGGTAACAATTACAGCAAAAATGTTTAATTACCCAACTAGCTTTTAAACAGTACCTGTGGGCACATACAGTCCTCACATGAAGTGTTACTTAAAAGTAAAGCCACAGGAATTATTGTTAAATAATGGTATGATTATCAAAGAAAACTATTCTCTGTGAGTCATTTTACATTAATTACAATATATTATTTGAAAGGTAGATGCAGTTTATTCTGCAGTGCTCCTAGGAGAGTTTAATGAGCGGTCCCATTAGGATCCATAGGCAGGAACCGGACTGACACGGCTCTCGCACAGACTCGCTGCCTGCACCAAATCCACCCCGCGTACGCCGGAATCTGCATCAAACTTGGCAGGCATGGACTGCAGCAATAAAACTAATGAAAATCAGTTACAAGAGGCTACAAACAGCTGTAAAATATTTAGAGAAAACCATGGAACTGAAGACCTGACCAGATTTCCAAATCCTGCTTTCTAACACTCTTAAAATACCCACTCTACTTTTAAAAATCTCTCCAAACGATGGTTTGATTTAACAGTACACTCTAAAAATCTGAGAATTAATTCAGAAAGAAGCTCTTCAAATACCATTTATAACTAATGGGAGAATATAACTTAGGCAACATTTACAAATGTATAAAGTAGAAAAGTAGCTGTTAATCTCGATGATTTTTGCTCTTCCAGTAGGAAATTGGATCATGCACATGCTTTTTTGAAGGCAAACCTCCTCTCCTACTGCAGCCATCATTTTAATATGAGATTTAATGACACATAGCTTATATATTACTCATGTGTGCAATATCATGTTTGTATGCACTGAGCTCAACTGAAGTGCTGATGGCTCAGTTCTATGAACATCTCTATAGAGATTTGTTTTTTTCAGAGCTTGCTTTGGATGGTACCCTTTAATTACCTTCCTAAATTATCCACTGATGAGTCTACCAAAGGGAGAATCACTGTAACTTACACTTATTAAGACATGAGAGCCCCAGTCTGCTCTTATAAACCACTGTAGCTCCACTGTCATCTTCTGGCACTTTGCTAATATTTACAGCAGCAGAGGCTAGTCCCAGAAATTAAACACTGGCCAGTGGCTTCTCCATGCTATGAATCAGCAAGTTTATACAACCTCAAAATCCTAAAACTTGGGTGGCTGAACCTTAGTCATTATCCCATCACTGAGTCCTATTGGCCAGCAGGGAATTCCAGGAATCTGAAATGATCTCTAACTCACTGTGATCAACACACAAGGACTACAGACGGCTCTATTCTGCCCCAGGGAATTAAAGCCCAGGTTAAAAAGCTTCCTTACTGAGGAACTGCAGCTAAAATGTAAACCAGCACCATTTCTACCACAGAAGAAAAGCACCTGGAGCTGAAGCCAGACCATGGAGGAGGGAACAAGAGGAAAGTGTGAAAAACAGAAGAGCACGAAGAGAACAGAAAAAATCAAAAAGGAGAAAGTAAAGAGAGAAAATTTTCCATTAAAATACATCAAAAGAGCCAAAGATGTCAATAGGATTCATCCACAGGAGTGGTCTTAAAAGGACTTGCCATGATTAGCACTGCAGTTCAACAGTGAACAGAAACAAACACCAGCAGCCAGAGCTGCCTGGACTTTTGTGTCCCTTCATTTTCTGGGGAAGACTCTAGGCTAAGAACTTTTAGGTCAGAAAAGCAAGTCAAAGACTCAGCAATGGTTACAAGGTGCCTCCTTGGAGTTTCTGCTTGGATACCATAACCTTTGGTGGAAACATGTTCTGTAAGTGTCCTGGCTGACCTACGTCCCTTGGGATGTCCCTGCTGCCGTGCCACCGCTGTAGGCTCTGGGGACAGCCAGCACTGACCAAGAGCAGAGAGGTGAAGCACCTGAGCTACAGTACCTAGTAAACACAGCAACATTTTCAAACCAAAGCACTTCTTCCAGCAAATTAGGTATCTATCTCATGTAAAAAAACCCCAAAAAACTAACTGGCTAGTAAAAAACCTCCTCATTTCTGTTAAAAGAAACTAATCAGAAACATTGATTATTCATATTAAAAACTGATCTTTTATTTTTTTTTACCATGAGAGTATCTTCAAAAAGTTATCTGACATAAGAGAAAAATGAAACTTATTTTTCTTCAGCCACATGGCTCTGGGTATCTTGACTTCACTTCAACAGTTTTAGGTGAGATAAAGAAACTGTATCAGGTCTTTTCCATATTAAAAGAAACTATTCCATTTCCATAGTGAAGGGAACTGTTACACAGAGTTAAGCTGTTGGCTTTCTAGAAATAGGAATGGTTAAAAATTCTAGCTTTTTCTATCCAGGCTAGCCAAGGTCAGACAATTTTAGAAATTATTCCTGATAATTTTTTGCACATGGAAACTATTTGCTAATATTTTACTGGAAGAAAAAATTATTTCAAGTTATTCCACATGAATTCAGTTTATCTCTTAGCACAGACATTCACAGAAGAAAGCACAGCAGTTTGGTACATAAGACCTGATCTATGTAAGCATAAATGAAAATAAATCTGAAAGATGAACAGTGTAACAATGCATATTCTTTAAATTCCTCTGATAAGCACACACCAGAACACCTCCAGGGAATATGCCCAACCTTCCCTACTGTCTAAACACGTTACCCTGAAGTCTCTACTATCATCTACACATAACACACAATGATGGGTTGCCCTTGTAGAGTTTGACACAGCATTAGAAGCAGGACTTGGGAAGATAGCCAAATACCTGAGGCTAAATCCCTAGCACATTAAAAGTCTATTTACTATTGCCCCTAGTGCTATTTTATATATAAAAATGTAAAAGGAGATCCATATGGAATTAACTGTATTGTTCATTTGTTCATTTCTCTGCTTTTTTTTTTTTTTTTGGATGCATGAAAGAACTAGGTCAACATTTTCCAGAATTACCCAACTTGCTTTATATGATGAGAAAGGGAAAAAAGTTCCTATTATGAACATTGTTTGGGGCAAAACAATACAATATTTATGGGAATTTTTCTCCTTTGACTTTTTAGAAAAGGAAACATAGTAGAAAAACCCCTCCACCATGTGGAATAATATAGATTTTTGTGTGAAATAGCAGTACA
Source organism: Caprimulgus europaeus (assembly GCA_907165065.1). The sequence continues at coordinate 76,320,343 of OU015526.1, read as the reverse complement.
GACACCTACCACTGGAGCTAATAAAGCAGTAGCAGTCTATTAGGTGGGCCACTCACCAGAGGAAAATGAAGAATATATTGTGCCTTTGGGTTTCCCAGCTCTGTTTTGATTTCATAAGTATGCAGAGAAAACTAGATTCTATGTGGCATTTAATGTACTGGTTACAAGATCCATCTGCTTGATTTTACCAGTATCAGCTTCTACATCAGTTCTCTCCAATTTGTTTAGCCACTTGATACCCAGCTACACAGATGCCATTGCTCTCCACTCTTCTTCTACACCTCTGGGTGCCCCACTCTCACCTTTCAGTCCTGTGAGCAATATGGGTGAGAAAACCAAAATGTCAGCAATGCCAAGATAGATCACACCCAGTGACAACTGTTTAATTTAGCTGCCAAACTCCATCAAGCCTCCAGCACACATGCAGAAATCAAGGTTTACTAGAAGTAAAATCTGCCCAGATCTTGCACAAAGATAACAAAAGGTACACACATAACCAAAGTTTGAAGTCTCTCCTCTAGGGTACAAGGGGTGACAGAGCTCCTCAATCAAATCACAGTAAAAAAAACAAACCAATATCAGTATGGGCAAAACCAACAACTGGGGGAAGAGATCATTCCCCCCTTAGTTTTGTCCTGAGAAACACAAAAGTTTTTGCTGACATGAAGAAAGCCTGAAGCAAGCAATGGTCCCAATGGTCAAAGAATCATAATGTATAAAGATTCCTATAACTGAACCATTTGACAAAGAGTTGGACAACTTTATCATAGACTATCAACAACAACACTATCTATAATAATCATAAAAAGCACCCTGGACTTCAGCTTCACTAAACAGGAGGCATGCTTCAGTCATCCTACTTTGTCAGTGAAGACACAGTACTTCCAAAATTATCTGATTGAAAGAGACTCCATAGATTCATTAAATTGTCACATGGGATGGTGAACATGTGTTACCTCCACATAAGTTAACATATGGTGTTAAAAGAACAGGCAGCATCTGCATGAGCCCCATTGCTGATCCCACATTTACATTAATATCTTTAAAATCCATCCCATTCTGTCCTTCAACTCTTTAACATAAATGAGATCTTTTAAATTAAAAAAAAATAAAAATAGGAAGGATCCCTGTGAGCAGAAGATGGCAGTCAAATTGGCAACCTATGTGTTCACTGAACCAAAGCACCTGGTGTAGGTCATTCCCAAGAGTCCTGCCCCATTTCTTTTCAGCCCTCAACAGTAGTCAAAAGCCTAGAGAGCACAAAGAGGAACACATCATTCCTCAACATGTACCTTCTCTATTACCAGCCATTCATAAAAACATGCAGCCTCCAGAAACACCACTGGGTTTTAAGACACCACAGCTTATATAGTATATAACCATAGTTTATGCATGTTAACAGTATCATGGGTAGATCCCCACTTCTGCATACTGTCACAAATGACATGTAAGTCCCTTGACAGTTTATGTCCACAGTGTTTTGGGGTTTCTTTTAAGGTTTATTTTATTTATTATTCCAGCACACTGCCATTCCAGCTGATAGCTCCACAAGTGTGCTCACGTTCCACTATCTCTACTTAAAATATTTAAAAGGTTATAGTAAGTGGAGGAAAAGGTAGCAGATAGAGATAAGTACAGTGAGTCACATCCTCACCCCAAGGAAAAGTATTGCTTACCTTTGATGAGGTAAGTAAATAATTAGCTATACTTAAGGTACCTCTCTTCCAGTCTCTCAGAACAGTGTTACTCAGGTGAAAGCTTCTGAAGACTTTAAGAAGGAAAAGACTCAAAATTCATAATCTCCCTGTGCAGGCAAAATATCACACCTGCCAAACTAAGCATCTACACACAAGACCTTGAAGTATTAAACTGATTAATGATGGTAACAGTTTTCCTTGATAGACTGCCTCATAAATAAAACTGATAATTTGGCTAAACCTGAAGTATTTCTCAGGAATGTGCTCACTTTGACAAAAGTCTTTGACAAAACGTTTAGGTGCTTTGTCTCTCTTGAGAGAGAAGCAATGGCATCAGCATGTGAGACCAGGGCCTAAAGAAACCTCCTCTTGGGAATAATCCAGTGATTTTTGTTGTTTGGTTTGTGGTTTTTTTCCTTCTTATTTAGCGGGAGGATAAATCAGACTGTTGTGACATGACCATAAATATCCTAAGTGTCAGATAGTGAACCCCGGTGAAATAGGGTTCATCTGGCTAAATATAAATACCTGTCTTCAAGGTAATCACCCTGTGCACCACTGATAGTCAGGGGGATTTGAGGTGTAATTAATTTTTTCATTTAAAAGGTACCTAAATAAAGTTATTCATGCCCTTGAATCTCTAACTGCCTATAAAAGTGCAATAGACTATGCAGGGAGTAAGTCTGATTAGCTTAGATGAATCCTTTTCTGCTCTTCACTATTGGAAGAGTGAAGTTCACTATTGCTCTTCACTATCTTCACCCTCATCATCATCATCACAAACCCAAGGTAAATACATAAGAAAAACCAGAGCCATTTAGCATTACATACTTTTACACTAATAAAATGATCATCTTATTTGTGTACTCCCTAATGCTTATCCTACAAAACAATTTTAGCCTCTGGATAATGAATTATAATATATAACAAATAGCATAAATAAGAACAAACCATATTTAAAAGATCTGACTAGTGGCATGATGCTAATGTAACAACAGATATTACATAGGTGTAATATTTCAAATTATTTGGTAGTTTGCATATTAATATATAGATTATGAAAGTCTAAAGAAATTATTAATATAATTTTGGTTTGTGGAGTCACAAGATAAACTTATACAGTTCAGCTCTCATAGGTGGTTTGTTTTTTGTTTTTTTTTTTACTTTTATTTTACTTTTTACAGGCCAGTTCTCTGCAATGACCATTCTTCTTCATTTAAAGGCCATTCTCTGTAGTGGCTTATTTAAGGAAATTTTACTGAACACAAAAACTCCATAATAGGTTACAGAAAGTCTAATACTCTGTGAAAACAAAGGGTGCTCTGAGGATGGAAGAAAATTTGAGTCCAGGAAGGAATACTGGAAAGGCTCAGAATAAAATCAAGTTATTGAGCACAGATATTGGCAGCTGAGGGCTTTATAAACCCTGTGCCACCTCTTAACCTTTTGCCTTGGGTGGCTTCTGGTTCTCTAGGAGCTACTGAAAGCGCTTTTCAGCTCCTATCAACATTTGGTACTAGAGACCCTAAAGCTGCTAAAGAATTTGTAGCAATGCTCGTTCTGTTTGTTACCAACTGACTTTTTGTGTAAGACTCTGGCTTTCACACAGCCTCTCTAACCTCAAGTAGCACCTCACCAGTCTGCAATATTTTGGTGTAGGCAAAAAAAAAGATTTTATATACTTGAATCATTAAATGTTTTTTAAAAATCCACCCCACCAAACTAATTAACATCAGAGCATGATTTAAGACCAAGCAAGAAACATCAAAAGACATTACAACATTGTTTGATGCTCCTCTCTTGGCATTAAGCCTTCTCCAATTTCACAAACAGAGGGAAAACAAATGTTTCGAGTTACACGTATGCTCACACACTCTTGGCTAAGTGAGGCCAGACCTTTCTCTGGTAACTACACTGGTATGTCTTAGTTGCCAATTGGCTTTGGATTGCTCAGAAATACAAGGTTCCTCCTGCAGCAATACCTAGTTAACGAGGGACGATTACAAGATGAAAACAGACTGACTTCCAAAGACGAGTGAACGGATATGAACAGAGTGCAACACAGTATGAAGAACTTTATTCCTGTGTAGGCCATCACAGAACATAAAGTCCTCCTAAAGGAATTAAGGCAATCACACAAAACCTGCTAGGGGTAGTTGAAAGTCTGTGCTTTGATCATAGGAAAGTAAAATGAGATTTATCCTCATCACTGGAGGGATAGCAAATGCTACCAATGAAACGAGGGCCAGCTCCTTAGTGCGTCCCATCTTCTCTTACCACCCACTCCCAGCCCGGTCACCTCCAAAAGGCAGGCAGGGAGCTGCAGGAACGCAGGAGCAGGACCCTTTCTGTGCTGTTGCCTCTGAGATGATGAGAAAGACTGGCTGTCATGTGAAGGAGAAGCAGCATGCCTGTGTCATCAAAACTGTTCCAACCAACAGGTGGAAATCACAACAAAACGTTTTACTGCTTTGTAGCATAAAGTCAAAGTCCCACACAGATCAAACACTCTGAAACTATTTCTTAAAGAACCATCTTTTTAAATGGTTTCTGGCTATAAATTGTGCATAAGTGGTAAAATAAACAATTAAGGCAGTACAGATATTTACAAAGAAAGAGATGTAAATACATCTCCATGGAAGAAGAAATGCATGAGGAAAAATTTCTGCAAGATTTTCTCCTCCTCTGAAATTAAAAAAAAGAGGGAAACTATCAGGAAAACAACTGGGCAAAGCTAATGAGATAGACCTGTTTTTTTTAATAACCTCAGGTATCCAGAATTTTTAAGAACATATAAAATAATAAATGAATTGAAAGATACTTTCTACAGAATAACTGACAACAGTGTTTATACTATAGCTTGATATTTCCTGAAACAGCTAGTGAAACTGCCAGATTTTCGAAGGAGGTTTCCACCATTTGTTTGTTTATGGGTGCCCCTAGCCTTTACCATGACACAATGACAGGCAGGCTTTAACAAAATGGTGTACAGCCGAGCAAACACATTCACTCCCTGACCTGCAACCCCCCTGGGATGCTTCTAGTCCCTTTGGAAGCAGCAGCAGGGGCGTAAGGAACAAGTGAGATAAAGTACTTCTGGCCAATTACCAATGATGCCCCCTCACGTCACCCAACAACACACAGCAGTTTGCTCCTGTTTTCATACCTATGATGAACTTCACCTCTCTCTGTGTACGAGGGAACATCTTAAGGTGCCTGGAAGCCACAAAAGTTTGGCAAACCATTTGGCTCTGGTTTAAATATTATGTAGATTATAGAGGACAGAGAACAAGTTCTACTTTGTAAATACAATTAACAACTGTTACATCTTTACCTTTGCACTTAGGTTTTTCATTTTAACAGTTTAATCTCTGAGTCATAGGAGTGCATCCTCAATTTATTTGTTAGACACAGAAACCCACACTCTTTTCCTCAAAATGTTTGGGTTCCCAGCACTGGGCAAGACACACACTTGCCATTCTGGTTTCCAGACTAAATCAGCAGCCTGGAAGACCAGCTGGAGCTCAGGGAAGCTACTGCCTGCTCATAAGTCAGGAGACTGAACTGTCACCTGGTAAAGTCTTTCTATGTTTAAAAGCCACTGAATAACCACCTTTAAAATAAAGGACTGAAGCACTTTGGTCAACCAACGCCTAAGTAAAGACTTGAGATTGCCATTTTAAGAATCTTTTCCTCTCTTTTTCAAGCTGCAACAGGAAATCTGTCAGTGCTCTAAGATCCCACCCAAGAGTGTATTTGAAAATAAAGGACTCGGGAAGACATAGAGGAGTTCTAACTAAAAAACTCAAACCTTGTAGAAGTGTAGAAGGTATTACATATGAACACAGGAGGCTGCCATACAGAAAAGATAACTTAAACTGTCTGAAAGGAGTAGATCAATAGGAAAATGAGCTGGACAAATAGTAAAATCTACCAACTACCTCCTCAAAACAGAGCTGCCGATAGCTGTGTGAACAAGCAGGAACTCCCTTGAGTGATAAATGATTAGCAGATGTAGTAAGCACGTATACTCATGCACAGTACCTCTGTGGTTATAATGTGGTCTTCCAAGGAACCTAATGGCTTTTGCTGTGCCTAGAAGTCTAGAACACAAATCAAGCCATTTATTAAGCCTGTTAAAATGTTTTAAGTGGATTTCTCAGTGCCTAGAATACTCTTGTCTAACTTTATACTGGGTTATAGAAATCAGAGATCTGGCTGTGCAATCCAACGTGCAGGTTTTGCTAGTTGTAAACCCTTTCTCTCCATCTGCCTGGTTTAAATCTCTGTCCCACAAAACAAATGTAAAAAAAAATAATTGAGATAAGGTGAGATTGCAACAGGCTATGCAAAAATCAAAAGGCTTTCAAATGCATCTGAACCAGAGATGGAAGTACTTGTTTCAAATTAAATAATGGGTCTGATTCCCTCCTAATCAAAATAACAGTTAATTATTCATAACTTCAAAGCATTAATCAGCTGCTTAAAAAAAAATGTTCTACAATCAAAATCAAGCGCAATTGTTTCTAAACCCTTCTATGCACTTGCATATTGTTTTGGAAAAAGAAGCAAATGTAAAAGTGGTTTGCTCAGGGAAACTCCACAGTCCTGAGAGTTAAAATTAAGAGAGAAGAAAGAATATTCTGCAATACACCAGCACTCTCACTTGGCTTTGCTGTGCAGCTTCCTCCGTGTAGACAGGATGGTCCTAACTGATGTTTATGCAGAACACTGGTCATCTTTCCTGTGTGCATTGCATCATGCACAGGTAAAATTAATCCACACTATGTTAGGACAGACAAGAGATTTAAGTAGCTTTTTTAATTTCAAACTGTCTGACTGGAAGAAAGAAGTCATTAGGAAAAAAAACATATTTGGAGTCTCCAAATATTTCTTCGACACAATATAACATCTTTGCCCAAAATAAAGTTTTTATAAAAAAAGTCTTTCTTCCATATGCACCTTCTATTTCTGTATGCACTCTCCCCATTTTTTTAATAGTATTTTGGCAAAACATATGCAATAATAAAAAATAATTGGTTGAGTTTTGGTAAACCTTAAAATGTACAGGCAAAGTCTGCAAAATAGAAAGCTGGACACACAATAATGATAATTTTGTTCCTGTATATAGGGTGAGTTAATCACAGCTCACTAATTTGGCATTTGCCTGGATTCACAATTCACAGGTTTTACACAAGAATTTGTATTTCTCTAGAAAGGTCAAGTCTGAAACATTTTTCATTCCAAAAGGACACTAGCACAAAGCTGCAATGTACACAGCAACTGAAATTTGCTTCAAGCAAGGTGTGACTTAGGACAATTATGTGTACCTGATGCATGTCATCTCTCTGAAGAGGTGCCAGCCCCAGCCAGACTAAATCTCTAACACGCTGCTGGATGCCAGGGAAGTTTCTGCATTAAGCACGGACAGCACTATCCTCCAACTTGCTCCAACCACAGAGAACAGTCATGCACTAGCAGGGAGTCGGGTTCCTTGGCCTAAGAGGTTGTTTTTGTCTCTGCATTCCAATGGTGAAATTTAGAGATGTCCATCAGTAACCATGTAAGTGCAGGTGTTGCATCTGCTTTTCCCACGAATGCATTCATTTGGCTCTGTGACCCTTTGCTCACTAAATCAACCAGCCTTACAATGTCTTTTTAAGGACTCCATAGGTGTTAAGGCCTCTACTTAACTTAGTTTTCTGCTTTGAAAAAATTCTGTTTACATATTAAAATAATGACTTGACAGTCATTGAAGTTCAACTGACTATTGGATGTCACATGCAGGATACGTTCTACATAGTGTTTTCATAGAAAATTATCTTCCCATCTGCAGAGAGACAAAGGCAGGGTAAAAATATGACAACCAATGGATACGAAATAGCAGAAAATAGTGTTTTCTGCAAAACATTCCATCAAAAAGCCAGCAGGATCTTTTGAATCATGACCATAGTTTGCTTAACTAGAATAAATCACAAAACATGAGTAGTTAAGTCAGTTAGGAAAGGTATATCTACATTTCGTATCACATTTCAGAATCTTTCAAGGCGCTTTAGGCGCGTGAGTCCCAAATACCCGATTCTTCCTTACTTCTGGTGACAAGACACTCCCTCCACTCTGAAAAAGTTTGAGCAAAGTACTTTTGGAAGTTTCACCCTCAGTGAGGTCACATCATACTGAATTAAGAATATAATATGGAGTATCCTTATTACTTAGAGAAATAACTACAGCTCAGGCAATTTTCTGGGACACCTTCAGCACGTACAAGTTGTTAATAAAGTTTCATCAGCTGGAGGGCAAGGGGGAAGAGACAAAAAGAAGAGGCATTTCGGGAAAAGCAATTTTCAAAAATTGTTTTGGAAATAACTCATTCTTGAGTGCTTGCAATCCAGGTATGTACCACATAAGATCTTCTGTTTAAAGTGCAGTTGAACTACAAAGAGGAGATGGACGGAGGCTGGAGAGATTTATGTGGCTATAGACGTGTTGGTTTTACTGTTAGGTGGTGCCTAGCTCTGATTTAAGATGTGCTGAGCAGGCCTGTACATAAAATAATAATAAATTAGAGATGCACAGGTAGATTTATGTGTCAGGAGTTCAGAGCACAGAATGCATGCTTAATGAGTTTTATAAATCTGTATAAATAAATATAAATGAAATCACACTGTGGGATGTCCCTGTCTTGTGTCTCTCAATAGTATCTAAATTAGATATGGTCTATTTTCAACATATATATAAATATGCTCACAGAAACACACTAATTATCAGCCTGCAAAATCAGCTTGGGTTTTGAGAGCCAATTAAGTTCCCTGTGGATTCATTTTTGTCAGGAAAGTCAGCAGAGACAACTCAAAACATACACGGGAAGTATATCTGCTGCCTAAGATGAGATTTGTACAATTACTTTTCTGACCATAAATACACTTACTTCATTTCTCCTTGCGAACTTTACATTTCCCATATATGATTCATGGTGTTATGCCAAGGTCACTCAGGTCCTTGGTATTAAAAGGTTATATAAACACATCCCTGGAGTAACTAAAATGAATCAGATACGGAGTGGACAGAGTGCAGGCCTGAACTTGGAAAGGGAGGGAGTGTGAAAACTAAACCCCTGACAAGAAAAAAAGAAAAAGAAAAAGAAAAAGAAAAGAAAAAGAAAAAGAAAAAGAAAAAGAAAAAGAAAAAGAAAAAGAAAAAGAAAAAGAAAAAGAAAAAGAAAAAGAAAAAGAAAAAGAAAAAGAAAAAGAAAAAGAAAAAGAAAAAGAAAAAGAAAAAGAAAAAGAAAAAGAAAAAGAAAAAGAAAAAGAAAAAGAAAAAGAAAAAGAAAAAGAAAAAGAAAAAGAAAAAGAAAAAGAAAAAGAAAAAAGAGAAAAAGAAAAAAGAGAAAAAGAGAAAAAGAGAAAAAGAGAAAAAGAGAAAAAGAAAAACTTTGCTTTCCTTTGTAACTTCACACAAAACACAAAGAAATGTAGTATTACTGGGAAAGAAAATCAGCAGAAAATGTTTCCTTTGAGGGAGGAGCAGAGAGGCAAAACCCCCAATATTTGTGCCTCTAGAAACTACCTGAGGACCTCTCAGGACTCTGCTTTCTCATGCTGTCCCCCAAAACCAGCACCTACGCAGATCACTGCCTTAAAGTCCAAGCACTGACAAGGACTTGAGGTTGGAGTCTAGTTTCAAACTGCCATTTTCCAGTTGATTTTCTGTCAGGCAAGCTACTCCACCAGTGAAATAAAAGTAGAAGATGTAAACGTTGCAGTCAGGGCTATGAAAGAATCAAACAAATGGTTTCCTTTTCTGTGGTATTTCTGTTAACCCTACTGCACTCAGCTATAATCACTGACATTATGCATAAAACTGTTGGTAGAGGGACGGTGCAGAACAGTATCAGACAGTAAGACTAATAATTTATAACTCTACATCTTCAAAATACTATAATATTAACAGCAGCAGTTTATGTCCATAAGGTCTCTGGGAAACAAGGCACATCACAGTTTGACAAGTGTGGAAATTGGGGAGCGTAGACTTTTAGTGGTTTGTCAGACACATCCTAGGGAGTCAGTGTTCAAATTAGAATTAGCATCCAGGTTGTTCCTTCCAGTCACAGAATCGTCTGGTTGGAAAAGACCTCTGAGATCAAGCCCAACCGTACCTGTCCACTACTAAACCAGATCTCTGAGCACCCCATCTACCTGGCTTTTAAACTCCTCCAGGTATGGTGACTCAGCCACCTCCCTGGGCTGTTCTTTCCAGTGCCTGAGAACCCTTTCAGTGAAGAAATTTCTCCTGACACCCAACCTGAATCTCCCTCAGCACACCTTGAGGCCATTGCCTTGTGTTCTGTCACTAGTTACTTGGGAGAAGAGATACACACCTGCCTCACTACAACCTCGTTTGTTGCAGACAGTGATAAGCCTCCTTTTCTCCAGCCTCCTCTTCTCCAGGCTAAACAACCCCAGTTCCCTCAGCTGCTCTTCATCACACTTGTTCTCCAGCCCCTTCATCAGCTTTGTTGCCCTTCTCTGGACACGCTCCAGTGCCTCAATCACAGCCTTATGTGCGTGCAGCTTTTTAACCCTCCTAGGCCCCAAGCAATTCCTAAGTTGTTAGAAAATTCCGTATCACTGCCACAGAGCAATCAGAAGCAACGCTAGCTCTATGATAAAGCACCAAAGTGGAGAAGCAAGCTGCAGTGGCTGGCTTAGTAACAAGCTGTTGGTGAGCAGCTTGGGTAATAGCACAACACTGCAGGCCAGCTTTGACCTGTACCACAGAAAGAAGACATGCCTTTATTGCAGAAAACACATCATTCCCTGAAACTTATCTCAGCCTAGCTCTATACACTCCAGCTCCATCTCCCATCCAATTCAGACAGGTGATTTGGACTTCAGCACTAGACTGGACCAAAGAAATCCTGGCAGAGATGGGGATGCAAGCTCCACTGCAAGCCCAAGCAGCTTGAGCAACGTCTCTGCTAACTTGAGCTTCAGCTCGAGTGCAGGTCACGCTGCTGCTCATGGCTGCAGATCCTCCGTTAAAAGTAAACACTGGTCCCTCTCCCAAACTAGCAAGGAAGAATGTATTTTTTTTTTTCCAAGATACTAGCTGAAGAGAAGTAGGATGAAAATGTTTTTACATGCTCTCCGAGTTCTGCAAGGATAAACTGGGCCAAGAAAAAGCATAACAAGAATATTTGAGCACAAGTATTCTCAAGCACACCTGTTTAAAACTCAAAAAACAGTGGAATATGTTACCCAGTATGCCCAAGCATGAGTCTCAAAAATCCCTTTTCCATTAGAAAAAGAAGCTCTCCACAAAGCAGAGGCAATTTGTGGAGGAAGTCTGTTTAATTATGGTCCAAAGATTTTAATAAATTTAAGAGATTTTTACATTGTCCCCTGCTAAGCCTCGTTTTTCTCTCACTTAAACCAATATTGAAGAATTTGATGGTCCCAGTAGATCCAAAATAGTTACTGAGAATCAATATGCAATGTATCTGCACACCCACACAAATATTTTTCATGGATATTTATATATACTACCCAGTACCACTTCATTTCTTTCACTGCCTATAAGTAGATGGACTTTGAGTCTACCAGCAAAGCAGAATTGAGTAGACTCAATTCTGCTTTGCTTTGAATGCCTGCTCTGTCTATTACTCATCAAATAAGATTCAAAGCATGAATGGAACAAGGTAGCAGAAACTAGCTTCCAGCTTTAAATTCCTGACAGTACAAACCAAAGTCTGTAATTTATAGTTTCAGAAAAAAAAAATTAAAAAGAAAAAAAAAATGGAATGACTTCTTGTTATTGTTACCTTTATTTGAGAGGTTACAGCCAAAAACTGTCCAAATTCCAGACAGTGCAGGAACAGTCACACTTTCTCCTGCCAACTTGCAGCATGTTAGGACAGGAATAACTTTTTGTAAGAGGACAACATGGTTGAGGCTTTTTCAGAGCAACAATTTTTTAAACAGTGAATTAAGAAACACTGTCTATATTCACTAACACACTGATAACCAAACATCTGACACGCAACCTGCCTGTTCCCAACCAGACCAACACCCATTTCCTCTGCTCTTGTTCTTGTGCTATGGATCATCTTTGCTGGAAATCTCAAGATCTGGCTGATGTCCTCCACTGCAAGTTCATTCTCCCTTTTAATTTTTCCACATTTCTAACTAAGTCAGCTCTGTTTCTCCAACTTCAGTGAAAACAATTTCCAAAATCCTAAGTCCCTTTACCAACTTTTCATTCAGTGCTTCTCCTTGCCTCCACTTCCTTCCCACATATACTCTAGAAAATTTCTTCCCATAGAAAATATCAAAACACTATATCTTCACCTTCCATTTTCCACCACCACTTGTATCTACAAATCTTTCCTCTTGCATTTCATCTGCAGTTTCCCTCTTCTCATTCAGTCTCTTCCTTCTCCTTTCACTCCTCTATTTGCCCCTCTGGACTCACTCAACTCATTTGCTTGGGTCCTTCAAATCCACATCCAATCTGTCCTCAGCTTTTTGGGTTCTCTGACTCTCTCATTCCACAAAACAAACAGTTTCTACCACCCTAAAAGTCACACTCTTCACCCCCTCTGCCCCAATCCTGAGCCTCTTCCCATCTCTGTGTGGCTACCCATTCTTCCAGTTCTCATCCCAGACTGCCTCTAATTGACACTTTCCACCACTCTCTTTCACACACATCATCTGGTATCATGTTCATCACCAATATTCACTGTATTTTTCCCATCTTCCAGTGTCACTTGACATCAATATAGGCATGCATGTCTGTCTTCCTAAAACTTAGCTGCAGGCATCTGTTCCACCAGTCTCCTGTTTTTAATCTTCTGCAGGGGTCTTGCTGCTCACTGCCTTTATCTCTTTTCTCTCCTCCCCTCGCAAGCTGTCCTTCAGCATCCTGAGCCATAAACATTAATACAACTACCACTTTCACACTGAACACTACAATTTTCTCACTCTCTTCTTCAAACTTCTGGAGTAACATCTCAAAAAATCCTTGCAGAGAGCCACTGTCAGCTCAGGAATGACATGGATACAGCAGCTGATTTACCTCCATCACTTTTCCCACTCGTTGTGAACCAGAAAATTACCCTGTCTATCAAGATTATAACTTGATCACCTCTGACTCAGGCCATTTCCTGAGTTTTTCACACTTATGTGTAAACTCTGCAGGTTCTTTCTGCAAAACATTTATAAACCAGATTTGCTCATTATCAAAATACTGACTCCTGTCTCACCTCAGTCCATATTGATGTCCTCTATCACTGACTCATTAGCTGCTCGGTGTACTTAAAAACAAACACACACAGAGAGCAAAAATCTAAACCACATTTCACTGCCTCCAACACTCGGACTTTGCAGTGATTTTGCCAATAAACTTTATCCTGCATGTCTTATCTGCACTTCTACAGACTCTCCATAGCTATGAAACAGACACACCCACACTAAACCACACAGTCCTTACAAAACTTGGTCCGTTAACATGCTGAGGCCAGTGCACGATGTTTTTGTTGCTCTGCTGTTTTCACCTTTCTGCTTGTAGTCATTTGTTGCCCCAAGTCTTGTACTGATAAAGTTCATTTGGTCAGAAACCTTCCTGCTGCTCTGCCTCTGAGAAATGGGCTCAAGGCCTCCAATTATGTCCAAAGGCATTACCACTTGGTCAATAATGAAAAATTAAAGTTTCTACCCAACTAGAGTATTTCAAAATAAATTAATGTGTAGTTCTCTCCTGTATGCTAGCTATTAAAAGCCTAACCAGAATCTGCATTTCTGAGATTTTTTGCAGCCCTCTAATACCTGTGTTATGCCTCTTTTTCCTACGGCAAAAATATAAAAACAAAGCAAGTATGCCACTTAGTGTTTCACACTAATTAAAAACAAGCAACTTCAGTTTGCTAAGCATAAGTATAAACATTTTCAAGAAGCAAAAATGTTTCTCAAAACATCAGAACTTCCATTTTATAGATAGAGTAATGGAAGGTAGAAAAATCAATCGGTTTCTACCAGCAAAATTGTACAAGTTGAGAAACAGACCTTGAAATACAACCCCATGTGATGTCCTGTCGTTGGGTGATCTATGCAGATAGGCATTACCCAACACATTAAGCAAGAAACAATAAAAGAGCAATAGAAAAATAACCACTTCCATGATGAGCAAAGATGCAGAATGTTTTGTGAGCAAGGCATTTGAAGAGCAACAAAGCCTCTTCTCTTCACTTAGACTGAGCAACCAGAAGAAGAAAAAATACTTTATTGATCTGCTAGTTCTGATCAGATTCTTTGCCAATTAATATTGTTAAAATGAATTAATTTTATTCTAAAACAGTTTTTGAGAATGAAGTCCAGATTACTGAGAACATTCTCAATTAAGTTAGTGGGAGTAAAATGTAAAACTTTAGTTTAAAAGTGCTAGCTTATAATTGAGAGTATAACATTACAAGCCATGCTTGTGCTTTTTCATCCACCAAGAGCAACGGGACCTTGTAGAAGTAACTGCACAGTCAAGTACATTTGCAGTAGGACCTAGCAAAAGTGTAATGATGCCTCATTTCATACTGAGGACTCCTAAACTACAACTACTAAAAACTACCTAAAAGGAGGGCATAGAGAGGTGAGGGTCAGTCTGTTCAACCAAGGAACAAGTTACAGGACAAGAGGAAATGGCCCCAAGTTGCACCAAGGGCAGTTTAGATTGGATCTGAGGAAGAATTTCTTTCCTGAAAGGGTTCTCAGACATTGGCAGGGGTTGCCCAGGGCAGTGATGGAGTCCCCATCCCTGGGGGATGTCTACATGACATGAGAGTCATGTAGACACAGTGCTGAGGGACATGGGTTAGGGGGGGACTTGTCAGCGTGAGGTTAGTAATTAAACTTGGTGATCTTAAAGGTCTTTTCCAATCGAGGAGATTCTGTAAAGCAGGAGATACTGCATCACCGCATCCAGTACTAAATCACAGTCATCTCTAGGGTGGAACCCATGCTGATGCAATTATTTTGCACAGATAATATAAACTGACACTTTCCAGTGAAACAAGTCACCTTCCAAGAGACCATTCCAGGTGAGCCTGTCTGGGGTCCCCATCACTGTAGTTCACACAGACACCTTTTGTCACAGAGCTGTCTCTCAAAGCTGCCAAAAAATCAGTCCAGAACTCATGAAAAAGAGATGGTGGGGCCGAGAGCTCAGGCTTTCATGTGAGCTGGCAGAGGTAACTGCCAGCCAGTCCAGTTCATAAGAGACATACAACCTCTTTCTCAGCAGGGTTTACGCACTGCCGATACCAGCAGCGCATCTTCCGAGGTGAGCCGGAGAGGTGCCATCCCTGCCACGGAGGCAACGGCTCCTCCAGCACCAGGATGCAGCCACAGTCCATGCCAGGACCTCAGCTTCTGCCGAGGGCCCTCTGGGCACCTTCCACTGCCCTCCCTCTGATTTGTGCTGTGCTTTAAAGCCTCAAAGTTTTACCCTTCCTGACAGATGCCCACATAGCACCGAGCGCGTACCAAAACCGAACCGCACCCAGCTGCAGGCACTGCCGTGTAAAAGCCCCCGGCTACCTCCTGAAAATGTCATCAGGTGAAGCAGGCACTCGTCACCCTGAATAAACAGAGTGTGATGAGGGAGTGAATTACTGACATTTCCGGGTCTGACGAGAGACCTCTGGAGCCTCAGCTCTTTTCCAGGTCAGACTGGCTGCCGCCACAAACGCTGATGGGGAAAGGCAGACCAATGATGCTCTCCTTACGGTGAGCGAGAGCCAGGGAGACAGACAGAGAGAAGGAAAAACATGTTTCTAATACCTCATAGACTTCTGGCTTATAGAAAACCTGTTTGGTTTGTTGTTGTCATTTTGCTTTGTTTGTTTTTTATTTTATTGATAGGATTAAGACCCTTACCTCAGTAAGCTATTTTCTTAAAGCTGAAATCAAAGTTAGTTACGGAACCTGGGGAGAAGAAATGGACTGAAAAGTTTGTGGCTGTTTGCACACCCTGGCTGATGTACCCACTGGGACCACAGCACATGCGTGCTCCCCTCCGGCTGGTGAGGCGGGCAAGGTCCTATGCTGGGAACTACCAGTTTTGATCAACTCATTTAGAAAAACTAATGAAAGAACAGAAGATCCTATTCCACCCAAATTCAATTTCTCAACTCAAAATGCAGGTTTTATAGGGCAGAGAGATTGAAATGGAGGAAAAATGAAACAGTTCAGGGTCCTCGGAAAAAAAACCCAACAACCTACTGTGTAATTTATTTTTCACAGCACTTTCAGATGAACACCAGGGTACTTCAAAGGCTTTTCAGTGTTCCTGGGAATCTTCTGACTTCAAACCACACAGCCCTGATTTCTCTACCTCTCAGCATCAGCATGAAGGTAGAGAAGGATAATCCCAGGAAAATAACTGCAGTTCTCAGATGCAGAGATATATCGCCCTAGTCCATGGAGCTGGACTTCCAATATAACTTACTCAGCAGACACAAAGTTTTCTCAAGCGACAGAGGATTAAATGGAGATAATTTCAACTTTTCCAAGTCACCTCTTCTCCCTGTTTCATTTGTAGTGTGTCTCAGTCTGTTCCATACCCTGGGGACTTGAGAAAGCAGCTGGCACAGACTGTGATGAGGCAGCTCAGGCACATCAGCTCTCTTCTTGCTCACAAGAAATTGTTTAGAAGGAATTTTTGTTTAACAACCTTAAGGTCCTTACAGAACCAGTTAAGATCTCATCTTCAAGAGAGATGTAACTCAGTGTTGCCAAACTCAAATGCACAAAATATCAGAAAATATTTTCAATATATTGATCTACTGAAGTGTTCAGATGTCATTAATAAACAGTCTGTCATTTTCAAATTAGCTTTACAGGAGCAGGTGGGGAAGGAGCCCTGTAAAAATGCCAAACATGCCCTACTTTCTTTTCTTTTCCATGTAATGAAGAACAGTATCCCTTATCTGCATCCTTCTCTATTATTGTTACAAAGCCCATGTTCTTTCATCAGGTTTTTGGGAGCATCTATGCTTCAACAGTTATTTACAAAATTTAACTATTACAACTAAATCTCTCTGCTCACTTGAATAGGCATCACCTTCTCAAGTCTGTTGCTAAGTCTGGAAGAAAGAAGTGAAAGTGCAGGCTACTTCATCCTTTCAAGAGTATTTTTTTTTCCACTACATGCAGCAACGCTGAGGAAATGCATTGTATTGAACAGAGAACAAGCAAACAAGCACGATGCAGCTGTCACACTCTATGGTCCTTGTCACAGGCAACAAGTCTGTCCACGTGCTTAACTAACCCCTTGAATTGCAGTTTGGACTGAGTACTTACCTTAAATTCAGATTCTGTTTGCATTACCCTAATTGCTAGGGTCAGAATATGATCTTCCTGGGATTATACATGTATGGTTTTGTTAAGGAGGGAGAAATATTTGCAGTCTCCCATCTGGGACATAAGGAGTAAGAGATGGATGGGAACAGTCTTGCCCCGCTGCCACACACCCTTCCTGTCAAAGCACTTGGGACACCAGCTTCCAGACCACTCCGTTTTCTTTTTGATTACAAAGTGTTCTGAGTGTCTGGGTAACAAGGGTATAAGTGTGTGTGTGAGGCTGGTAGGAGAGTTTTTAACCAACAGTCAGGATAGAAAGTGCATGTACATCTTTGTATAATAATGCCTTTTTTTTTTTTAACATATTACAGGTGTGGAAGCAATTCTTTTGTTTTGTGCTGTTTTTAACATACCACCACTCTTTTACAATTTTCCCCTCAGAGCTGTCTTGACTTGACAGCAAAAGTAACACTATTTATTTCAACAACAAGAAAAAAAATTCCATCTTTCTCTCCGTACTCCTTCTTTGACCCAGTGAACCTCTTCTGTAACTTTACACCAGAGAACAGCCCTGCTCAGTGTTTCAATCTTATTAAATGCTTTTAAGATTTTAATCATTCATTCATTGGCTGCTAAGTGAATATTATATCCCTTTCCTGTAGGCAATCAGATACCGTAATGCTTTAATGTTAAAACTTGTTACTGCTGCATACAAAAAAGTAACAAATAGTTTCTTATTTAGTGCTGGATCGGTACCCAGAACACCACCTAACTAGCTGCAAATATCCTGGAGGCACCATTATTAATAGAGCTGATCCAACAATATTTGAAAACAAAATTGCAGAAGACAATGCTTATAATGAAAAAACAGGCATAGTTGTAAAACACTAACTAGCAGTAGTGACTTTGCATTTTTATGGGCACATGCTACGACTCTATCACTGCAGTCCAATGACATTTATAACAGCCTTAGCTGAAAGCTGCACTACTGTTGCTTTTTTTTGTTTTGAGTTTTCTTGGTAAATACACCATTTGGTTGTGTATATTGTGGTGATTACTCTAATACACAAGAGAGAAAAAACAGTGTAGATGATATTCCTTATAAACACACTGCCGCTCTGTTACCTTCCAGGAGGAGCAAATTGGGAATGCAAGTAATTCTCACACTCTTTCCTAGGCATCTATTTTTTGGCAACTGCTAGAGACTGGAAATTGGACTAGACTAATCCTTAGTCTGGCTACTCTTAAGCTCCTAAGATTTTAAAATAACCTGATAAATTGGTAGAGCAGTTGTGCACCACAGGCAGCGGGCAGGGTACCTTACAAGCTGCAGTGCCAGCTCAGGAAACTGCTGCTGCTGCTCCTCTCCTGACCAGACATTCTCACCATCAC
The DNA here is from genome assembly GCA_907165065.1 of Caprimulgus europaeus. Next base: position 76,301,907 of record OU015526.1, on the reverse strand, counting down.
ATCCCTGCCAGCCCTCTGCTGCCATAAGCACTCGTGTGCACCACAGCTAGGGAAATGGAAATTAGGTTAATTTTTTGCTAGGCTTTTAAAAATTTTATTTATTTTAGCTGAATTCCTCACTACATGTTACCATGAAGGCATACAAATGCACATCCAGAGCAGGGGGCACAACAAACCACTAGCAAACGTGTAATCATAACCTCAAGTATTAATGCATGCTCAGTTTCTTTTGAAACAATTCCTATTTTAAAATACACAATTGCTATTAGCATAAGATTGCATTTTAAGTCTTCAAAACATAATTTTTTTATATTATGATTATTCAGTAATGCTTTCCTTTATGAGAAAATGTTGAAATTATTTCTCTTTGCTCAGGGTTAAAACACTTGCTCTGAATTCAGCTCTAATTTCACACAGTAATCAAATAAGTAACAGAAAATTCTTTTTTTTTCATACCTCTGGTTTTGTTTTCCTTTCCTGGATTTTTTCAAACTCCAAGGATCTGACCTCAAGCACAAGAAAGTCAATTAAAATCTTTCCACTATCTTCATCAGATTTTGGGTCATGACCAAAGCTATCTTTCCCACTTGCTCTCTCCATAATAGTTAAAGGCAAAATAGACAGAATAACAACCTGTTGACAGGTAATTCTAATTTACAGTCATATGAGAGGCAGAAGCATCACACACAGATATGCTGTAAACTGAGCTCAATACTCTTTGTATAAATTCATGTCTCAGGTTTCTTTACAAACACAACATTTTTTTTTAAAGACAAGTTTTCCTCCAAATTATTATGTCCTTTAAATCATTGGGTATCTCCTAGTCTGTCATCAAATAATAAAGAACACAATACATGTATAAAAAGTCAGAAAGGAATCCTTTAATGCACTTTTACCAAGGTGGTTCTGTCAGGTTTGCAGCTCAGATCATGCACTACAGGTTAATGAGACAAAAAAGCACATGACAATTTTTGAATTACCATATTTTTTAAAAATACCATTTTAAAAACCTCCTTGCTACCAAAACACCCGAGTTAAAAGAAGGGAACATGGAGAGTGGTTGGAGGACAGGGAACAATTCTTGCCCTACCAGCAATTCCAGTGAAGGTTTTTCCTTCAATGCACCCCCAACCATGTTAATTCCCACATTATTCAATATTCCACAAAAACAAACAAAATAATGCATTAGCTGATTTTAAATTCTGAATAAGTTATTTGTGTATGCAGTATTTCTTGGATGTACTGCATACCCACAAATACCATTTCTAAATTTCAGTATGCATTACTAAATTATAAAGAAGCTATTCCTATTTAGCATTTTATATTAAATAATAATATACATATTATTTTATATATATATATATAAAACAAGAAACATAAGAGATGTACCTTTATTCTGGCAGTGGTGTCCCTTTATCTTTCCATAAGCTATTAAACCATTACAAGAAAGGCAGAAACTTCTGGGGAACCTTACAGCATCACAGATTTAACATAAAACATAAAAATAAACATCATCAGGCTTCTTCCTCACATCTTTATATCATTTGATTTTTATGTGTGTGTAAGTATATATACACATAGATAGGCAGTTCTGATACTGACAAAGTTGTATATACATGGAAATTCTGCTTTCTGGCCACTAAGATCACTCTATTTAACAGTAGAAGTTGGCAGGGAGGGAAAGGAAGAAAAGCTGGTATGAACCTATGTTTTTGCTGGACTGATAGGTTACATGTTCATCCAACAATATGAATTGGCTCAGCTGCAGGGGAATTGTTCCTCTGAGCTTCACACACTGATTTTTATGTAAGTGAATGAGGGGATCATTAACTCACCACACTAACCTAATAAAGGGCATTCTTTCAGTTGGGAAAGATGGTAAAGGTACTGTCCTGGTTTTGCTAGGATAGAGTTGATTTTTTTCTTCTAATTCAAAAATCTCTTATTTTATGCTGACTACCTAACATAAACAGGAAAGAGATAAATTAGGATAGAAACATGATGCTTCAAAGTCCTTAATTTATTGTAGTAATCAAGCCACTACCTTGCAATCAGAAAGGACTTTTAATCATTACTACTGCTGGGAGCTAAAGTTGCTAACAAATTCAATGTAAGACACTTTGGAGATGACTGACATCTTGACTTTCTACCAGTAAGCTGTTATCAGAAAGATGACACTGTAAACTCAAATGTAAACAACTTATATATCCCTGAGAGTTACTTACTAGCTATTCTTTTTCACCAGTTCAGGAAGCTGCATCCATGTATTAATTTGCATTGATGATCAGATCACCTTGAAGAGGTTCATGAGCAATACAATAAAAAAAGCTATTGGAACTACACACTGAAAAACCCGAAGTCAAAAGGCCAGCAACATGGAACTACATTTCACCTCTCCAGAAAAACAGAAAAAAGACACTTTTGCAAGGCCAGACACTGTAAAAATATTCTCTTTTCATTGAGAAAATTTGAATAAACATTCTCAGCATAGTATTTGCCTTTCTGAAATCACTGTAATATTTTGAACTTAAACATCTATATACAAATATATTTTGGTTACTCGGGAATCACATAAAATCAAAATGAAAATAAATTTGGTGAGATAACAAAATGGGAGTTCTTGCCAACAACTACACCTAGCCCACAAGATATACCAGTGCAGACTTCCAGACAGATTTACTATTTATAACTGAAACTCCCCTTGAAACATGTAAAGATGCAAAATTAACCTGAAAAACATACAGATTTTTAATGAACCACACACTCAACTCTTCTCTTCAGCAAGCTGTTCTGCAGAACATCCTTCTGTGAAAATATATACACCGAACAATTGCAAGAAAAGGGGCTCTGAAGAATTTTGTAGCTTAATTTTTCTACCTGTAATTGTCATATTGCCAAAGTAATGGGAAAGGTATGAGCAATCCTTTAAACAGTTGTGTTTTAATTCTGATGCCAAGTCTTTTGGTTATGAAGAATTTTTTTTGACTGAGTTGAAAGTCTATCACAAGTACACAGAAAGACCTAGGGCAAGAACAAAGGTGCAGGGCAGAAGCTAGTTTATTCAGGCTTGTCAAGTTAAATCTTGTAAAATATGTACACATTTAATGGTTTTCATCATTTATATATGTTTCAAGTGTGGAGGGGGCCTCCTGAATCATCTAGGTAGAAAACAAGCGCCAGTTCTGGAAGTCCTGTTTGATCAGTGAAGAAGTCACTCATTTCTGGCACAATCTGAAGCTTTAAAAGATTTTCTTTTTTTTTGTGTGTGTGTGTCACACTAAACACAGACAATTTGGAACCCTTTAATTTATTTCAACAGCAGCCTGAACTTTGCAAGTAACCCTAACAGTGGGTTAAACACATTATAAACGACTAAACAAAGCAATAAAGGAGTGGGGAATAAAACGAGGGGCAATGAGCATGTGGGAGGCAGGAGAATTGCGAAAGCATTATAAAATGAGGTACCACTTGCAATAACTGCAGTAAAACAGTTAATGCAGGCACAGCACTAGTCTGGCTTCTCTCTCTTGTTGTCATTTATTTTCCTGAATGACTGGATTTGCTGCCTCTTTTCTTCTAAAAATAAATAAACAAATAAATAAATGAAAGATTAGAAAAAGGACACCTGGAAAAACACGGATGTGGTCTTTTTACCTCCCTGACCCCCCACCCCCACCTATCACTGCCCAGGCTCCTCCCCATCTTCTTTCTTTCCTCAAAAGCAGTTCCTCTCAGCCACAGGAATGCCAAGCCATTCTTTCAGGTAGCTCAGCCTCACCACTTCTCCTTTCACATGTCAGGATGTGCCATTCAACAGAGCTTTGTAGGTACATGTTGGGAGGGTTGGTTGGTTGTTTTTTGTTTGTTTGTTTGTTTTTTTTTTAGTATCGGTACCAGGGGTGCACAAAATGGTTTAAGAACAACACAGGGATAGGGATTTCTCTGTACCAGCCTACCAGGTCCCTAGAGACCATTTTCTGTATTTTATCATTTTTACACCAAGATTTCTCTCTTAAGGTCATTTTTTATCACTGTTTTAACAAAAGTTAACTACAAGAGATCCTAGAAGGAAAAAAAGTTCCATATATTCATTAATCAGCAATACTATTTTAAACAGAAGAAAGACAACCTCAGAGGAATCTCTCTCATACAGGTTAGTTGAGTTTTGAGTTGACCAATTTTAACAGTGTAAAAAGTAGGTGGAAAAAAAATACACAGTGCATCCAGTATGTTCCTTCCACCAGACCCTGTGCCAATGTGAAGAGAAAAATAAGAGCCCACATGGAGCTTTCGGGACTCTGAGCCATTAATGGTGCTCATGAAAAATACCTTTTTCTTCTAATATCCTAAAGTGAAGCCTTAGCTAAGTCTCCCATCAGCTTCCCTGCACCTGAAAGGGAATAAGAGGACTTATCCTGCTTGGCAACCTGGCTAGCACTGCACAGCTAAAGAAGCAAGCACATACAGAGTCCAGTGAGAAGAGTAGTAGTCAAGGATAAACGAGGCAGGAATAACACATTTAGGATGCTACTTTGAAAACTGTAGTTTAAGAAGTTTGTTCCCAAGCACATGTGTCCTGGTTTTCAGTTGGGCCAGAGCTAGCTTTATTTTTAGTAGCTATAAAGTACAACTTCACGTAGTTTCTCACAGTTAGAAGGAAATATTCAGGAAAATACCAGGATTGACACATCACCCTTTGGTTATACAGAATTCTACCCTTGATGTATGGCTAAGCCAAATTACACTCCAGAAGGAAGATACATAATTGAAATAATAATTTATAACCTCAAAATTGAATAAAACATTTAAAAAGTGACTCTTGGAATAAATGCAAAATAATAATTAAAAAAATCTCTCTCAGAGTTTACAGTACTAGAAAATATTGATCAAATTTTTCCATGGTATGAAAAATTCACTTTATTTTTCTTACATAACCAAAAGTGCTGCAACATCCACACTGACAACAGACTGCAGTTTAGATATGATGCTTCCTAGTCAGGGGTGGATAGGCTGGCCTAACTGAGAATTATTCTGGGACAAGAGAAGCTGCTGTACAATCTTCTGTTCTACCAAAAACCACTGCAGATGTTTTGGGGAGGTCTGACTTGGTGATGTTTGTGAAAGAGCAATTAGAAAAGCGTCAAAACTTCACAGGATATTCTGAGAGATCAAATGTACAACAGGAATCATAACAACTCACTGAAGGTACTCCTGGGACAGGTGTTTGAAACAATACATTTTGTTTTCTGTTAAGAATACTGAGGAGAACTGAAGGTCTCCGAGCCTTTTCCTCAAAATGCATCTAACGAGATTATCACAGAATCATAGAATGGTTTGGGTTGGAAGGGACCTTAAAGATCATCCAGTCCCAAGGGACACCTTCCACTAGACCAGGTTGCTCAAAGCCTCATCCAACCTGGCCTTCAACACTTCCAGGGAGGGGGCAGCCACAGCTTCTCTGGGCAACCTGGGCCAGTGTCTCACCACCCTCACAGTCAAGAATTTCTTCCTAATGTCTCATCTAAATCTCCCCTCTTTCAGTTTACAACCATTGCCCCTTGTTCTGTCATTAACTGCCCTTGTAAAAACTCCCTCCCCAGCCTTCCTGTAGCCCCTTCAGATACTGAAGGTCTCCCCAGAGCCTTCTCTTCTCCAGGCTGAACAGCCTCAACTCTCTCAGCCTGTCCTCACAGCAGAGGTGCTCCAGCCCTTGGATCATCCTCGTGGCCTCCTCTGGACTCACTCCAGTAGGTCCATGTCCTTATCATGTTGGGGGCCCCAGAACTAGACACAGTACTCCAGGTGGGGCTTCACAAGAGTGGAGTAGAGGGGGAGAATCAACTCCCCCGACCTGCTGGCCACGCTTCTTTGGATGCAGCCCAGGATATGGTTGGCCTTATTATACAACGCAATGCAATGGCAAAACAAGTACCAAAACAATCAGAAAAAGTGCTCTTCTCATCATATCTGTTGCCCACAAAGCAAACACTAAGCAAGCTTTAAGTTTCTTCTGGAAAAATCTGGAGTGGTGCTTTGCGGTAAAGCCTTGGTCTCATGTGTTCCTCAAAAAGCAAATTCCACAAGAAACCTGAAGAATTAGATGGGTGATTTCTTACCACAAAGTTACTCAATAATAAATATCACACGGCAAGCATCAACAGCAGTATCACTCCCATGTTAATTGCTTACCTTGCAAAGAAAAAGACATGTCTGTTTTCTTTTTTCATATTAACAAAAGAATACTAAAAGGGGATCTTTGCATCATGTCCCTCTTCCAAAATTCAAAACAGTTACCAAAAATATAATCTGTGTATCATTAGTGGAAAATAAAATTTCCTGGGGGAAAGGTAGTTTCCGCTATCTACCACACAGGGTATTTAGGAAACAAACATTCTTTTCCCTAGAATGGCCAAACAGGTTATGTGAGCAAGATGAAATGATTCGCAAGTTTGGGCTTTATTCCAAAACCCCTATGTATTAAACCCAACCATCAGCTGGATCATCATGTCTGTTTTCTAAAGAATATAATAGATGGAAATCTGCTGCTTAAACTGTTTTTCATATAACAGGAAACAGACAAAATAGCATCGCAACAGTAGCATGCACAGAGGCGAAAGAAAATACTGATCTTGAGATTTGAGCTCCTGCTTGCTGAATAGTTTTTTCTTTAACAAAAATTGAAAGCCTATCGCTTTGAGCAACAATGCAGAGCTCAGTTTATATCTCTATTATGCATTATTTATTTTTAAGGTATTTATAAATTTAAAATGTTCCATTACAACCTGATACACAAAACTCTCATACAGTCAGGTCACACCAGTCTAAACAAACACACACAATACACACAGGCACCCATGTGCAGGAGTACACACACACACACTCATACACACACAAATAAGGTTTAGAATGTTTCAAAAGATGTTTTTTGGAAAAGTAGCGTTTTGCCATTTATGATGGAGAAATACAAACCATTTCTGAAAGTTTCCCTCCTCCTCTATTATTTAAAATTAATTTAAGAAAAGTGAGAACTTCACATACTGTAATAGTTTACATTAAAAATAAAAATGGTTTTCCTCGGAAATTTTGTTATAATGGAATTAGGTGATGAAAATATGCATCTCTCTGAAAACCACAGATTCACTTGCCCCCAGATTAAAACTGTTCAGTGAACAAAAATCAGTGAACTTATCAGATATAAGCTGGTAACTTCCCAGCCTCAACATTCAAGCTACCAACACTATTACCCTCTTGAGCAAACACAGCTTTGGGAAAGGTTAAACCTGTGAGGTCCTCATCGGAAAGTCCCTGAGTAAATTATAACATGTGATGATGACATTCCTGTGTCTTTTGGAACCAGCCAGGGGAAGTAAGGGTAGGTCATTATAAGCCACTTGCCTTTACAACCGGCTGTAAAAGACAATGAGGACAGGAAGCTTCCCACCGAGATCAAGGTGCACAATCCCCAGCTAAAAATAAACAAGCCCCGATAGTCACATCTGCTGGAAAATATCACTGGAGCCTGAATTCCCAGGTGTCGAAGCAACGGGAAGAGAATGCCTCGGTACAGCAGGCTCCTGAAGGATCACAAAATAATAATTACAGAGATTGGCAGTGATCACTGTTCGTGTTAACACTGTAGATAAAAATATCAGAGTGTGCTAACTTGTTTTACCAGGGGAAAAAAAAAGGAAATTAAAATAAAAATCAGATTAAAAGAATTTAAGTTTACTTTAAATTTATCCTTGCCATCTTTAGCTCCCAGACACAAGTCCTGGAGTCACTCTGTAGCAAAACCTTCCTATCAAAAGTAACTGAAGCAGGAGAAAAAACATCAGTTTCTACCCCTTCTCATCAGATGTCTCAATTCTTCTGATGTTGAAGTCTCCCAAAGCTAAATAGATGCCAGCAGTGTAGCCCCAACTAAAGCATTCCTGCCACCTATGACATACCCTGCGTCAGTCACCAGCACGTTAGGGCCACAGACAACACGCTGGGGGACACCACGCTGCGCGCTTCCTCTCCCAACAGATGGTGATCCCTTTCCTCACTTCAGTTCACTCAGCTAGTTAAGCCACCGGTCTGAAGCTAACACAAACCAACACGAGCAGCCTGTGAGTGGCCTCCAGACCCACTGCAGAGCTTAACCATTATTTGGACTTAGCTTATGTGATGTGATTTGGGGACCTTATTAATGTTTATAAATATTTGAAGGGTGAGTGTCAGGTGGATGGAGCCAGGCTCTTCACAGTGGTGTCCAATGATAGGACAAGGGGCAATGGGTACAAGCTGGAACACAGGAGGTTCCGTTTAAATTTGAGAAAGAACTTCTTTACAGTGAGGGTGACAGAGCACTGGAACAGGCTGCCCAGGGAGGTTGTGGAGTCTCCTTCTCTGGAGACATCCAAGACCTGCCTGGATGCCTTCCTGTGTGATGTCATCTAGGTGTTCCTGCTCTGGCAGGGGGGTTGGACTGGATGATCTTTCGAGGTCCCTTCCAATCCCTGACATTCTGTGATTCTGTGATATTCTGTGATTTTGATCTGTAGATCTGAACAGTTTTCACGATCAATTTAATGTTTCTATTTGTACCTCTATCCCACAGACCAGTGCCTTGCCCATTTGACATCACCACCTCCCATGTATACTACCCACTTCCAGAGACTCCCCAGGGTAATCCCAATTGTTTTGGGAGTCAACAGCCACATATCTGTGCCAAGAGATATGTACTCTTTGCTGAGAGAACAGAGTTGGTAGAGCTGCTGAGGTCTCCTCCCATCAAACTAACTTTGTGCCAACAATCAGGACCTGTGGGCAGGCCTGGCACAGCCGATCAGCAGTGGAAATAAAGATGGATAACCTCATTTCTTAAGAAACAAGATAGTTCTCCTTGCTGGCACAGCCATGTTTTGGTCAAGCAATGGAGGAGGAGGATTCCTGCCTTAAATATTTTATTTTTTCCCCCCACGGGGAGCACAGGTATTTCAGAATGTAGGAGAAAAAAAAAGAACTCTTAGGGAAGCAGCAATCCTGCAGTTTTTCCAGCTGTGGTGAGGTTGGTGGACACAGGAACAAGAAGTCAAGGGGACACCAGTCAAACACCACAGGTGGTCAGCAAGGTCTTAACACACTCCAGCTCCTCAGGCAGACCGAAGACACATGCCTGGTGGTCAGATTTGCTTTGTTTGTTTGGGATTTTTGTTTGTTCTTTAACTTTGTGAAAAAATTCAACCTGAAAGGCAGCTTTGAAAAAGGAAAAGTCAGTCTTACGTAAAAGGTGAGCTCCAGCCTCTCCCCTGCCAATCCCTGCTCCCAACTGGAGGGCCATCCCCGAGGACTGGCATGCCATTAGCAGGCTGCCTCCAGCAATGTGCCTGTGAACAATGTGACTACAACTTGAGTCATAAAATTCTTTCCTATTCTGATTTTTTGGCAGCTCTTTCTGCATAGAAAGGCTTGGTAATAGACTATGGTCTACAGACTACAGTGGGAATAACGGAAATTCAGAAGGCTCCAAAAAGTAATTCTGACGCCATTAATGAATAAATTTATTGGACTTGAGGCAGTTTCATTTAATTCATAGATACTCTAGAAAAGTTTTAAAAACAATGGATTGGAAACCGTTTCTGGCTGTCAGTACTAGGAAAAACTACGCACGAGAACATACCCTGAAACCTGATATAAAGATTACCTAAACAAAAACAAGACCTGGGACAGAATGAAGAATATTCCAGTTGTGGGAATTGTGTTTCAGGCCTGTATAATGTTTTAATGACTTCCATTTCCTGGTGTATCACCTGAAGTTTTCTCCTCTAAAGAAGAGCTTTTCACACTCCCAGTATCCCTCCCCTGTTTGCTCCGTGGTTCAGTATTCTGTTTTTTCAAATGGCTTTTAAAAACCACACTGGTTTTCAATGCCACTCAAGAACAGCTACAATTGATGTGGAAGAACTACTTCTACTGACTTGTGGCAACCATATACTCACTATCTAATAATAGAATTGTATAATTGTAAGCTCTTCTTTAAAATAGGATACCCACAATCTAAGAATCAGCAGGAAGGGGTGAAAAAAAGAGCTAGCAAGGAAAAAAAAGTAATTAGCCTTCTTTTTTTAATCTTTCTAGTCAATAACTATTTTTGCAGGACTAATTTCTGCCACGTGTTAATGGCTAATAGTTGTCACTCTCCTCCAGCCTCTGCTGCACACTGTAACCTGAGAGCTATCACACACACATTCTCTTGGACACATTTTCCACATTATTTGAATATATCCTACACTTAAAACTATTCTGGCGTAACATTAAGGAAGTTGTGGCTCAGGTAGTAAACCCAGGACCATCTTGAAAGGCAAGCTGGTAAATTAAAGCTATATTAAAATCAAAAGGGAAACCACTGGTTATTTAGATTTTATAAAAGTACCCCTAAGGACAAAAGGCATTTAAAATTTTTGTTGACTGGCTAATCGCAGGAGCTACATGCTAGTCCCAAAGCATTCACATTACAATATAAGCAGCCCTCACAACATAGAATCCCAGAATGGTTTGGGTTAGAAGGGACCTTAAAGATCATCCAGTTCCAGCCCCCCTGCCATCAGCAGGGACACCTTCCACTAGACCAGGTTGCTCAAAGCCTCATCCAACCTGGCCTTCAACACTTCCAGGGAGAGGGCAGCCACAGCTTCTCTGGGCAACCTGGGCCAGGGTCTCACCACCCTCACAGTGAAGAATTTCTTCCTCATATCTAATCTAAACCTCCCCTCTTCCAGTTTAAAGCCATTTCCCCTTGTTCTATCACTAACTGCCCTTGTCAAAAGTCCCTCCCCAGCTTTCTTGTAGCCCCTTCAGGTACTGGAAGGCCGCTATAAGGTCACCCCAGAGCCTTCTCTTCTCCAGGCTGAACAGCCCCAACTCTCTCAGTCTGTCCTCGTAGGAGAGGTGCTCCAGCCCTTGGATGATCCTCATGGCCTCCTCTGGACTTGTTCTAGCAGGTCCATGCCTTGCTTGTGTTGGGGGCTCCAGAACTGGGCACAGTACTCCAGGTAGGGCCTTACAAGAGCAGAGTACAGGGGGAGAATCAACTCCCCCGACCTGCTGGCCACACTTCTCTTGATGCAGCCCAGGATACACTTGGCCATCTGTTATATTATATCCTTCTATGAGACACAGTTCAAGCTGTAGCAGCTCTAAAGCCTATTCTGCCCCAAAGGCAGCTGGGCTCTCCCTTAGTGCCCTTTGAAATGGAAGCCTTGCACTTGATGCACTCTGTGCACATCACCCTTTGGGTATCTGGCTCTAGGTCCAAGCAGTGTTCGCATTTATCATGCATGTGGGGTACAGCTCTCTCATTCTCTTTCTTTCCCATATTCCCTTTTTGCATCTCCTCCCAACACAGTCAGCAAAAGCAATGAAGTAAAAATTAAGGTTTAGTTGTCCCTAGCCCCATTCCTGCAGAGCATCAGATTTTTGAAACAAAGTTAAATACAGAATTCAAACTATCTCAGTCCTGTCCACTAAAACCCAAATATTTTCTTAATGCAAAATTAAGGTCATGAGCTGAATTCTTCCATGGGTTTGCTTTTTCCCCCCAAATAATTTTACTTCTGAAAGATTAAAACTTGCTGCATACAAAATGTGCAGAGAATCACTTCATTGCTTCCAGCAGAGCAGAGAAGGGCTCATTTTGGCACGGTTCGGGGTGTCAGGCTCCGGGTGAGGGAAACCAGAGAGGTAATTTCAGGGCCTACCCTGGATCACGATTGTCACCCTGAAGCAAAAGTAAAGTTTATACAAAAAAGAAGCAAGTTACTAAAATATTCTGCCAAAGCCCATTGTTTAAAAAAACCATAATTTCTTTTTTATATCTAACTTACCAAGACCCATAGTACCTTGACAGTCTACGATATGAATGTACAGAAAAAAAGATCAAGTTCTTTTTCTAACACTTAAGGTTTCTGTAGCAAAAAACTCTGCAAAATAACTCTGTGCATGAAAATTCCCTCCTGGAGGTTGTACAGAAAAACTGTCTTAGTTTATTAAAACCATAATTCATTTCAGTGTCTTCATGCAAATCAGTTTGGTTGCTTTTGCAGCTCAGTTATCGTCTCAGCTGCTTCCCTTCCACTTCCTTTTTTATTTCCCCCTCCCCCCTTTTTTTTTTTTTTAAACAGATTAATATTACAAAGCATGGACCAGATGCAGGAAGAAAGTTCCCTAAACCAAAATGATTTTGAGGACAGGCCCTTTAATTGGATTGCTGCAGTGATGGAGATCAGACATACAGCTTTGGGGGAAACATCTCATTTCACGTTTTAAACACCTGCATTAAAAAAAAAAATCTCACTCTGATCAGAGGAATCAGGGGACTGGGATTTATGAGTAAGACTGTCAAGAGTATAAGAAACAGAATACAGTATTTCCAGCTCCCTTGCCAAATACATATTATTGCTTCAGTTCATTTTACATAGAGTCAAGCAAGCAACAACCAAAAAAAAGAAAAAAATTGGTCTTACAGTCTACAGAAACATCAGGAATTAAATGTCAATAGCAAATCTCTCGGTACTTCCTGCCACCACACCAAAGAAAGCCTGCTTCCAAGTCAAACATCTGCTTTGTCTTCCCAAACAGGAACTCATGAGAAGGAAACGTAGCACCCTACACCACTGTGGTCAAAAGACAACATTTTTTAAATTCCACTCTATTCAACGATTTACCTTTAAAATCTCTGAAATAGTAAGTACTAAAAATAAATAAATATATATATATATATATATATATATATATATATATATATTCTGCTGTTTGTACGCTGTTCCTCAAGGGTTTGCATGATCAAGACATCATTCATCAATCATGCAAATGTTGCACTGGCAAGAACATTCACCCAGGCTAATGCTTTTTACAGAAGTTCCAGTTCCACATACATTAATTCTGAAAGAATCAACCAGACTGACATTTATTATCTGCACATGTATATAGAACCCTCTCTCTCTTTTGCTCTCTAAACCACAAGATTATACAAAAATCAGGTGTTTCAACGACATTAACACTACTTGGGGAGTACAGTTTGCTCTGTGTCTAATGCTATCCAACTTCCACAATTCCCACAGAGGATTCCATAGCGCTCCTACTTTCCTGCTCTTGGCTCCAACTAGCAAATAATATTATTGTAAACGAGAGTATGTACTGAAAATTGATGTGGTAAATTAAAATAGACAAACATTTTCCTAGGCCAGGATTTCTAGCCAACTGCATCAGTGCTTTTGTAGCAGAGCATTTTGATGTCCCAGGCAGTGGAGGCCTCTTGGGAATTGCTTTCAAGATTCTCTGCTGTCATTTATGAAGGCTGATAAAACATTGTGCTGATATATAACACGACACCAATCTCTATGACAAGTTGGATCTTTCCAAGTGAATAAAAGATCTTTACAATTTCAGGTTACACATTCTACTCCTCCCTTTTAGAAAGAAAATCTCAGTTGGATGCCAAAACAGGTGCAGGTAAACTTTGAAACCTGGCATGTATTTTGACAGTGAAATACTAGTGAAATTGTTCCTGTGCATTTTACAGAGCTAGCTAAAAAAATTTTCAGATATGTTTCCTTCAAACAATTACATATTTTTTTGTAACAAAACACAAATTTTTATGATGATGTACCAAACAGTTCAAAACAAATGGTGAAGAAGAGTAAAATATATCAAATTACCTTCCACTTATGTTTGTCCTTCCGTTCTGTTCAAGCTGAACTGTACCAATAGACACCACCTGAAAATCTTGCCAAAACATTCTAGCATCCATATAATAATTTGTGTATGTAGTTAATTAATCCTCAGTCCAGTTTGTTGAGACACTCAAGTCAGCTTTCTCCTTTTACAGATTTATCAATTAACCTGAACTACAGAGCCAGGAAGGGGCAAACCCCAGATTAGCATTTCTTGTTCCTTAATGCTGTGATGAGTCTTACAGATCTCAGCGCGCTGAAGAGTTGAACAACACAGAACTATTCACCTGTTCAGAAAATAATTAACATTTAGAGTAGTATTATTTGGCTATGAACTTCAGAGTTCAAAACAGTGGTAAAAACACTGCTGTGGCATGAATATTAAAATAAGGGAGGGAAACCTGAAGGTAAGGAGAAACAAAATTGAGATAATCCACACAAACACAAACACTCAGAAAAAACCCTCAACAATCAATAAACCCATAGCACTATCAACAAATGAACAAAAAACCTCAATAAATTCAGCATCTGCTATGACTGTGAGATCTTTTAAAAGAAGATGGTGAGTTCTCAGCAATGGCTGTAAGAAACTAGATGTTCAGGTCAAATTATTTATGATTATCTGTGTAGTTCAGTTTCTTTCAGTTTGGACAAATCAGCAATAAAAAAGGAAATCCTTATTTTTTCAGGAATATAAAACTGAGATTTTTTTTTTTCTCTGAGAAAATAGGATTGGCATTGTTATTCAGATCTTATAGAAGTAAACAGTAGAAATAGACTCTAACAGTGAGAGGGTTTTCAATAAACAATAATATTTACTTAGTGTGCTTTATTTAAAGAGAGTATTTTGTTAGGACTTGCTGGAGTTTTCAGTTGTTTTATCTTGTAAATCTCTTGTATCAGTTTCAAGCCAAAGTCATGTTTCCACATGAAATACTAATATTCTCATTTTACACTAGTGGGCATACTGCATTTCAACAAGCTGCAACTTGCTGTCAGATGTAGCTCCCATTCCTGGGGAAATGTTACTTTTTTAGGTCAACTTTTGAAAGAAAAACACTCATTCAAGATCTCTGTGCAATATAGGATCAGCAGATGGTCACCTTCCATTTGCTTCCCTTAAAACATACAGCATATTTATTGATCCTTACACTGAGAATCCAAGGATTACTAGGAGATACTCCTTCTTAATGAGGAACTACTCTGCGTGAATCTATACACTGCTGGTGGAAATTGTTTGGCTATGCTCTTGACCTAGATAAGAGAGAAACAGATAGGAAACAGAAACTGAGATTTGCAAAAGAACTGTTGAGCAATGAAACACATGAAAAAAAAATATGAAATCCTTCAAACCTTCAGTCCTGTTTCCTCAAATTTGCTGCTACCATGGACATCGGAACATGGGGGCCTTAGCTCCAAGTCAGACCACCTGGTAGGCTGCTGAAAAGCCAGGAAGGCCTGGGAACCTTTGTATCTCAGTGAAATGAAAGACCTTTTCCCATCCAGCCACCCTTAATTGCTCAGTGCATTTCCTGGCCATCGCAAAGGAAATGAGTTGCTGCTGAATTCACTAGAGCCCTGTTCTACAGCTGACTCAAAAAAAAAATCAATAGGGAAGGGGGAAAAAAAAAAGCATAAAAGAGACATTAAGCAAAATGGGTTACTGGATGTAAAGAAACTTGGATCCAATTCCGAGCTCACTTTTAGTTTCCCATACAGTTTTGAGCAAATGCATTTAACCTGTGCTACCACAGCTGCTCACTGTTTCACCTGCTTCTTAGATGTATAAACACCATTAATGATCATCACCTTCTCAGATATTCTGGTGAAGAGCACCATCTGTATCTTTAGATACCACTCCACATCCACTCTCGTGCTTTCCACTTGTGGTTTATATCTTCTGCTACTCAGATTAATCTTTTCATAAAGGTATATTCCAGAATACAGTCACCAGCAGTCTCCTATCAGTTAAGACTGCAACTGCTTATCTGCAAAAAAACCCACCTGCAACCTCTTTAAAACTGGTAGAACTACACAACACTAAGTTGGTGTGTGCTGGAATTAAATCAGGGTGTATTTGGTTTTAGAACTCCAATAAAGTTTCCAAGGCACAAGAAAAAGCAAATAGACCCTTTAGAAAAGTCAAGCAGTTAGTAATTCACCCTCTATTGTGGAGTCAATTTTTATCAACTTACCTTGCCATCAATCAGTTCCCATCTTTTATGGGAACTTTATTAGCACAGCTCATTTTTAACTTGGTCATTGCAATATCTCTCCCAAGTGTGATCCCTTCTGATTTAAAAAAAACCAAACAAACAAAAACTTTGACCAAATTGCAAATTAATGAGGCACATTTTATCAATTCTCCACAAGTAAGAATTAATCTGTCAATGTGAATAATTAGGAAATTTGGACAACTAAAATGGAATTAATTTCTGTGCATCTTTTAATGTGACATGTATTGAAAAACTTCATTTTAGATGTGCTCAGGAGGAGTGAAGGAGGCCTCCTTCACTACTATAAACCAAATAAAGAATTTTAAATAGTACATAGCTACTCCTCTGAAGTATCTTCACATGATAGCAGGTAGGAAGAGACTATTATTTTCTAATTAATGTAATTATAGTCTAATGTATTGAATCTGTTTCTAGGACACAAAAAACTTCCTATGAGAAGCAATACTCCCCATAGGACCCAGACACCATTCACTTGATAATTCCTCAAGTCAAGTATCAGACTCTTTGAGTAAAGTTTCAGACTCAAAACTCTATTAAACCAAAATCTGGCCTGTTGTCACACATTAATTATTAGTAATTTGTGAGGGGAGTAATGAGAGCAGGAGACAGAGAAAGATGGAGAAAGAACACTGGGGAATGAGAAGACATAGCAGTAACTCAGAAAATATTAAAATCATAGTAAAATGTTCACAAAGAGGAAAACATGTTAGAAAACCTGGATGTGTTGAGTTAAATCTAATGAGCAACTTAAACCATGTCCTAGGAGGCACCATCCATGTCCCATCCTTTTCAGCAACAATGTGATTTCAATGGTAGATTCTGGTGTTTATTTTTGGAGGAAGGTTTTTCTCCAACTGCTATAAAAAAAAACTTGCAACAGATTTAATTTAAGGAACACACAATCCTTCTGCAGCTGGAGTACCAAGAACGTGAGCCACAGCAAACTGATTTCACACACAAGGGAACTGGCACAGTGGAGCACGGGTGACAGGAAAGTGCAATAAATAGTTAAACATGAGGTTGGCTTCCCTTCTCTCCTGGTGAGTGGACAATTTCACCCTCAGTTATCCACACAGGGCTGAGTAAATGGGTAGCTCTATATCCTGCTTTGTTGAGTGACAAACACTCTACGTGCAATCCAGAGTCCTAACACGAAGAGTAGAAATCTTTGAATGAGTGCCTGTAACTTTTAGATCTGTCTCACTGTCTAAAGAAGGGTGATTGAAACAGTTTCACTTTATTTGTATCTGCTATTTTTCAACTGACTAATTCAGAAAATCAGAATTTGATTTTTTACAAATGTCTTTCAATTAGTTGGAAAGATTTCCAGTAAAAAAAATCTGATTTTCATGACTGAATAGAGCTCTGTTCATCTATGCTGCTTCTGTGGTCTGTGTATGGCTGTCAGGAATAAAGGAGTTTTTCAAACCACTATACAGCTAAGAATAGACCTGTCCAGTTTGGTTCCCCTAGTTATAGCAACTTCTGAAATACAAGTACAGCTGATCCAGCAGAACGTTAAGAGCTGCTTCCCTGCTTCCTTGTCTCACACAATTAGGATTAAATTAATTAGTTTCAGTATTTTTAATACACATAGAATATTTTAGATTTACTTTAGTAATTTAATATTGAATATGATCTAAATACACCACTACCAGATTCAACCACAGCTCCAGTTTGCCTATCTCAGAAATTAAAGTCACAACACAAAGCACTGGCACATGAAGTTACCCACCCTCTCCAACTCCTCTGCTCCTTTACAGGCTCAAGGAAGTTATAGGACAACCAGAAAGGAAAAAAAAGAGGGGAAAAAAGAAAAAGAAAAGGAAAAAAAAAGCCCCTAAAGCATGTGGAGGAGGAAAGGAGGAATAGTTATGCTACACTTGACCAACCTTCTAGTCTCCAGTTTCTTATAGAGAAGCCTGGCATAGCTGAACAGGCACCCTCCTTAAGAACCATCAAAGCATGCTCACGTTACTACACTTGGCTTCTTGCAATACTACCAGAAGAGCAGTCCAACCTCATCCCATCTCTTTATCAGTATTAATTTTGTCACACCAAAATGAGGATAGCAATTTTCTTGAGGCAAGAAGCTTGCCTATACTTGTACTGATACGAATCTAACTTAATTTTAGGCTTTAACAAAATGATGACGACACTAAAACACACAATGAAAAACTAAATTCCATTATTTTAGAATAATTGAAGAGTGTGTTTGTCACATTTATCCTTTTCAATATGGTAGCAGATAGACAAGAGTAAGAAAAAGAGATACCTTGGAAAGATTTAGTTAGTATTTCAGAATAATTAAGATTAATGGAACGCTTCCAAACTAGCTCACTAACGTATATCATGCACAGCCTATTAAACTTGACACAGTCAGCTTTTTCTCATGGCCTTGACTGCAACGACTATTTAATGTATCTGGTGTGTGCTGTCCCCTAGGACCACAAAATAGACTTTATAAACTGTTAGGACAAATACTGACGTGCATATAACTTTGTTTATTGCTGAAGCCAGGCCAAACAGTGCTAATTGGAATTCTTCTGTTAAGCTGTGTTTACGTGCTAATTAGTCCACTTCCTAAACTAAATGTTCCAAGAAAAACTAAGAATATATGGCAAACTGCCACTAAGCTGCAGTTCCATCAAGTATGTTACTTCACAGACAAACATGGACAGGTAACAAATGGTAAATTCAAAGGGATGAACCAACACAGGCAGCTAAAAATGTAAAGGAAGTCTCCACTATCTGAGAAAGGAAAGCAGTTCTACCGTTACCATTCAGATGGAACCAACAAATTCAACTCCTAACCATGCAGAAAAATACACTGCTGTACACAATAAGACAGAACAACAAGGGTGAGAGTGTCTCTGAGAAAATAACATGCTATATTTTGATTGCAAACACACTATACTACTATTATTAATAGTTTGGATTACTACCACCAAAAAAACTAAATAAAATCATAGAATTGCCTGGTTAGAAAAGACCTCTGAGAAGCCACTGGCAATGTTACAAGACTGCAGTAAGGAAGGAGGGGGGAGAATGGTCACAAGAAGAAGATCCTCCCCTCCTTTCCAGGGTGGCTTCAATTATGAGACAGTGGGCTCTGGAACATACATTTGTTCATCCTGCATATGATCCAGTATTTTTTATTTTGTATAATAAAATAATCTAAAAAGCAAGTAAAAACATTTAGTTATGAAGGTTTTCAGTGTTTTTTTTCTTTTAAGATAAGTCATAGGTTACTTGCACAAAACCCATGGTAATATGTTCTCATGCATCAGTCTCAATTCCAGTAAAGTTCTTTGGAGCACAGGCAGCCAGTGCAAGACCGAGTACAAAAGGATCTGGATCTCTACATGCTACTGCACTATCAATATCTCTGGTAATCAGAAATGCCTTTTGCTCTGTTTAATGAAAGGAGGAAAAACTCTTGACCTGGAATTTCAAGCT
Organism: Caprimulgus europaeus; assembly: GCA_907165065.1. The sequence goes on along the minus strand of OU015526.1, from coordinate 76,282,496 downwards.
AACTTTGCAATTTTCGTCTTCTGACCCCATAGTGTCTGACCTGCATTTCGTTTCACTCTGATGCTGAAAGACTTCCTCACCCAGTTACAGCCAAGTGCCAGACATGCAGTCTGATCGGGTCCGGATCTTCAGAGACCTTATCTCCAGCCAGCAACTTCCTCTGCAACTACAAAGGGGACCTGGAGCACGGCTGACTCCTTGCTGTACCTCCAAATGGGACCAAAAGGAGTAAAATCCATGAGCATGCCTAACTGGTCCCAGACATCTTGGGAGTCCCATGGCTTCCTCTCCCTGCCCCACAGGGTGGCCTCTTGCTCATGCACCTGGGGTTAAAAAGGGCTCCCTCCTGCCATCCATGCTTTCAGAGCCTGTGATCAATGCCTATGAAACACACACCAAAGTCTCAAGAAGGTCCTTTCTCCTTCCTACACACAGCCTCAAATGCTCTCCCCCTCTATTGCCAGGTACTGTTTGAATTTCTGGTAAGAGCAGCTGGCTCTGAACTGTCCCTCTCTTAAGGTGGGAAATGCAGGGAAGAGGAAGGGGAAAAGGCACGTGTCCCACAAGGAGTCAGGAGGGGTAAAACACCCTGTAGCAAGATAAGATTCCCTTCAGGATATGAAAAAGTGCAGGTGGTAAAGGATAAGCACAGCAGACAGGAGTGAGACAGAAGTAAGGTCCATTAACCAACACCTGATCACTTCTAGGATGCAGCTGGGAGCTGTGCTTGGTTTCCCTATTTAAACTTTCATGTGGCTACATATCTAACTTGGCTAAAAGGTTCACTCACCAGTAGGATACGGCTGTGAAATACTCTCCTGATGTGAATCTTTCTACATCACTAGAAAAATTGGTGGTTTCTCCACCTCACAGCTTAATTTTTTCGAAACCACAAGATCTTCACATGATCTTTCCTAAATCACACATTCCTGCTTCTGGAACACTCTTCTTTTTTAGTTCAGTGGTTTCTCTGTTACCAAAAGCCAAGGGCACAGTATTCCTTAGAGGTTATAATCGTAAGAAAACAATCACTCCCAACAATTCAGCACTGTCAAAAGAAATCAAACAGCTCATAAGCTATTAAAACTGTTCCTTCAAAACCTCCAACTGAAAAGATGAGTAAATTAACTTATTTATTAACAAGTTCATATCACCCCACATTCCCTCTTTAATTCAATTCTTAATCTCCAGTCTCATTAAAGGAATAAATTGCCTTTCCAACGATGGGGAAACCCATGTAGAACTCAAGGCTACTTAGTTAATTCACAAACACACCACATTGTTGGTAGAGGAAAAGACAGCGTCTGCAGCTTTGTTTATGCTTGTGGGTGCCAAAGCATATACTCAAAAGCTACATGTAATCAGCAATGTGCAGAGTATAATTCAGAATAAAGGACTGGGCTCCACACAGGGTATATATTACAAATGTAATCAGCTTCAGAAGACTTATTTCTTAAAACATGAAAGCCTTGAAAAAAATCATGCCTTCAGTTTAACTGAATTTTCACACAAGTTTTAAGAGTGTTCCCGTGATCGACAGTTACGATTTACTCTGCCATTTCTTTATAAAGCAAAAATATTGTTTTGCCTGTGAGTTTGGGAAAATATTTTCAAATTTGAGCTGTTACTGTTGAGGATCCAGTATTCCTACAGAACCAGCAGTTGTGCACGAATTAGAATGTCAACTATAAAGCAGGGTGCGGACTATTGCGGGGTAGTATACGCCAAAAAAAGTGAACAGTAAATCCTACATTAGCATAATTTGAGGAAAAAAAAGAAGTAAGAAAGATTTACCAACAAAATCCAGCACCTTTTAAACACTCAGGGTGGGATTTTTCAGAATCCTGCTGCCCACAGAAATACTTTTGGAAAAGCAACATTGTTAGCAGAGAATAACAGCAATTAAAAAGAATAGTAAAGCTGTCAGCAGCTTCCTTCTTTTTCAGGCCACTGTGATTTCTATCCTTAAGAGCACGTCCTCACTGATGAGAGAAACAAACAAAAAAAAGAAATTCAACAATGACTGCACATGTTAAATAACCCCAAGCTCTGGAAGTGAGGCAGCATGGATCTCGTTTTACTTCACCTCACAGCAAACACTCCCTACCACCAAAGTCTGTGATGCTTGCAGGTGAACAGCCTGCTGCTAATTTTGGGTGTGATAGAAATCAGAGGGAGGCCCTGAGAGCCTTTCCATCAAGCTCAGCAGGTCCTGCTCCTCCCCCATACCGATGCTTTTGGAGCTCCAGGCAGCTTCTTGCACCACTTCGTAGCAAAGGTCACATTGCAGTAGACGGCACCTCACCTCTCCTGATACGCATGAACCCCTCTGTGATACCTACAGGAACAATGGCAGGTATGGAAAAAAAGATCACCATGAAGTATCCCTCAACTCTGAGCTTTGCTTCAGGCATGGTAATGAGTGTTTTGAACTTTTAAAAGCAAATTAAAGGAACAGGGAAAGAGAGGAACTCTCTTTGAGGTTTGTCTACAAAGACATGAATGGCTATGCTAACCCTGTTGGGACACTTGTATTCCAGGATTAATGCTTCTTATTCTCTTCTGCTTGTATTTTGTACACAGCAAAGATGGAAAAAAAAGGGAATCTTCATCCTAGCATACAAGTGTCCTCATGAGGAGTTACACTGGGCTAGCCACTACAGGATCAAAGAACTTCCTTGTGGGATAAAGTCTTTATCTCTACTGCTCATTTGTTCCTTCCCTGTTAACTTGAAATGGAAAGGAAAGCTAACACCAGCAGTTCTCTGGACTGGTAGTTTGGGAGCTGCTGGACAGCTCAGGGACTGTTACATCTATCATGAAAATCTTCTTTCTCATAAGATAACACAACTTTCTATGATTAAGTTTCTATGATTATAGTTTCTGGGCCAAATTCACCTCCAGTTTTCAGTGTAGACCAAGTAAATCCAAAACATCCGGGTGCATAAAACAAAGACTAGAAATTAGTCATCTGAGTCTGAGAAACACTGATGTTCATCTCCTCATGCTTATGGATTCAAAGACTCAAAGATTTTTTTTTAACAACAACAACTTACTTTACAAATTCAGCTTGTGGGAGAGACTTGCTCCCCCCTGCTAAACTAAAACAAAACCAAAAAACCCTCAAATAAACCAACCAAAAATGTATGTTACTTGTAGTAGGAAACAGCTTTTGTTTCATCCCACTAAAAGAGAGGTCTGATTCTACCATAAGCTGACAAGATACAGATTCTTTCTCATTGTTGCAGCTCTGATGCTGTAGATGTCATATCCATCAGATTCCTCCTGCAACATCTGTCAAGAGCCAAGACATTTACTAGCACAGAACGGGATTTGCCTAGCTGGGCCTGAAGCTAACAGAAGTACTGAATTGTAAACAGGCAGTGCTTTAGGACAAAACATGTCAAAAGAGCAGAATTTAAACAATGACACACAAGGAAATGAAAAACCAATCAATTGCAATTAGACTCAAAACATGTTGAGTCCCCGTTGCCCCCTGCCAACAGCTACAATAAATGCAAGGCAGAAAAGCGTCTCTAGCAACTGTAAGAAATAACATTTAATAGAGGGGAAGCCCTATTTCATGGTGCAATGGGTACAAAGTAAGGGACAAAAATGTTCCATGACCTAAATAACAGGTTATTTCCTCAACTGCCAGTGGAATTTAAAAGTGCCTACACATTAGTTACCTCCATGGAAGCATTCTCATCGTTTAAAGCTGCCTGTAATTTCAAAGCACCCGAGAGCTTTATTTATGTAGCTCTGGCAGCAGGTTTACATGGAAACACTGTGTTGGTGTTCCCTGCCATTCACTGGTGCAGCCTGACACTAAAAACCAATTCATGTGCTCCAGCTAACCTCACACTTGCTTCAACCATTCAATCTGAGTTTTAACTGTTATTTCTGCTAGCCACAAGTAACAGCAGTGGACAGCTGGCATCCAATTTTCTTTTTTATTTAAGTAGAGCAAATGCTGTACATTCAAGCAGAAAAATAACAGGACTTTAAATAAGTATTGTTATATTTAATACTCAAATTTGTAAGCACAGAAGTGAAAAAAAGCATTCACAAAGTTAAAGTGTTTCTTTCAGTCACATTATCTACTGAGTAGATTTGATTAGAAAAATCAATGCTTACTTTAATATTATTATTGTTATGATCATATCCAGAATTGTTTCCTAACATTACCTCCGCTGGCAAAAATGAGATTCAAAAGTACAAATAAATGAAATACAGTTAAATATCTATGGGAGCAATACTGTCATGAAGAAAACAAAAATCACATCCTTAACAGATGTACCCTCAGATGCATCTGCAAACAGTCTCAAATGTGCAAATCCACAGAAAAATGTATTTGAGAAGTTGACCTAACAAATTAATAGCCATCATTCCTACCATGAAACACATCCCCAATGTATTCCTACCAGGTTCTTAAACAGCTGAATAACTCAAGCACGAGAAACTCTGCAAATGCTACAGCAGCAGTAGTAAAGAGGAAGTAATGCAGTAAGAAATAGGATGCTTTAGAAGGTATCATACAAAGTGATTTCCATTCTGGGATTTATTTTTGATGCAAGGCTTTAGCTGTCTTGTAAAAATGATAATGTAAAAACAAAACTGTCATTTTATTCTTCAAGTATATACATCCTATAGGCCAGGAAGGAATCAATGTAACTTCTAATGGTCTTTTCCTAACACATACTTTTTCTTATTGCCTTTTTCTCCATCCAGTCCAAGTCAGTGTGCTTGCCTCCTACACAGGGGTAGCTGTATTTTCCCCTCTTGACAAATACACTAGTTCCATTAACACTTGCAGAGCAAGTACAACAGTCTCCTGTGTATCTTTCTAACACACATTGTCCATACACACTTGTGGAATTAAACAGTGAACTTCACCCTCGGGGCTGTGGCCAGCTGGAAGGCGACTGGATACAGAATGGTTTTGCAAACAGGTCAATCATGAAGGTTAAGGGAGCAGACAGAAAATCAGATAGCCAAGAATAACCCTGCAACCCTGCTGCCAGCTTGCAGGAAACCCACAATATATTTTAATAGATATCATTATTTAAATCTCTTGATACTCGCACGCTTCGTGCCAAAATGTGCAACCTCTTTTGGTTTCTGCAGCAACCAAAGCAATGTTGCTCCCCACTTCTACCATCACAAGATCATTTCTGTTCTTCCCCTTGTCATAACTTTACTTCACTGGCTCTTGCAGAGAGAGGGAAAGAGAAGCAGGGTGACATCACTGCTTTTGTTACCGAAGAAACGTTTTTGTTACCAAAGGACCTGAATGGTCAAAAGACAGTGACAATGTGAATTTAAGACACAATGACTTTGCTTTAATAGGCAGCAGGGAGAAGCAAGGAAGAAGTCACAAAGAGTTAAAATTAGAGGATAAGAAACAAAACTTACTGAGTTTCAGAGAAAAAACAAGAAAGGTTTGATACATAACACAACAACTATCAGTTCACAACAAGAAACACCAGGAAAGGGAAATCTGGGAAAGAAGCGCAGAGGTGGGGAAGGGACAAGAGTCCATAAAGAAAGAAACACAACTGACAAAATTTTTTGGAGTGGCTAAAAGGAATCAGAGGAAACAGGCCTTAGAAAAATACCCAAAGCCTTGAAATCTGGATCAAAATATTTTTTAAAAAGGAAAATAAAAACCACATACACACACAAACTCCCAAAACCACAACAACATACATCAGTCTTCAGGTTCCTGAGTTGTTCTGTGCAAAGTTGTGACACCATTGACATATTTTGGTCTGGTTTCAGCAGGAAATTCGGTCTACATCATCACAGCACACCCAAGGTTAACCGAGCCAGTATCATCCCTACCCCTGGCTCACGTCACCCACAGGCATCAGAAGGGCAGAGCTACGACATTTCTGCGTGTGCCATGACTAGAGGAGAGTGGAGAGGACAGTGACTCCACCAAGTATCACTGCAAGGGATGGTATGGAGCACGTTCCCACCTTCCACCAGGTGGCTGAGACCTCCTGTGGCAAAGACTTTTCCAACACCACGAGCAAGAAGGTGATCAGAGTTCTAACTAGATATCTCTGAATCTGTTCCAAAGTCACTGTTTCCCTTCTGTGTTAATTACCTAGTGTGGAGACTGGCACTAACTCCAGTTAACATTCTTGCCCTGTTGATGGGGCATAGTGTTTCTTTCCTGCAGTGGCTTCTGTGATGTTCAATGCACAATAAGTTTACCTAAAGCCTTCCTGAAATTCAGCAGAAGTTAATCAATCAGGAGACAAACAAATCCATCAGAAGTTTCATCAGTTTTTGCAGCTTTGTGGAACTGCTTGTTTTAGCTCTGGAAGGAAAGGGTGATGATGTGAAAAAGCTGATTCTGTTGCCATGAATTATTTTCAAGATACTTTTTTTAAAATTCATAATTTATTTTCACTTTTTAGAATAACTATTTGACTCAGTACCACTGTCATGACTAATCCATTAATTTCTAAAACCTCAGATAACAAATGATTACTGGAAAAGGGGCAGAATCAGAGAAACCACATACAAAACAAAGAATTTAGAAGGAAAATACAATTGGAAATATCCTTACCAAGGTGTTTAATTTTGCCAGAAGTGACAAAATGAGAGGTAGAGAACATGAACAGGAAGGGTGGGACACGCTAAGATGGAGAAATACAGTGCCAGGGTAAAGACAAGAGAAGAAGTACAAAAAGAGAGGGAGGAAAAGCAGGAAAAAAAATTAAAAGCATGAAGTCAACAGAATGAAGAAAGGTCAAGCTGGGAGCAATGGAGAAATTCAGCTGTTGAATAGCCCAGTGTTCACAAAAGGAGCAAGTCAGAAGGAAAAGCATCATTAGTGGTGCAAAAGGGCAAGTTGTGGTTCAGAGAAAAACAATTGAGAAAGCTTTGGAGGAGGGGTCAAAAAAACCCCAACAAAACCCACAGAGAGTTTGGTAAAGACTAACTCAAGTGAATGAACTGAAAGAGCATACAGGAGATGTCACCCAGAGAACAGCGAGATGGCTCAGACAGAAAAAAGGATTCCAGAGACAATAGAACCTAGCTGATTTTGACCTTGGAAATGGAGAACTTGTTTGGCATATTTGAGAAGAGTCTCAGATAACTTTAGGCACTAAAATACAACTCAGCCTCCTTTTATAGGACATAATGACTTTGCCCAGTTTTTGGGTTTTTTTTTTTTTCAAACTTAGAAGACAAAGTGTAAAGAGTGACTGTGAAAGAAATGAGTTTTGAAATGAAAAAAAACCCAAACACCCTCCCCCCCCCAAAAGCCAACACATACTTATGAACTTTGCAACATCACCATAATTGTTGGCACCTCTAACATTTCTGAAAGAATTCTGCTTTCTGCTTCGCAAGCAAAAGCGGGAAAACAAAGACATTTTGAGTGTATGGGGAAAAAGTGAGCACAATGACAATCATACAACGTAATTGCATTTATATATACATAAAAATACAGTCTCAGAATTACAGCACACATTGAAATTCAGCAGCTACTGTTTGGGAAATTAAAGAATATGTCCTTTCACCAGCAAACTGAGCATCTGATATGATAGTTCTCTAAGGACAATGCAAAACAAACATCAATCTTTACTACCTAGTGCTAGGATTGCTACAGCCATCCCAAATGCAGTTTGTAACACTCTCTTCAGCAGGATACAGGAAAAGCACTATCTTTTATGCATCAGTTGACAAAGGGACAAAAAAATAAGGTTCCTGGCAAACATACTGCGCTCTAGATCAAGGGAACATGTGCCTGGAAATTCTTCCATTTATCTAATGTGTTTCTCCACAAGCCTTGCCTTTCTTACAGACCCAGACCACGATGAGCATTACAATATGATTCCAACATAAGACATAAGAGTAATTAATCTGCTCCCAAATTGCCCCAGTCTTCTATTCCACATTCGAGACTATAACAATTATTTGACTTATCACTGGCAACTGGTATTTTCTGGAAGAAAAAAAAAAAACAAGTACTAGTTTACAGCACTCCTTACACCATGAGTGACACTTTAAGAATTGAAATTGTTCTTAAACACTACTGAATCTTGATTGTGTCACCATACTCCCATTTCACAGAAACCTGATGAACTACATAAAGAAATCAGGCTTTGGAGGCAGAGGACAACACTGAGAAAACATGTATTATTCCCCAGAACAAAATGTTTAGTTAGCTGTAAGAGATAATTGTAAAATTCCAATCCAGTTAGGTCATATATATCTTTTACACTACTTCAGAAGTATGTCCTGATATTAGTGTATTGAGTACATATCTTTAAGAAAACCAAAAGGAAAAAGGAGATAGTAAAATAACTAGCTAACTAAATAAAAGTAGAAGGTGCAGTAGTTGAGGAGATTCTTATGAAAGAGCTGCAATAAGAAGTTTGCAGCTAAGGTCTAATTAATACTTCTACTTTTTTTTTTTTTTTTTCTTGTGAATTTCAGCATGGCACCAAACCATATTTCAATTACAACCTGCTGCCATTTAGGTGGGCTTTCATCCTGGTAAGCTGTACAGCAGACACAAAGCCCTTGTGAGGATTTCACTTCACTATGAATTAGTGTCTAACATTGAGAACGCCTTTCATCAGCAGCTTGTATTGCCTACAGGTGCCTATAAATTCCTCTCAGTCTTTATGTAGCACTTGTCTATCAGACCATGTCATCAATTTTACTGCAGGCAAGAGGCAGACACACCTCTTCCTGAGACACAGACAACACAACAATTACCACAGCCACTCTTGAATTATCATTTCATATTAGCTCATTGCCAACTGCTAATCACCCACGACTTGCTATGGAAAACATGTCGTACTTTCCAGGCTCTTCCTTACGTCGCTGGCGCCGAGAGCTGCAAGGCTACGATGGTCTCATCACCACCAAGTGTACCACCGGCTCTGATGCCACCCACCACACACATTCATGTGGCAAGCATGCCCGCTCCTCTCTCTCCTTCCATAAATACACAATGATAAACTAACTATATTCCAAGAGAAAGGTTTTTTCTTTCATTATGGCTTCATTAGTCATGTATAGCCTTTTTATTGACTATGCCAGGCCTACATGAAAAAAGAGGGTCATTAGATGCTATCTGAATAGAAATGAATAGCTAACAAATACCTCTAAAATAGCAATAGGGACTTTCAACTTTTTTAACCAAGTCTGTGCTCAACTTGCTTGTAAAATAAGTTATTTTGTTAAAAAAGAGCTGACTGAAATTATGTCTTCTCTTTTGAACGTTAAAAAATAATACATGAACACACCTATCCCTCCAGGGACAGGCAAGGGATAGGGAGTGCTTAATACTGAGGATCACCAACTTATTCTTGCCTATGGTCAAGAGAAATCTAAAGCTGTAACCATCACCTCACAGCTGTTTGGTTAAATGTGTTGGTACTCAGCTCACTACCTCGTATGAATGGTTGATCCTTCATGCTATCCCTACCATCATCCTGCACCTAAATTCACATTTCAGGACCTAATTCTGATCCCAATTAAAACCTGTACTTCCACTGATAAACCATCACTCTGATCCTAAGCCTGCATCCTAAATTTAACACTGTGCAAACAGATATATTCCAGTTAAATGAGTGTTTTTTCACTTCCACTAGTGGTGAAGGGAATTGAGGTAGGCCAAAAGCACAGATAAAATTAAACTAGTAGCCCTATGGCAGAATGAGACCCTAAGTACAGGGGACCATAAAGACAAACCTTCCTATATATTTGAACCCTAAAATGTATCCTGTACAATATAGGAAGCAGTCTCCTCACATTAATTTTAAGAGTCATTAGCAGAGCTGAGCAAGGAAAGAGAAGACCTGAAGAAAAGGCTTAATTTCTCAGGCTGTTTTTCATTTTTCAGAATTTAAAGTTCTATTTGTCTAAATAATTTTTACCCCAAAGGATGCAATGAGAACAGCAGCACATTCCTGTGCAGAGCCCAGAAACATTTCTCACAAGCTGCAAGACTTAAACCTCAGGTCCAAGTCTTAACTATTTGATAAAAGTACAGAGAAACAATGAAAAGCTATTGGAGTTACAGAGTCTCAGCAAAGTTCCTCCTCTTCCCCTGAAGCATGGTGACTGACCTCATCAGTCCTAACCCACCACAATTAATCCCAAGTAAAATGAGTTCAGTTAAATCACATTCACAGCTCAAATTATGATGCTTGCTTTGGCACAGGAGAAGAACTTGGGCATAATTTGGCTACTTCATCTCAGTAGCAACTCTTAGCTCAGGGGTTGGAAAGTCACACAACCTGGTAACTCCATGGCTTGGGACAGCCAATCCATACTTTTATTGCATACAGTGTCATATTGCTGTAGTCATGAGATGCAGCTACTTTGTGCTGCCAGGCACCTCTTTTCTGTAACACACAGAGGTATTTCAAGGAACCTAGTTCAACACAGTCTGCTTCTCTCTCATGTTTTAGTAGAGACTGTATCCCCTGCAGAGGTGGAGCATCCTGCTGCTTTTCCACCTCCTGAAGAGCACATCCCAGCAGCTACTCCTCTCCAGGTCCCTGCTGGAACAAATGCAGACCATCAAATTATTCTTACAAAAAAAATACAGTCTTCAAAATGTTAAATCTCATCCAAATGTGTATTTTGCTTGTCACCCCTCTTACTCTGTTTTCATAGGAAGGAAGTAATGATAAACAAATTACCACACAAAAGCATGTGAACTCTGGCAGGCAGGTTCAAAGCTATTGACAAAAACCAGTCTATTCACTGCAAGCACCCTACTTCAACAATCTCTCTCTCTGATCAGGATGCAGAGGACTAATTCAACAGTTCCCCATGGAAAAATACCTCGTGGGTGCGTTTGATTTCCAGAGACAATGGTTTGCCATGTAGAGCTTTTCTCTACCTCCATCCCTCTATTCCGCCCACCCTTTTTTATTTTCTTTTTTCCTCATTTTTTTTTTTTAAAAACATCTGAACAATTTTCTCTGAAACACCATACTTTAAAAAAAAAAGAGAGAAGAGAAGATGAAAAAAAAAAGTTGGGGGATGGGGAAAAGCTTTTCAGTAAGGTTGGGACCTTACTAAGTACTACTTAATCGGGGCAGGCTGCTTCCCACTGACAAGTCCATGTTATGTGGACTACATATGGTAATGAATGTCAAAAAATATCCTGTATTGTAATTTGTTAATCAATTCAAAGAGAAGCATGTCTAAGGACTCTAAATTGAAGTATTTCAAATCTCTTTCTAGAGCAACAGGTTAAATACAGCAGACCATGCAATAAATGCTGCTGAGTTCACAGCAACTCTTATGCTACCTGAAGACTGAGTCCCTGGCACTAGCAAGTCAATTTGCTCCCTGCTTTCAAAACTATGACAAGGCTTTTCATACATGAGCCACCAGATGCATAAAAAGAGCATGTGAAAGCTCACAGCAAAGATCACATCCTCCAGTGTTTTCATCTTACAATAACACTGTTTGAGTTTCAGTACCGTTCACGGACCTCTGACAAAGCAAAATCTCATGTTTTAAACAAAGCTATTCCAGTCACAGTTTGCACTCTAATCAAAAGTGTCCTCTCTAACAATACTGGTTTTTAGGATGGAAGAACTATCTAATGCAGTTTATTTATCAATATTTCCCTTTGCCTTCCAAAGATGTGTGCTTGCTCTCTTTTGCAACTGAGCTTAATTGAGGTAGTGGCCTGAGGTTTAAGATGTATTACAGGTCTGAGTCCAAATCACAAGGCCTCTCATGTTTCTGAAAGCTACTTAGTTAATTTGTTGGTTGGGTCTTTTTGTTTGTTTGTTTTCTTTTTTCTTTTTCTCCCTTCGCTCCATGGCACCTTGATGTTCTTCCAGTTAGAGTATGTTCCAGGTTCAAGGATGGGCATGGGCAAACAGAAAAGGGTGAAAAGGTGAGTGAATACAACTGAAAAGAAAGAATTCCAGCTGTACAAAGGCCATCGTATTCCCATCAACTTGGCAATCTTCCTAAAGAGTTATAAATGCTGAAGACATGAGAGGGAATTTTCTAAAACCTCATACTAAAAGGTAGAATTTTTGGAGAGGAACTGGGCACAATTTTGTTGACTTCCTTCCCATAATCATTACAGATCACCAGAGAGTCTAAGACTTGAAAATGACTGAGTGTATTCTTTCTTCCTTTTTGACTAGTAATGAAAACTGATTCATTCTATGCTCTGATCAACAGGAGATGGCCCGCTTCTATGAGTACTGCAATTGGAATAAATTATGCCCTTCCGAAATTAAAAGAAGATATCAGTAATATCTCATTAAAAATGTAGAATACAGATGGACAGAATGGTTGAAACAGTACTAAGCACAATGCTAGGGACTCCTTGGGTTATAGTCTGAGATTATCTCTGTGCTCTAAATTATATATATTTTTTAGATTATAGTAATTGCAGCTATCAAAAATTTATGTTTATAATAAACGGTGACATAGAGGAAAAAACATGGCACATGGCAAAATTATATTATCTGTCAGTGGAGAGGTCAGCATTAGGTGTACCACAGATAAGCTACCTGCCATTTTGAACTCTTTCCCTCAGTGTTGAAATTTATGTTGACAGCAGAGACAGAGATACTCCAACATTCAGCACCACTTCCAGCCACTGGATTCACAGGAGCATAAAACCGACGGGCCCTCAGGATTGCTGCTTCTTTGAAAGTCACATATCACTGTCTGAAAAATGGTTTCATTTGATATTGGTCCCTCTCTTCACATTAGCTAGACCAGACTTGTGACTTCATTACTAGAAGAAAAAGTAATTTTGTTCACAACACACCATTTTCAGATTTATTTTTACACCCAGTTTGCTGAGAAATCACAAATTCAGAGCTCTCACGACACCTTTTGTATTTGCTCTCCAACCATGCACGTACATACACACCATCAGAGGACTTCTTGCACTTTCATAGCTTCTTTTTTGTCTCCACAATAATCTAGAGGAGAAAAAACAAAGCACACTTCCTCCACCACCATTCCTCCCCCCAAAATGATCTACTTTTAATCACAACTAACACTTAAAACAGACATGAGAAAGAAGAGGCTACCCCTTTATAATTATGGAGCTTGATAATTACCTGGTGACTTGTAACAGACCCACTCTCAATGCATCTTCCTTCCTCTCTCCCTTGATAATGTAATCTAATCTCCTGGCTATGCTTTCATCTGGCATCCAATGCTGCACATTGTTTATCAAACAACAATCTTTTCTTAGGTAATGACAGAACAAAAGGCAAGGAAGAGCAACTTTGGTAATACTACAGCACTCACCACTTCAAAAGTAACTGCATTGGTATAACTTACATCACTTGTGTGCTTTTTTCCTTCTTTTAAATCTAGTATTTTCTCCTCTATGCAAAACCATGACCTACCTTCACCCTTTTACTAGACTCTCCATATATTTACACATTATAGAAGCCCTTGTGCAAAATGTCAACAGTGGAAGTCAAAACTAAAAACGTGGATCCCAAATACAGAAAGCTGAGATATGTCACGTATGTCTTCATATCTGAAAGCACAGGCGTTTTGTATGACAAGAAAATCATGTGTTTTATGTTACTGGACCATCACAAAGTCTTAGCAACACTGTGTAATGACTGGTTTTTGTTTTTTTTTTTTTTAAACACACATTTTACACTCTTAATAGCACATTTCAAAATTCTGGTAAGATTCTAAACACAAATTAAATTTCTCAAACTTCTTAAACCTCAAAATGGAAGAGAGGTCAGGTTGCAGAAGTTTCTGCTTTGGATTTTCTGGGGACAATGATCCTGTTTCCTAAAGATGCTTGCAGTCCATATTCCCAATGTGCCTTAACTTTCAGTAGTTCCTCACATCCACAAATCAGAACAGGATGATCTCTACAAGGTCCCACCTGTGCTATGTTCCAGACACAATTCTTATGTAATGAAGAGCCAAGGCCCCAAATCTCCAATATTCTGACAGTTTACAACTACAAGGACTATACATGGTAGCACAGTAGTAAAAATAGACTTGTCAGCAATTGGCAGTTTGGGATCAAATCAGACAGAAACAGCTAGGTTCATCTGTATAAATGGCATCTGCAGATCCAAGACAGTACTAATCACGGAATTCCAACCTTGGTCACTTCTTAATCAAGTTTTTCCATCACAAAAAAAGTAAAAAAATTAAAAAACAGATCTAGGTGAAGGAAGAGAGATGACTATGAGGTTTACAGACATATAGTACCACATTAATCTGAGCTTTAAGTTCTTTGTACCAAAGGAAACCAAACACATGCACTGTTATAAAAGAAAGTACCACTCTCAGAGTCACATCAGCACAAGCCCTTCACAAAGGTGAAGGGTAACACACCCTGGCTGTGCTTACATTGCATAACAGCTTTATGGGGCATGACACTGACCCAAACTAATACTGTTACTAAGATGATGATAATACATTTCTCCTGCTCACTTTTCATGTGATTTGAACAGATCTGGGGAGAAATTTCATCTTCCTTAACCCTAAGTTGAAGCACACAGCTCTGACAACGCTCTCCAAGGATACTGCCAAACCACTTGCTTAAATAGGAATGAACCAATGAAGAACTGAGATTAATAAGTCAAAAACCATGGAAAAATGTGGTTGTGAGGATGCTGCCAAGTTGTGATGCTGTTTCAAGTCTCTGATTGAAAACACTGTCCTGGGACAGACAAATCAAGTGAACTCCAGAACTAAAGGTAGGGGAAAAGGGGTAACAGCACTGTAAGTCAAGCGTAGGATTGATAAATTCTCCCATAATTAATCAGGTAAGACATTCCTTGAAGCACCAAGTTACCTACCAACACTTAATTAACCTTTTTTTTTTTTTTTAAAAACAGAAAAAGAGGCTGACAATTTTTTTCCTGAGAGCTCTCTGCTTACTTAGTGAAGTCAAAAGAAAACAAATACAAAAGTTGTGTAAAAAGTAATTAACCTTCATCAGAACATGATTTCAGAGGCCTTTATAATAATGGTCTTTGCAGACATTCACATAGTTATTAGAAAGCTCATGAGGGCAAGTCAAAAAGAGTAATGCCAAAGCTTTGCTGACAGAACAGAATATCGTTCTGAATCTCTGGAAAGAGGAGAGACCTAATGACCTAGCTAAATTATACTCAAAATATGCAAAAATACTCAAAATACTCAAAAACTCGCAGAATATCAGAATATATTTTTCATTGACAGTAATTTTTGCAAAAATCCAAAGCACTTCAGATAGGAATACATACTAAAATATTTTTTTAAAGCCACTTCTGTGATGAAACAGCAGTTATGAAGCCATTTTCTGAGCATACAAAGAGCGAGCTATAAAACTATGAACCTATTTCTTTAACGTCAGCGCTTCACCCAAGAGCTTTTACTGACTCACAAGACATTACGCCTCTGGCGCTCTTGTGAGAAAAAATAGGGCATTTCTCTTCCCCTCTGCTGCTCCCCCCATGCACAAAGGAAGTTGTTATGACACAGAACAGGTGTGGAGCTTTGACTCAGCAGCCATGCACAACTTCCCATTATATACCTATCACTTGTGGGACCACTTACAGTGTCTTCTGCCACCAGGTTAGGCTGGAGGTGAAAGAAGCCGTGCCACATCCTATCAGCCCGGCAGCGTGCACACAAAACCTGTCTCTTTGCATTTGTTACATGAAGAGACCCCTATACGTGCTGTCCCTCCCCATGCCTTCTTCCTCTGGTCTCTTCTGCTTGTGGGGGGAGAAGAGAAAAAGAAAAAAGTGGGGGAGAGGAGAAAATGAGAGAAAAAAAGGCAGAGAAAACAAAGCTTTTAAATAAACAGAATAGATCCTAACCAAAGGAAAAGTTTCATCAGCATGCTAACCATTTAATTTCCTCCCAATCACTCCTGTAATAGCAATGAATAAATAAGATTAATTTAGGTTATTTCTAATGTTAGTTATTTTTAAGTGGTTACACTACCCTATCACAATGCCAACAATAGTGCTGTAATTGGGCCTTAACAGCTTACACACCTGAACCTTTCAGTAAAATCCTCTCACAGCACTTCCACTTATATCCCCCTGGCAAAACACTGGGTCACAAGAAGATACCTAGGATAATTCAAAACAAGTTAATTGAGGCACCAGTCATGCAGTTTGATTAATGCAATTCTCAGACTAAACACAGTCCTGTTTCTCCACACCATGTGAAGAGCAACACTACTGTTGCCACCCACCATACTGTTCTCCGATACCTGGTCCAGCTCATTCACTGAATCACGGGATGGTGGGGGTGGGAAGGGACCTCAGGAGATCATCCAGTCCAACCCCCCTGCCAAAGCAGGTTCACCTAGAGCAGGTTGCATAGGAAAGTGTCCAGGCAGGTTTGGAATCTCTCCAGAGATGGAGACTCCACAGCCGCTCTGGGCAGCCTGGCCCAGGGCTCTGGCAACCTCACAGTAAAGAAGTTTTTCCTCGTGTTTAAGCGGAACCTCCTGTGTCCCAGCTTGTGCCCACTGCCCCTTGTCCTATCACTGGGCACCACTGAAAAGAGCCCAGTCCCATCCTCTTGGCACCTGCCCTTTAGAGATCTATAAACATGAATCAGGTCCCCTCTCAGTCTTCTCCAGGCTAAACAGACCCAGCTCTCTCTGGCTCTCAGTCTTTTTTCCTCAGTCTTTCTTTTCCTATCTAGTTTATCTCTGTGCAGCCCAGTGTCAGGTCAGACAAACACACCGTTTGCCCTGCTTGTAAGTCATCTGCTTCTTCAGTTGGAAAGTGCTTCTCACATTAGCACAGATAACAAAATAGTTTCTACCAGAATCACTGTCAACCCATCTGCCTCTCAGACATGCTGTAATTATTTAGTAAGTATCTACCTGTTGTTCAGTGCATGCTGGTTGCTACTAACAAGAAACTGAATTCTGGAGCAGTTGCAAGTGTCAGAGTACTTTGTACCTGCTTTTTGCATCTAACATTCTGGCATTTCAGCAGCCCCAGCTTTAGTTCAGACCTGGGCAGAGCTGATGATGGTGGGGAAGGCAGGATGCACTCTGCAAGGGCTCCACAGCTGCAGAGTCAAAGGGGAGGGAGGAGAGGAACCCAGAGCACATCTCCAGTTCCCTTCTATCACTCTGTAATTAAAAAAAAATCCCTTAGCAATGGAACAATTTCCATGAATGTCACCTATCCAGCAAATTCCTGCTACTCCTCGCAACCTACACCACTGCCAGTAATTCTTGGTAACCACAAAGGTTAACAAACCTGCAACACTTATTGGATAGCTCTTGTAAAAACGACAAACTGGGAGTGAATCATAGCTTTATTAGCCACCAATTACCCCAGTCTATAAGAAAACTGCCATAATTAACCTTCCCATTGCTGTTTCCCACCTTCTTACCTTTTGTAAGAAAACCTTAGCACAGTTACTGCTTCTATTTTACTATAAAAGAGTCATGCTACGATTTTACTACAAAGAGAACAATTTTTCAGTTTGAGTGTGTGTTTTAAAAAATTAAAATTTGGGTTATTTTCTCAGTTTTCTAAGAAAGTACTGTAACAGCTGCATAAGGAAAGGTTATTTTAACCTCCAAATGCTATTGTTCCTTTTTTTCTCCCAAAGATTGTCTGGAGCCAGACAACATAAGGCTGCTGTGCCCTGGGCTAGAATGGAAGGGGGTGGATGATGGGAGGGGGGGTGCCTGTTTACAATTACTCCATTCCTGTTTTTAATGAATCTTTCTGAATGACCACTAAGTGCTAGTTTTGTTCTTTGGAACAAGGGAGCTATTACAGGAGGACTGAAAAAAAAAGAGGAAGGAAAAGGGAAAGCAAAGGGAAAGCTGCCAAACTCAAAGTTTCAAACATTTCAGTTGTATGTCCTGGAGGTAATTTGCTCCACAGGCACAAGACTGTCCCTACACATTGGTAGTCTCTTTTCTTCCTCTTCCTTGACATGCTAAAAAGAAATGGTTGAGATAAGGGGGAACAAGAGAAAATCAGAACTGAAGCAAAAATTCACAGATACCTACTAAAATATGAAGAATTACATTATTTCAAGTTTGTGTAATGAGAACTTAATCACTATTTACATTTGGCTACTACTGCCACTTGCAACCCAGCCTTCCAGAACCACATATGCAGCCAACTTCAAGAGGAAGGGATGGATCACATTTGTCTTGCACCATCATCTGCCTTCCCTGCACATCATCTGGTAGTATCCCTCCTCAGGAACCTCGCCTGCCATTCCAGATAGCTACCACTAAGCCACAAAAAAGAGCAAAACCTGCACTCTGCCTCCCTGCTGAGCATACACACTTCCTCCTCCTTACAGGGGCCAGAACTTCAGAAATTGTGCTGTGAAATACTGGGCCAGAGATTTCAACTGAAGGATCAACAGCTTGCAACCACCACAGGCAACCTTGAGAGCCCTCACTGAGGATCCAGAGTATTTTATTACGGAACTTGGCTTTCTGGGTTTTTTCCCTAGGCTGGTAAGGTTGCAAAGCATCAGACCTTCTTAGTCCAGCAACCTGATAAGCAGAAAAGATATTTTAGATTTAGTTCTTACCATATCTTAGTTAAATATTGTCCTTTTCTACAAGCACAGGAAGGAGTATATTTCACGATTAACCAAAAAGTATCATAATGACAACTAATACATTTTCCTTCAACAAAGTTGTTTCAAAAAATTATATGGTAGAGATATAAAAAAGTGGCACTACGTGGTTTATTTTGTGTGGTGTGGTTTAAATACTCTATTGACACACATTTAGAGAAACCTCCTTAAAGCCACAGAGTTTGAGTAATGTAGCCATGTTGAATTTATGCCAGCGAAACCATCATGTACCTCAGCACATTACCAAGTTTTTCTATATACATAACTGAATTTGTCATCAATCCACCATACTGCAAACGTTGCTTAGAAGAAAACAGTTTTCCTCTAATTCTCAGGAAAAATGTATGATGCTATATGACTTGCTGTATATAGCATAATGCCATATGACTCCCATTTATAAAGCTGACTGGGGGTGGTGAGTTTTAATTAGTTAACTGTTCATCATGGATGACATCTGTTTATTTACAGAAGATACTGGTCCTCTACTGTGTATGAACCTACTGGAGTTGCACAGGGATGTTAACACATCATGGCTGTGACCTCACATGCCTGTAGTACTGCTCCTTCCTGCACTGTTTCCGCTATCTTCAAAAGCTGTTGGATAGATCTGGGCATATATTGACCTGAGACATACATGCCTATACTGTATAGAGAGTTATTTGCATCTAAAACATGTTAATATTCACCTGCTGCACACAAGGCAAAGAGGGCAACAGCTTGGCACTGTTTTTCTGCCTGCCTATTCATACTGTATAGAAGAAGTTTTTATTTGTGCTTCTGTTAATTGCCAGCGATGTATTGCAGAAGAGGCAGCTCCAAAGCAGGAAAGGAGAGAACATCACTTAATAAATCCGCAATATTTCAAAACACAGGGAAAAAGAAAAGAGGGAAGAGAAGGAAACAAAACAGGAGAAAGTAATTTACTTTTTGGCTTTTTTTTTTTTTGACATTTAGAGAAGTAACAAATCATCAAAAAAATTGTTTCAGTTTACCTTCACAGAAAGTGTTGGACATAGCAATAAAAAAATGAAGGAAATATTTTTTAAAATGCAATTATAGTATTATTTCTACTTCCGTGAGAATTAGCACTGCAAACGAAAATGTTCCTTGAACACTTAACTGGCACGCTCACATGGGATTCCTACCCTATAAAAGTGAAATAATATATATCATTTAGCACGCTGATTAATTCCATGTGTTTTTGCTACAGCTCAACATGAAGGATTTGGCAATACTTCTGCAGCCAACGTGATAAAAGCAATAATAAAAATAAAATAATAATAAAGCTTGCAACAACATATTCTCTCATAAAGTACTGTATAAAGCAAGAAACTGCTCTAAACAAAAAAAAAATGAGCAGCCATTATTATACAAAAATAATAGTTGTCTATTTTAACATCTCATTTCACACATATCTTTGACAGAGAGGTTGTCAGCAGCTAAGAAACATTACCTGTGCACTTTCCATCCTTCAAGCTGAG
The DNA here is from genome assembly GCA_907165065.1 of Caprimulgus europaeus. The sequence goes on along the minus strand of OU015526.1, from coordinate 76,262,427 downwards.
CGTGTACTTACAGCCTTGGAACCACCATGACTCATTTGATGACAAGAAGTTGCATTACCTGTACACTTTATATGTGCAACTTTGTTTTGCCTTTCTGCTTCCCTGCAGTAGTGGCTGGAACCCACATTTTCCCCACAAGGCAGCTTGTGACTCAACATCCAGATGGGTAAGTTACCACACCTTTACCACAGCAAGTAAAGAAGGATGTGCCATGCAAAGGGAAGAGTTACCACAATGCAGATGACCACCTTTGCTGCTGTTTGTGTACCCAAACCTTCAGTCTCCACTTGGTGAAGGCGTTCTGGGAAGCAGAGGGTGACTAATATTGGCAATTATAAGGACTTACATTCATTTAAAAACATAGAAATGACAAAAATATTTGTAAAATATTTCTTCTTAAAATCTGAATAATTTTACAGAATCACAGAATTGCTCAGATTGGAAAAAAGCTTTAAGATCACGAAATCCAATCGTTAACCTCACACTGACAAGTCCCCCAACTAACCCATGTCCCTCAGCACTATGTCTGCACGACTCTGAAACCCCTCCAGGGATGGGGACTCCACCACTGCCCTGGGCAACCCCTTCCAATGCCTGAGAACCCTTTCAGGAAAGAAATTCTTCCTCACATCCAATCTCAACTGCTCTTGGAGCAACTTGAGGCCGTTTCCTCTTGTTTTGTCACTTGTTAGTTGGGAGAACAGACCGACCGCTACCTTCTCTACACTGTCCTTTCAGGTAGTTGTAGAGAGTGAATTTATTACCTGAATAAATAAAAAAATCCCTTGTGTAATCTGGCTAAGACGCTCATCTCACTGACACCGTACAGCTGTGATTGCTATGAGCTATTTCTCTCTTCTCTGATACCTTTAAAAATCCAATTCTTTCATTAGCCACTTAGGACTGCAAGCCACCAGTTCGCCATTTATCTACTCGGCATCATTTTCTCCTTCAAGCTGCAAAGAATACAAACAGGTAGTTTCATATAATCTTCTTTCCCATTCACTGCTGCATTCACTTTTGCCTTCTTTTTACTCACATTCAGCCAAGATTAAAATTGGAACAATAAAAGACATGTTCCCTTATCTGAAAGTTGTCATACTCCCCGAACAATTGAGACTGCTGATCTCTGAACCTCCTCCACAGCACTGTACCAGCACTGGCCACATTGTTCCATCTGAGAGCACACCACCAAACTGCTTTTCTATCATCCTTATACTGCTCAGTGTATATCTTAACGCTTTGTTTGTTTTTTGATTGTTGCTGCACTCAGAGTAGATATTTTCACTGGCATTGAGCCATCCATAAGTAATCCCTCAAACAAATACTTTACACTCATGAAATCTCCAGCAGGACCCTATAACATACACACAAAGGAGAACAAAATAAGGTTGCAGCTGCCCATGCAGGTCTGGTAAACTCCCAACATCTGGCTTTATAACCTTAAAAGTGTCTTTTATCAGATTCTCTCTATGTATATTTTTGAAGCTTAAAAGAAGAGCCATCTGCAAGGAAAAACAGAGAGTCTGTCTATCACATGGCACACTGCTGACAACATGGCAACTTGAGGTCCTCACCGCTTACAGCGGGCAGGGACAGGTTTTTTCTGTACAGTGCCCGACACAATATGTTTCTGGTCTATCACCAGGGCTCCCAGTAGCATTCCTTCATATGCTAATATAAATAGCCAATCCACAGACCAGACACTTTCCATCTGGACGAAGAGAACAATTTGTGGTAGCATGAGAATGTCATTCCGTATGTGGACCAGCCACTCAAAAGCCCTACCACAGATAGGGAGCCTGTGGATTATACCCCTATTTGCAAGGCAGCAGAGAAATTATTTCTTTTAAGACTTGGCTTCTCTTTCTGGCCCCTAAGGAGGAATGTGGTCCAGTGGTTACCAGCATCACAACCGAACACAGCCTTCTCTGAAAGGCTGGGTGACTAAATGGATGCTATTTAAGAGCTCTGGTACAGTTACAATTAGACCTCTGCTTCTCCACAAGTATCTAATATGACCACAAGCAACATCTCAATCGTGTCATTTGCCAACAGGGTGAGCGCTCCTTGCTTGCCTTCTGTCTGTGATACTGTGCCACAACGACCATAAAACACAGAGAATTAACATTCACTCAAGAGACTAATATGTGTGCTTTTTTGGGATACTTTTGCCCTTTTCTTTACCACAAAGGAAAAGAATGGAGGGGGGAGCACTGAATTCCCACCCCTTCCCTCTCCCCAAGCCCAAAATCTAGCTTTGTGCCTCACAGACAAAAGACATCACAGAAGACAACACTGCAGTTAATGCACAGAAAGTAATATGTTGTCCAGACTACCCAAAACACAGAAAAGATGTTTGCAGAATTTTGTGATAAGTTGATTAAATTTGCTGAGCAAATATATTTTCCGCAGCCAAATCTAGGTGAATCCTCCCAGGGAAAGCAATTCTCCTGTTTGGATCATCACCAATGCTCTAAAGATGAAGAGTCTGGGGTTTTTCAGACTTGATTTAATCTTGACAAATTATTCCCTTTTATTTTTGTTTTAGTTCTCAGAATCAGCTACAACTTTGTCATTAAAACTTAAAGAAACAGGTCAGCCCAAAACAAAGAGTAAGCACAGAATATTTCAGTTAGAGTGGTTAATGTTGGACATTATTTCCTTAGTGGTACCTACAGGTTTTGATACCACAGCAGTCAAAGAATGAGAAAGAATAGAGTTTTACTTACACAAACACACAAGTGCTTTTCTCTCTCTTTTTTTTTCCTCCTTGGCTCATGTTATTCAGGGAAAAGGTACAGCTCCATCAGCAGAAAATCTCTTCCTGTCAGAGTATGTTGCTGCTCCACCAGAGCCTTCTACCAGCCTAGCTAGAGAAATACAGCTCTTGGTGACATTCAGCTACACCAGCACAGTCACAACTGTACAAAACTGTACAAGCAGACCAGACACGGGCAGGATTTCAGAGAGGTAAATTGAAATTAATACACAGGGGAGATTTATTGCCAAGTTACTTAAATTTCTCTTAACTGAAATTTGCATTACTTTGCACAGAAGTGCAAACAACTGAATTTCTTTTCAGTTCAGGGCCTGCCATACAACATTCTACTGCTAGTCTTTTGCCAGCTGACATTTCTCTAGGAAGCATATCTTGTATAGAGATTAAAAAGAAAGCAGGAAACAAGGGTATCTTAAAAGGAAATTCCCTGCATTTTTTTTTCCTCTCAGGCTATAAAACAGGACAAAGATGATTTCAGGATTAAACACACATTATCTTTGGGGTGTCATTTACAGACAGATGAAAACTGAAGTGAAACTGAGCGCACGAAGACAGGAGACTTTTTCACAGTATTTTCACTAGATTTTTTAACTGGCAAATATGTAAAGCTCCAGGTAGCAGCTTAAATTTGAAGGAAAACAAACTATCCTCCTGGCTATTGGTTTACTTTTTCTGTGCATTAGTGATGTACATGCATTTTGGAACACAAGAATACTTCACACAACCTGGAGAGCAGTTGTGTGCCTAAATCATATAGTAAAAACTAATTAAAAGATAAAGAAAACAGAACCAGTGATACAGCTCAGCCTAAAGTGTCATGTCAGACAACAATAATCTTGTCCTACAACTTACACAACTTTTGTCTGTCTTTTCTATCCCATACTTCTCTTTCTTTGCTTTCTCCTGCCATCAGCATTGGGACACACCCTACTGTCTCACTGCCTCATCTGCATAATGCAACGTTTCCACAGATGTAAGTGCAGTGCTTCAAAACACAGCCATAATGGCAACACCATCTTCCCACTGAAAGAAAACAAAACAACTGCTATTTTCTTCCAATTGCTCTTTCCCCTTGACTCACCCTCTCAGTTCCTGGTATCTTTTGCCATCGCCACGTGACAGGGACTTATTTTTAGAGCATCTGTTTAGATGGGATATCTGTTTAGATAAGATTCTCACTGCTGCCAAATGATTGCATGGAGATTGCATGTCATTGCATGCAGCCACTGCACACTGGCAAAAACCCTGCCTGTGCTCCTTCAAGTGAGAGGCTGAAGGAGAGCAGAATCACAGAAACACAAGGGTTGGAAGGGACCTCAGGAGATCACACAGTCCAACCCCCCTGCCATGAGCAGGTTCACCTATAGCAGGTTGCACAGGAAAGTGTCCAGGTGGGTTTTGAACATCTCCAGAGAAGGAGACTCCACAGCCTCTCTGGGCAGCCTGTCCCAGGGCTCTGGCACCCTCACAGTAAAGAAGATTTTCCTTAAGTTTGTCTGGAACTTCTGGTGTTCCAGTTTTTGCCCATTGCCCCTTGTCCTGTCACCAACCACCACCAAAAAGAGCCCAGCCCCATCCATTTGGCCCCCACACTTCAGATATTTATAGACATTGGTAAGATCCCCTCTCAGTCTTCTCTTCTCCAGGCTGAAGAGTCCCAGCTCCTCTTATGAGAGATGCTCCAGGCCCCTCAGCAGCAGCTGACAGCACTAGAGCCTTTTCTCTGCTCAAGAGACCCAGTTTGCCATTGCCAGGCACGTCGCAGTCCCAGACCAAGAGCCACCTTCCACAGGAAACGTTAAATGCCACCATGTCACGTTGGACGTAGTTTACACCCCTGCGCCTTCAGTTTGGGCAAGGTGCAAAGCAGATTACAAGCAAGGTGCAAATTCACCATCAGGCTTTAGTCTGTCTTTGGTTCCCTGAGCTATTCTGAAGGAGAGGAGGCTCCCTCACTGTATATTCCTCCCTGCTGCAGCAGCTGTACACTACTAATGCCCATATAAGTTCAGATGGTGTAAATGGTATGTGTAAGTAATACCTACGGGGCAGATAAGACTTAGAAAGGGTCACATGCAAAGTTTTTCTTTTAGAGACTCCAGTAAAGATGTAAATTTTGTGCATTCTAAACAAACAAATAATAAACATTATCAGAGGACTTTCAACCCCTTAACAAAGGTTAAACATTTTCTACTAATTTCAATGTCAATGTAAAAGAAGCCCCTATTATTGTTATCTCTAATCTTTTTCTCCTCCTCCAGAGACTCAGAATAAATTTCAGCAATAACCAGATGGTCAGTAAGCATTAGAAAATGGCTTTTGATAATAAAACCTAATTAGTTCTGACCTGATCTCCATTGTGTATTATCAGCTTTGGCCATCGTAAGAACTTTGCAGTTCCACAACCACTACAGACAAAACTTGGACACAAAGTCTGGCGAAAACCCTTACTCCCTGGGTTCCCCCCAGCCCCCTTATTTTTGTTGCAAGTGACTTTAAGTGGGACTAATAGATATACAAGAAAATTAGTACCTGCACTAATAGAATAGCTCAAGTTTATTCTGAACTTTTCACTTCCTTTTAACATAGATGCATTGTGCAGATTTGATTTTCTGTACGGCAGTATTTCAGGCTTACCAGCAAAGCACAACAGTCACAGAGAAGATTCCTTGCTGAAACTACAATTTTCTCTTTATGACTTATTAGAGCCCATTGAAGCCAGAATAACAAAAAGTAAAGAAGCAAAACAAATACGTAGCTGTCATTTAAAAACACATATTCTTAAAAGGCTTTAGGGGTATCTTTATGAAACACAAAGAGATTTCTTCTTTAGCAGTGTTCCAACACATTACTCTTTCGTGCTTACTCCAAGGCATGAATATACTTGCCTAAAATGTCAGTGAGGTATTTATACAAAGGCAACTCTTCAGAAACCTATTATTGTGAATACAAAACAGGAAGTACAGTAATGCCACCAGTATCTGTTAAATAATGCTAAGTATAAACTGTGCTCTTCAATTAATAAGCAGTGTTAACCCTTTTAGGGGAAAGGGAGATGTGAAGTGTGAACTGAAAATAATGACTCATGATAAAACCTTTGAGTATTTTCCCCACAAATTTATTATTTCTCTGCCTAGTTCTGGTTTGGTTTGTTTTTTCCCCTCCTCTCCTAATATAACAGACAGAACACAACAGAAGACAGAATTTGCAATATAAATGAGAAAACGAGGAAAAAAGATACAAAAAGCAAGGGTTGAAGTTTGATGACGTCTTGTAAAGTGAAAAAAAGAAAAACATGAAAGTATAATAAAATAATAGTACTATAAATGCTTTGCACTCTGCAACTCCTTTCAGTTCTCATGCTTTCAGTAACTAAGCCTTGTAACAACTATGTCATACTGAAGGTTCATCTTTAGGAAACTATTCCATCAACGATTCAAATATATCCATACTGTTGTGTAAGTGACAACTACTTAGAACAGGATGTAAATAAAAATACTCTCTAATCCTGAATATCAGCCACTTAGCTGGTATTCTACAAAATAGTGTGACTAAATTAAAATTAAAAATTAACAAAAAAAAATGTTTTATAAGCATTAATGCCATAAATTAGAGAAATGTATGTTTTTATATATTAAAAACCGCCTGATTAATAAAAAACACATTACCCTGGGACAAACACTCCAGGCATAAAAGCAAAGCTCTTTCCTCACACATATTGAATAAGAAAATATTTTTAAATAGACAGATTTTTAGAATACAAGTGAGACAACCTAACCACCAGTTTGTTCTTTTCAAAACATCCACAGCTGCAGCCAAACGAATTCAAGAGCTTCCCAAGTACAAAGACCTGAAACAAAAAGCACTTGCAAGTCCCAGATGGGCAGAAATCAAAGCTCCTCTTTTCTAAGGTCTGACAAACCTATATCTATATACAAATGTGTAAAAACATCTCTTCTGACACAACTTAGTCACACAGTCTCGCTCTCCACTTTCTCCTACAGGCACAGAATTTGAAATCTTCATGCAAGCTAACAGATTGAACTTTGGTTTGACTGCCATCTGCTGATCCCATGTTTTGGGAACCTGAAGAGTCATTCAAAAACACATGCATAAAGCTTTCAAAACGTTCAATCTTTTTTCTTCCGGTTCTTAGTAATAAAGAAATTAGAGAATTAATGATAATGGGTATTTATGCTTAAAGAAATCAAATCAGACCAAACACCCTGGTATTTAGCATCCTTTAGCTAATTTTCACATAAATACCAAAATGTAATAATTGCATGTGCATGAATAAGATGACAATTTAAAAAACCCCCCAAAAAACAAAAAACATGTAACACATAGAATCAGGTACAAGAGCTACTCCTTAAAGAAAAGAGAAACATAGCTGAAGCAACTATTAAAAAAGCAAACAAAACATAAAATAGTAATAACTACCTTTATACTCCTCTGCAAGGGAGAACATCACCATACATTTTTCCACAAAAAATATTTCATCTTATGTAAAGCCTTTGTTTCATTGTATCCCAATGAACCTCTCTCAGACATACAAAAGAAACCAAATTCACTTTCAGGACCCTCCTATTCTGCTGTTTGCTTTCCTTCAAGATTGCATATCCTTCATGACAGGCTGGAAGGGTTGCTGATGCTGATATGATGGAATCAAGATGTGAATACAATCAAACTTCCCAGCCTCTTTGAAAGTGACCATGTTGTGGATAAGGACAGGAGCTGAAGTGATTTATTCTCCTGTTCCATATAGGAACAGCTGTCCTGGTAAAAACGGCTTTAGCTTGTGTAAGTGTCTACAAGAGGTAACTGAGTAGCCTTGTGCACATGCAGAAAGTTATCAACTCAGGGCACCAGCATCATCTGGCTGAGGAAATACCTGGTTTATTTTCACTCTCTCCCCTCATCTTTGATGAGACAGGAGAGCTCTTATATCCCACTTTCCTTCTTCTCAACGTGTTCCTTTAGCAAAGCTGTATTTCTTTCCTTCCTTTATTATAGGAGAAAAGTAGAAAAAAATAAAATCAAGTGATGACATCTATCCAAGCAGACAATGTTAAAAGCCAAAGGGTTCAGAATTGCCAAAACAATGACTGTTTCAGCCCAGTTTGTATCCATGGTATGTTTCTGTTTAATCAGATACTAACTTTAGTCACCTTTTTCTAGTTCTTAAAATTCCAACTCTGCAAACATTCAAATACATGCTTAGCTTCAAAGTAAAGCTTATGCATAAATGATTCCAGTGCTGGAAACAAATGCAATCTTTTGCTTATGGGAAAAGAAAAGAGTTATAAAGGCTTGAGCATGGACTGAAGGAGTTCCAGCAAACCTACCCAAGTTCCATGTTAAGATCTTCTGTATCATATTTTTATGAGAATATGATTCACATGAATAAAAAGTAAACCCTCGGAAATCTTACCACCAACCAAACAAACAAAACCCAACAGGCTGCCATTTGAATAATGAGTTTGGATTCTTCTACGAGCCCAGAATTTCAGGTAGCATGCCAGGTACACAAATTCTGGCGATTCTGAACCAAACCACAACTTTTATTCTCTTAGAACAGTACTAATTAAAATCATTTATTTCAAAATACATTCAGTGTCTCAGAAGGTTAATGGTTCCAATTAATATTTTTCCTTTTCCAAGAACTTACATTATTTGTGTTCTGTCACAGCATTGCTGGCAGATCACATCAAAATATGCCTTTGTTGTGGAAATGTGTCTGCTTAAACAGTTTCTTTATTTATGATGTGGCATCTCCTGTGAAACATACTCTATTTTCACATGCAAAACAAAGACAGAATAGATTTGTATTCTCTACAAAACCTGCAAATGATCTTGTACAAATCCTGCAAATTATCTAGGACTTTCAGTGGTGGCTTCTTCCCTCTTCTTGCACTATCCACTAGAAATAAAAGTAACCCAAAAATAAAAGTAACCTATAAAGAGGAAACATGAGACTTCATCCTTCGGTCATAATCCTGAAATCTCTTCAGATGCAGTGGGTTGCACAGTCATAGAAGAGGGAAGAATTTTGTCCTCTGTGAATGTTAAACAGCAATTATCTCAAGAAGCAGTGACCTACAGCACCTAATGCCTTAATTACAGTGTCTACAGCAGTTGCAGTTATTTTACTTCATTCCCATCACTAGTACAAGTGTTCTTGTTCAAAATGCACAAAGAATATAGAGGTCTTCAATAAAAAGTTGTCATTCTTCTATAGGCACTACACTAGCCACAATTGCAGCAAAGAGCACAACCTATTTCCACTTCACACAGATTCTTTGCACTCTTCCACCCCTTGACAACACTTTTTTCTGGAAAGCAGGCAGGAAGTTGAAGCAGTATCACAAAATACCTCCCTGTTGGCATGACAAGACCGCATTCTGATAGCGAAACACACATGTGAGCAAGACAAGAAAAGGTCCTACTTAGGTGGCAGCAGCAGAGTGCCCAGGTGGCCAAAAAGGCCAACGGCATCCTGGCCTGTATCAGAAACAGCGTAGCCAGCAGGACCAGGGAGGTCATCCTTCTCCTGTACTTGGCACTGGTGAGGCTGCACCTTGAATACTGTGTCCAGTTTGGGCCCCTCATTACAAGAGGGACATGGAGGTGCTGGAGCATGTCCAGAGAAGGGCAATGGAGCTGGTGAAGGGGCTGGAGAACAAGTGTGATGAGGAGCAGCTGAGGAAACTGAAGTTGTTTAATCTGGAGAAGAGGAGGCTGAGGGGAGACCTTCTCACTGTCTACAACTACCTGAAAGGAGGGTGTAGTGAGGCGGGTGTGTGTCTTTTCTCCCAGGTAAAAAGTGACAGAACAAGAGGAAATGGCCTCAAGTTACACCAGGGGAGTTACAGATGTCAGGAAGTACTTCTTCACTGAAAGGGTTCTCAGGCACTGGAACGGGCTGCCCAGGGAGGTGGTGGAGTCCCCATCCCTGGAGGTGTTTAACAGATGGGTAGATGGGGTGCTCAGAGATCTGGTTTAGTAGTGGACAGCTACAGTTGGACTTGATCTCAGAAGTCTTTTCCAAGCAGGAGATTCTATGATTCCAAACAACTGGTATTATTTAGCACATGTCAGTACTGCTGAATCTAGCTAAGACATACCTTCCAGTTAAGAAATGAACTGGTTGATTTCTGTGGCACAGAACCAAACCATTATTTAAGAGTAATATCCTCTGTAGCCAATGTTTCTGGGTGAAGAATAAGGTTTGCACTCTAGCTCCCCTGGGAAATGCATCGTTTCTAAGTACAGGCAGGGAAGCTCAGAGAAGCACAAGGAACAGCCATCAATAGGAAATCTAGGATTAAGCCATTTGCATTTCCCCGTACCCACTCAAATGGCATCATTAGTGTGCGAAGACAACAGAGAAGCTCAGGTATCAGATCAAAATGGTGCTTAAGCACTAAAACAGTTATTGAAATACTTTAACACACTTCAGTTTTAAATGCATGAAAGAATGTTTTTCCAATTACATAAAAAAAGATAATTTTGCAAACTAGCACGGAGTACTTACATTCCTTAATAAAACTAAAATAAATGGCCATTTTATAAGTGCAGTAACGTGTTCCAAGGTGTGTGTTTGCCAATTACACACACCTCATATGTTGACTGATGAACACACACACCCTGGCGTGTGTTCTTGCTTACATATCTCACGTGCTTCCCTGTTAAGTAATGGAATAAGACTTGCCTTGCAAACTGGCTAATGCGGCCGCTTCTCACTCAGCGACTTCTGCAGAAAATATTCACTGCTAAGAAAAACAACTTCTGAAACAGAGTGAAGTTATTTGCAACCTTAAATACACTCTCTCCATCTGTAGGACATGACTCTGTGATAGCCTCTAGTTTCTGTACCACTGTCAGGCATGTGTTTTCCCCTAGACTGGGTTGCCATTCAGCATTTTTCTGCATGCTTTGCTGCCTACTCTAAAGACATGGTCCTCCTTACAGCTTGCTTTTTCCATACCAGCCAGTTACTCAGAATTACTGCCTGTTTCACTGTTTTCCTCTTTATAAGAAGATGAGTATGCTCATGGTCTCCACCCAATGACAAGGTACAATGGAGACCTTGTTTTAGAATGATTTTTCTCTTTAAAAAAAATATTTTGTTTCTACTTGCTTATTTTGAGTATATGCTGACTAGTCTATAATAGCTCTAACAGAAAGACATACTTTGCACAAAACAAGAGATTTCCCAGCCTGCTGGAAGCCTACCTGTGATCATTTATTTTTTTAAATTTTTTTTTTGGTCAATCACAGGACTTAATTCCATGGAAATATCAGCACCAGGAACTGCAGCTCACATATCATGGTATGGTCATTTCTGACAAGACATAGCAAAAACAGTGCCATGCTTATCGTTCTTCTCCCTTTTCTTTTCAGAACCAATGTACAATAGTGCAAAGGAATTCAAACTCTCTTAAGTTCATTATATTGTGTGATGCTTTATCTCTCATTCCTCTGTTTTCAATAAGAGTCCAACTGTGCTTGTCAGGATCTGTCTATAGATAACAGCATGTACTGGCAGGGTATAGGCCTTGCCTATGTTACCTCTATTGCGACACAATACAGACCCCTTCATCTCATCTCTTTTTCCTGTTTAAAATTTGCATCTCCTTTATGAGGTCTAATACCAAAGAAATGATGTAATACAGGAGCCATAATTTCTGATTATATAGTTATTCAAAGCAAAAAGGATGAAGACTGAGGGTAAAGAACTATCCAAGACTCTCAGCAGACTTAGCAACTGGATAATATTCAATGTAAGTAAATGCAAAGCAACAAACGTGGAAATTCAATCTTTCCTTCATATACAAATAGATGGGCTCCGAGATGAGTCCTTACCACTTCTGCTTTTAACAGACAGCAATGAAAACTTTAGCTCAGTTTTTGGTAGCAGACAAAAAAGCAAACAGTGTTAAAAATTCAGAACTGCTAATAAAAGAGTAAAGACCAAAACAGAAAGCATCTTTATCACCCATACAAATCCATATTGCGCCCACACCTTCGATACTGTGTGCAGTCCTGGCCCCTTTCTCTCAGAAACAATATAATAGATCGAGAAAAGGCCCAGAGAAGGGTAGCAAGGATCATCTAAGGCATAAAACAGTTCCTGTTTAAGGAACAGCTGGCTTTCCTTTCATTCTGCATAGGACCACCTTGTTCACCTACCCCAGTTGTTCAGAAGTTGATTTATTTATTTATTTATTTAAAGAAAAGATTACATAGCTTCATAGCAAGGTAGAAGGGTAGAAGGTTTACCAGGGAAAGGTAAAATTTTAGGTTTGCACATCAGTTCTTTTGAGAACCAGCTGCTTTGCCAGCAACAGAACACAGACACATGGAATGGGGGCACAAAGGTATGATTTGGCATGAGAAGCCAAATTGTTCTTGTTTTTTTCCCGAGACAATATGAGAAATTATCATCAGCTCTATTCAGAAACAGGTTCTAAAATGCCCACAAAATTGTTTTGGTTTTTTGACTTGTCCATGAAATACAAATGAGAAAGCCACATTGTTGTTTCACTTCATCCTCTTCCATCTGTGAAGTGATGGCGACTTAATTTGCCTTTTCCATCTTAGCAGTGTTTTAGAAGGTAGTACTGCAGGTGAATAAGTAGCCCAGTATCTCAACAGGCTTATTTACCTTTGTTTATTTACCTTTGTTTATTTACCTTCATACTGCATTAGTTCTCCTTCTCTGTACAATTACCTGAGAAAAAGCCTAGTGGCACTGACAGAAGTTCTGACATCCTTTTCTATCGACCTGCCAACCCAGTTCCCAAAGCAAAACTCCCTGTACAATGTGGATGTGGGAGGAAAAAAAAAGTAACACAGGGGGATAGGGATGGAAACAATTTGTTACAGAGACTTACAGCTATTGATGTGAGGTTACAAGAAAAGGTATCAGCAGTAGCAGTGTAACTTGAATGTATACAATTAATTTCATAATAGATTCTTCTTTAATAACCAGGATTTTACAGAAAGAACCCATTTTTTCCTGAACAAACCTATTACCTGTCACTGTTATACATGCTGCTGCACATGAACAGTGTTCTACTCATCCCGAAGCAGTACCTACGTCACATGTGTGAGACATCCAGCTTTCATCACTGATGGAGCAAGCAAAATGTAAAGCTCATCTCCTTCAACACAAATAAATAAATAAACAAACAACTGGTGGAAATTCTGCCTATCATGTCCTATTTTTCCTTCTCCCTAGAGATTTCACAAACAAAATATGGTCAGCTAATCCTTAAATCCAACAGCTCTTTAGAGTCCTTTCCTCATGTAGAGAGATTGATCATATTTCAAAATGCTCATTATAAAGCTCTGAGGTTTTCTAAACCTAAACCTGAAAAGGTCACCAGCCTAAAGTGTACAACCAAAGAATGAAACCATACACTGGCCACCTCAGCCTCCAAAGCTGCACTCTGTTATGACCAATACGACACCAGTGATAAGTAAAGTGCTGGGCTCTCTATTTCACCATGACTTCCACTGTTACTGAGGGAGCTTCCACCCTGTTAGGGGAAAGACAAGTACCAACACTTAATATGGAAGTCACTCAACATTGTAAAGACCAAGCATTTAGTAGCTTACGCTATTCTGAGCTTTGACCTTCTTGTCCTTTCCAAGCTGGCTGGCTGCTTTCAACTGATTTGTTTTGTAACATTCCAGTCAAAACATTTCAGCTGTTGCATGAGAAAGAGACCAGGAAAAATGTCATTCTATTTACAATTAAAAAAAAAATAAGAAGAAAATTATTTTACCCTAACCTTTGGAGGGAAGTCTTGAGACCTGACCACATCAGAAGGACTCGAAACATCTCAATTCAAAAAAGCTTTGTGAGGTTTTCTTGACATTTTGTAGACACATTTTCCAAGTTTTGAGCACTCAAAGACTGATCCTACTACAGCTCAAGGAGTCTGCAGGCTATGCTGGATCCAGGTTCCCAAAGTGACGGCAGAAAAACAACCTCTCCTATTATTGGAGTCATTTGAATCTAGTCAAGCAGGAGAAAGAAGACACCAGAGCTGACTCCACAAGAAAGAAAAGCCTGATATGAGGATGAACACATTGAAAACCCAAGAGTCTGGACAACGGGGCAAAACTATTAAGAAAGGACTCTTGCTGCAGAAGCCTGGTAGGAAAAAAGGACTGGAGAATCCTAGCTGGGAAGGAATGCATCCAATGAGAAGCAGAAGCACAAGGAAAAAAAGTTGACATCAATTGAGCAAAAAGACTAGAAGCAAGAATCAAACTGAGATTAGATTAATAGTTTGCTGAAGATCATGAAGTCAGTACCCATAGGAAATACAGAGCAAGAGGATACTGGATAAAAGGACTGCAGGCAAACTGAATAAAGAGAAACACCAACAAAAGAATATAAGCAAGGAGTTATGCTTATGGCAAGTTGGAATAAACGCTACCACTGGAAAAGTAACGTATCTACCCATTCTTATGTTGTCAGAAGATCCTGCATAACAGGTAAAAGTCCCATTCTTGCATAGTAGACTCCACAAAGAACAGCAAAGGACTTTAATATTGTTGTCAATTTTCCACTTATTTCAAGGAAACAAGTTTTCTATGTCAGATTTAGAGGGTCTTGGGCTGCTGATAACCATTAAGATCTCAATACAACACTCAATAGTTCCCCAAGTAACTAGTAATTGTTCATCTGATTTTAAACAGTGTAAATCAAAGGCCTCAAAAGTAAGGAAACGTGAGTATTAAGGTAATGAAAGTAGAAGCGATCACAATGACTTATAAAAATAATTCTCTAAATTAACGCAATTTAATTAGTCATGCACAATGAATACCATTTTAATTAACGTAAATAAAGATTGCATTATGATGCGCAGGCACAAAGAATGAATTAAGACTGTACACGCAATCTGACCTATGGCAGTTCTTAACTCATGGGTGCTCGACAAACACAACGTCCTCTATAATGCTACTTTAATACAGTACACCCAAAAAACTACACACAGACTGTGCATTTTGCATCTGCAAAGAGGAAAGCTGGGCAGAAGATCAGCTGCAAAGCAAGCCCTAAATGTGTCCGTGGCTACAGCCCAAGTACCATAATTGTGGCTGTTCCTCCAGCTCCTGTAGCTCACAGTGGTACACTAACATCCTTTTCAGTGTCATTCCCGTAAGGATTTAACAAGCAAGACTTTTTGGAATGCCTCTTCTTTAATTGTTATCACTACCTTAATGAAGCTTATTAAATATAGTAAGACTCATGCCATCCAACATGCTGACGGTGAAATATGCTTTGCTGCACTTTGCTTATCGGCCACAAAGCCCAGTATCCCCAGTTAAAAGCCACCAAGTCCTGACAGCTCCCGAGGACAGGATGCTCCCATGGGAACTGAGCCAAGCCACACATTTCTGGAGAGCTACCCAGCTGTAGCCCTCCCCTGCACAACCCAAACTCTGACACAAAGTGGGAAGAGTGAATTGAAAGCATTTAGAAGGAAGAGGTTATCATCACATAGGCTGTTCTCACGTAATTCAAGTAGGAAGCAAAACCCCATACCTTTATAAACACACACACAAGTTTTAGCGGTTAAACCTTGCTGCACATGTACATGAAACTTAGTCATAAAATCAGTGTTTCTCTAGATAAAATTGCTTGCTTTGTCACTAAACCCACATGAAGAACAGAGTTGACCTAACACAACACTTAGGAATTTATACCCAGTCTACATGTACATCTCAAATGCACCTCACTTTTAGATGCATGATTCATTCCAACCCCACACGTCCCTTGTTATCTTACAAATAGTGTCATTTCCATGTTACTGTTAAAACCCCACAAAAACCCACCACAAAAACCCACCTGGTATTGCAGTTACAGACTCACTGAACTGAGGGATGGACTCATCTGGACTTTGTGAGTCTAGGAGGTATCAATAAGAACAAATTTTGGCCCTTGGCCTTTACTTTCGCACCTTTGTACTTTTCCAAATGAAATGAATACACTTTGATACCTTCAAGTTAGATTTCTGGCATGTGTTGCAGAGAAGTTTATGAAAGTATTAGTGATGCTAAAATACGTGACTGAGTTGATAAAAGGAATGTTTTCCATTATAAAGTACAAGAGCAGGCATATTTATTTTTCTGTACTATTTGAAGTAAAACTATTATATTTTTTACATACATTGTTTGGATGTACATTTTCACAGACAAAATAAAGCCAACTTATCCTGGGCCTACAGTGTATCTGCTGAAGGAGAAAATATGCAGCCCAGCAAGTTTTCCCTCCAACCCTTCTTTTCAGGCAAGTAATAAATCTTGAGCGAAAGAGTCACTGTGCTCTTCAGCTGTCACCACTAAGATTTTGTTTTTTAAAACCATAGCAGCCTTAAGGCTGATTTACTACTCAGCCCTCCACACTCTGACAATCGAATAGTTGGAAACAAAAATCTCTTTTGCACACCTGGAAATATTTTATTTGCTGTACTCATGAGAAAACAAAGTTGTCATCTAGTGAGGAAGGAGGCGAGGGAAGGGACAAGGAGATTCAGGTGGATCTTAAAACCTTGTTCTTGACTTGAAGAGAAACTCCATACGTACGTACATGAACACAGAAATTACCTCTGCACTCAGAGTGGCCAGGCTCTTCGGGGACTATGGGTTCACTATGCAAACCAGCTTCAAATCAACTCTGAAGTCTTGGCCAGTCAACAGCAGTGCTCATCAGCTGTGTATATTTACTCATTTTAGTTTGAGAGGTGAAAAAAAAAAAGAAGTGTGACAACTTCTAAATAAATTCATTCACTCATTCACTCTTCTTTTTTAAAATAAACTTAGTAAGCTCTTAATCACCCTCAAGTGTAAACATCTGATACTAATAAAGGCAAAATTAGACCTTTGAGAAACAGCTACTTTCCAGAGTACCTCTTTGCCCCAGCCAGAGTTGCAAGTTTAACAAGATTAAGGGTAAAAACCCAAACACATACCAGAGAAAACCAATTGATGGAAAATGTGATGGTGCCAAGATTGTGAAATTATTTTAGAATGTCAGATCCTCTTTCAATGGCATGTAGTTTGATATAATTTTTCCCTAAAGCTTCATTTTCTGAAAATTTATTATAGGCTCCAGAACAATCTTGTCTTCAAAAGAAATCCCACATTTTCTGTTATTTCAAAGAATCATCTTGCACCTGGGCAAAATGAGGTAAGCACCCTAGGTGCTGGCTGACTGAAAAGGAGACCCACAAAATCTCACTCTCTATTTTTAATACCAGGGCTTTACAAGAATATGAGGAGTGCCCTTTGACAAGCAGAGAGTATTTAAAGTAAAAAAAAAATAATCATTAATGGCTCAGCAGTGTAGAGAGACATTTATGCACTTTGATTCCTACTCTGAAATACTTTCCCACCTGTTCTATTCTTGTGATGCCTACAAAGCCCACCTACAAATGAAGACTAATTTCAGTAATGTGATATCACGCAAGGGCAAACAATTTAGCAAATTACCTGTTAGTTATCTCTACCAGTCCCAAGGCTGGACTTCATCTCCAGTAATCTAGCAGTGCCAAATGAAGTAGGTAAAGAGATTTTATTCTAACTAGTGTTTACTTAGTACTCATTTATTCAACTGTCATAAAATACTCTGCCAAGCAGTAAGTGTCCCAGCACCTTCCCCTTCTAAAAAGCACTCAGTTTGGTGCCCCCGTCTTCCAAATCTGGAAGAAATCTGTACAGAAGGAATGCTCAGAAATGGCAGCCAGAGACACATCCCCCTTCTTTGCTCATATTGCATCACTGCAGGGCCAAGGGACACTTGACTGCTCATCCTCGAGCCAAATCCAATGCAGAGCAGAATGGAAAGCTAGACATTTACATTTCCTCCTCCAGAGTTCTAGAGCCATTTAGCATAGGCAGGACCTTCTTTCAGGCACAGCTTGATTAGGGGCTTTCCCACCTGAGGACTAGGGACAGTGAGGGGAAAAAAAACATTTTAAAAAATCAAAGTTCTCCTTCACAATTCGATGTACAGCTCTATCTGTGCTCATGTACCTAAAGTGGCAGGGAGTGGTGGGATGGTTTGTTGAGAAGATAGAGTCAGGCACTTCTCAGAGGTACACAGCACGCAGTTACAGCAAGCTAAACTGCTAGATACAGGGAAAAAAATCTTCCTGGTGAAGGTTGTTCAAGAGCACAGCAGGTGCCCAGAGGCTGTGAAATCTCTGTCCTTGAAGAAAATCAAAACTCTCCTGGATCAGCTTTGAGCAACCTCACCTAACACTGAAGCCGGCCCTGCTCAAGCAAGAGGCTGGCCCAGAAGACCCCCAGGGGCCACTTCCAACCTAGAGTATTTTACCGTCTTTGATCAAACGGGGGCAAATACGTAAATAGGAAAATATATTATGAGGTAGTGAGTTAAGCTGTGCCACTGCATCTGACTGCTAAATATGCTTATAGCATCACCTGCTTTATACCTGAACATAACACATTTCCAGACAATAAAGAAAAAATATGCAAGATTCTTTCCTATTCCTTTTAGCTTGTAAAACGGCAAACCTAAATATTTGAATTTCTTCCATAAGCCTTCAGAAAGACAGAACTTTGATGTTTTTAAAGAGGAAAGATTATTTACTTTTGCTGCAGGCAAAAAATTATAATTTCTTTACTGATTGTGCCAAATGGTTCTATCATGCATTTTTTATTTTCATCAAAATAAGCCACTTGAAACTAAGAGTGTCCCATAACTACACAGTAATCAACATTTTGAGGGTCAGATCAACTTGATGAACCTCTGTTTAACTTCTCTGCCCAAAAAACTCCTCCAAATCCAAATGAACCATGGGGGAAGGGAGTTTTATTCCCTTTCCTCATATTCAGCAGTTGCTAGGAAGAATATAGGTTGGAGTTTTGTTTGCTTTTTTTCACATAAGCAGAACTGACAATTCAGTAGCATCCACGTGGTTCTTAAACTAAATAATCTGAATTCAAACCCAGTGGTTAATACACTGAAGACAACAGAGCTTATCTAAGGAAGAGCAAAACTTGCAGGTGGAAGAAGAGAGGGTGGAAGAGGAAGAAAGTGAGGAGGAAGTTGAGGGAGCAGGAAGTTTTTAAAAATCAAAATAAACATGCAAAAGGAGGCAGCAAAATCCTCTGCACACAGAACCCATGATCTTATACCAGCATGCAAGAGGGCACTAACAAAGCATTCGTAAAGTTTCTGCTCTTCAGTATTCAACGTACCAGGATGGTTTCTGGTTTAAGCTCCACTGAAGCCCATGAACGGACAAAATCCAGACCATCATCAATCTAGAGACAATGGGCAATGTTGACAGCACAGCATCTCATTAATCTTCATTTGTCCTATCACATCCTGTCATTCTTATGCAAATAGCATATTTGAGGATACATCTTTTCTGCACCCCATGATAAGGAGAAGTGAAGCTGTCAGGAGCACCAGGATGTCATCCTATACCACAGGCCATGGCTTCACTCAGCGCCTCGTGTTTTACATCACAGCTAATGTGTTTGACATTCAAATTTGACCCAGCAGGAGGTAAAACTATCTGATGCTGCAGCAACAAGCATCTTGCTTCCTGTGCTAAAACATTCACCAGTGTCCCAGGGGATCTGAGAGTCTCTCTTCCTTCACTGTACCTTTGCTAATGGAGATTGAAACAATGCCTAAGAGATAAAAAAAGATATCTGCAGGGGCAGGTAATGATAGCAATTCCCCTTTCTCACCCAAGAAATAAGCTCAGTACTAAAAGGCTAGGAAAAGAGGCTCCGCTGAAAAAAAAATTTAAAAAGACACACACAAATCCTGAGGAGCTGGTCCAGGTTTTCTTCCATGGAAATCTGTCAGACTACACTGCAAAGCTTGTCCACATATATGTCTGAATAGAATATTTAATCTCAAGGTAATCCATTTATACAGAGTGTTCAAAATATTTTATGTGACATTTGTGCAGATGACTGATCTCTCTTGTTAGGCCAATGGATACCTGGGAAAATACAGACAAGCTGCTCCATAAAGTTACTGCAAAATATTTTAGGTGTGAAAAAATCACTCCTGAGTGGATAAATCACTAAAAACAAAAAGCATTTTTCCAATCATTGCTCATCAATCTACTTACAGAATGAAGAATAAAAGGGAAGATGTTATTATTATTACTGACTCAGAGTGTTTTGTTTCTGTATCACTTTCAAAGAATGTTCAGGACATCTTGTTCCAGAATATTTCCCTTCCAAGAGAAATCACTTTCTGTATCATACATGGCTGAAAACAGTACATGCCGTTTTTTGTTTTCTTATAAAAACCAGAAACTATCCCAAAGTATTTCCAGCACCACATGAATGGGATGCAAAGCAGCTAAGTGCTACAAATATGGGACACAACTTAAGTGTGGAATAATATTTCAAAACAATCATGACATCTTAGAGCAATTACCTTATTAATAGACATTTGTAACAAGTCAAAACAAGTTTACCATTAAACATAACTTTATAAAGTCTGACTCAAAATCTATTCACTACCTGAAAGCAACATCCTGTAGTGTTTGCAGGGATGATGAAGTCTGTGCTAGGCTCAGGGGAATAGCCTTACATTTGATATTCCCACATGCTGTTTTCAAATTACAGAAGATTAATCA
This sequence comes from Caprimulgus europaeus, assembly GCA_907165065.1. Next base: position 76,241,991 of record OU015526.1, on the reverse strand, counting down.
TCACATATTTTCAGTTAAGAAGCAGCCACATAAATGAAGATGCTGAATAGATTATTACCAGTTTTGTAAGCATATAATATAAAACTTAAAGTGTGCATTGCTCAAACATTTCTTGGTTTGAAAAGCTAAGACAGTCATAACAAGTATACCAGACATCTTCCCAGTTCCTGGAAGCAGAGAACACAGGCTGCCTTGTGCCTTTATGCCACATGTAAACTTACCGTATAGTCATCAGAAACCTATGACAGCAGGACACGCATTTATTGTAACGCATAACTGAAATGATATTTCCACATAAAATATTAACCTGATTTAACAAAACATTACCTTTTCAAAGGGATCACCGATCACAAAGTAAACTAAAAGCCCAGACTGAAAGATTGTCCACGAAGTGAACACAAACGCTCTCTGGTGTCAGCTCACTTTCTTCCAGGGGGGGAAAAGGTGCAACTTGTGCACAGCAAATATTGCACAGATCCAGGAGAAGATGGTGGTCTGTTATAGCCAATGTGGTCTGGACAAAGCATGGTGTGAGCAATACCAACTCAAATATGATTCTCCAGCCCCTTTAAATGACAGTTTAAAATCTCCCTTCCTCCATATCGGTGGAATTTTGCTCTGTTATTCTACTTTCTACAATGCTACCAGAACTTTTTTTTTCCCCATTATATCTTGGTAAAAACAGTTTTAAATAAAAATCTAAAATATCCATTCATGATTTATTTCTAATATAATTCCTGTAACTGCACAGCTTGTTACTGTGGGGGGCACCATCTCATGCAACTTTTTCCTTTTCTTTACATTTAGAGCCAAACTTACCAGTTTTACTTGGGGAAAGAAGAAGTAAGATATGTTTCATCTAAACATAACTGTGCTGTTAGTTCTTAAAAGTTCACCACTCCCATATGCACAAAAGATGTCAATTTTTTAGCCACCATTTAGCCACCATTTTAAAATGAAAGCTTTCAGTCCCAGGGTAAGAGGTCTGGATTTGCATCAGTGATGCAGGTACAGTTGGTATATATCTACTAACTTAGGTTCTATCTAAAATTTATTGCTACTGCAGAGTGGCACCCTTAACACATGGTAGTACTGTCCCAATATTGCCAATATTTCAAATAAATACTGTCCCAGTATGTCAATATTTCAAATAAAAACTAAAATATAAGAAAACACAGTGGGCTCAAGAGAAATCCAGCGAAAGGGAGAGTGACAGAGAACTAAATTCCCAGGTGGTGATGGAGATAACACAGTACAATGTTGAGCTGACTCAGAAGGAAGTTTTCTTTCTGTTCAACAAATAGAATTTTTTAAAATTCAGCTTAGTCTGACCTCAAAGAATAGACATTAAAGAAAACTAAAATCAATTTTGACAAAAATGGAATCTTAAAAATTTCAATTTTTGCACAAGCATATTTTTTGCTGATGAGTTTTATCATCTTGTACTGAAAACGCATTGCTACTCTGCCACGGCAGGCACACAGACAGTCTGCAAGTAAGGCACCATCAGCTGTGTGGCTTCCTTCAGTTCACAAGGGAAGAGGCTGTGTTCTGGAGCCAAGATACAAATCTTTTCTCAAGACTTCATGAACCTTATATGAACCTTACTTTAGAAGTGTGTGCTTCATATGTATTTTATGCCTGAATGCTCCAAGACAAACAGAAAAGACTTTCAGAAACAGCTTAAAATGGGAGAATTTGTTAACATTAAAAATATTTGAGAAACTTATAAAAAAACCCTAGATAAAGATCAGGAAAAATAAATTTCATTACCTTGTCATCAAATTCATGAATGTTGTGAAGGTGAAAAGTTGTGGAATAAAGAACCCTACCAACACTACAAAAAGTATCTTAAAGAAACCACTTCAGATGGGTTCATCTACTCCATTTAGCTGTGAGAAGACACAGCAGTGGTAGATGGTTTTAAAGGGGATTTTCTAGAGGGCTGCTGGGCTGGTTTTGTATTTGGAGATTTTCTGCAGCAAGTGTTACAACCCTCCCGCTTTTACAAACTGGGAATGTTCTTGTTGCTCCAGCAGAGCTGCCTCAGGATCTAAGGAGAAGTTGCACTGTTTACAGTTGGAAACCCTATTGCTGGCAGCAGGCTAATGGCACCGAGGAGACATTTAATCTTTTTGAAAGGAAGTAACTAATGAAACCAACAAACTCCAAACTCCTGCATAAACAAACACAACAGAAGCAAAAACCACAGCAGCAGTTTGACAGAAATGTTGTTGCACAAGTTCAATGAGCTTGATTTAAGGAAAATTTCTTCTAGGAAACAGATACTTAAGGCTATCACAAAACATTTTCTTTCTGTTAAAAATTCTGTAGAGGGGAAAAAAAAAACAAAAACAAAAAACAAAACCCAAGGGACATAATCCTTTCTTTTGCCTTGTCTTCATTTGCAAACTCTTAATTGTTAAATTGATTAGACAACAGTTTGGAGAGTAAAAGAGAATGGAATTATTCCAAAATCTCATCTTCTCAAGAGAGCAGAATATGCGACAGTGCATCCATTCGTACCTTGTCTATCATGTCTGGTCTGTTTGTAGCTGCCAAAATTGTCACGTCCTTCAGCTGTTCTATCCCATCCATTTCCGTTAACAACTGAGCCAAGACACGGTCTGCTACATTTCCAGCACCTGAAGAGCTGATTTAAGAAAGAAAAAAGTCACAGCGTTAGCTTTCCCTTCCTAGCAAACTGAAGGAAGGAAAGAACATACTGTTCTTGTTAATTTACAGGGATCCAGCTTTTTAACTTAATTCTTTCTGATTTTTATTTTCACCTTCAGTCCCTGAAACAGTATCAGTCACACAAAGTGAGTAAATGCAAATTGGAGAATTAGCTTTTCAAAAGATTTCTTGGTATTCAGTAAATCAACTGAGGTTTTTTTTACTTACTATCCTGCTATGTAGGTTGTAAAGAATTTAACACAATGTAGATGTCCGAAATAAACACTTTTAAGATACATAAATTCATGCAGCTTCTTTACTAGTCAGACAAACCTTTGTTTTTAGCATTATCCAAGTTAGTGCTTACACCACCCATGCAGTATAAAAAATTAGGTAGATATATTTTGCAGAGTTGCTCTCCATTGCTATGTTCTCCCCATCAAATGAGAATAGATTGAGTGCTGACCAATTGCCTCATAACAGCGCTGTCAGTCCTTTAACTCAGTTGATTTTCCAGATACCAAGAAAAAAAAAACCAAGACTGAGAAATGGAAAACTCCAGTTTTGAAATCATCAATATGTGAAAAACCTAAACAGACAAGGCATAAACTATTCTAGAGATTTCTTTTTTTTTTTTAGTTTGGAATTAACACGGGTAATCTTGAAGTTTATCAAAAATTTGCTTAAATTGCTTAACTATATCTAACAAAAAGCATTACAGAAATAAACTCTATTATTTTTATTAATTGAATTCATTAATTAATTCATTCTAATTTTTTTAAAAAGAACAATCAAATGATGTACCACCTTCTTCCTAGACAATTCTTTGACACAGAAATATTTGTGTACATACCTATATATGTGCGTGTGCACATATTCACACATATAACAAAGACTGCAGAAAGGGAAGCCGTTGCCTACACCAAATCAAGAGACCAAGCAGACATGGTGTGATAAATAATACATCTCATGAACAGTTGTGTTCTTTATAACATCCTTCTAATCCTGCATGAAGAGGCTTTATTTCTGAAACATTATAAAAAATAGGTGACTGCACACCATATAATTTTTTATATTTGGAAGGAGACTGGACCTAGGAGACACTAGGAGCATACACAGGTAACTGTATGCATTCTCTGTTGGCAGATGCCACACAAATGATGTATATGTGTCCCTTGCAGTACCTAGCACTATAAAAATACAGGGGGGCCAGGGCGAGCGCAGGCAGTGGCTCATCCCAAAAGTTCCCTCTGCTGAGCAAAGGCAGGGAAGCTGGGGGAAGCATGCTGGGGAATGCCAGATTTTGAGCCTGCTGAGAACGCAGGATTTATCCTCCTTAGCCAGAAAGCAGGAGCCCTGCTCTCAGCACACGCCAAAAGCCTCGCTGGTTTTGACACAACCTTCCCTCACGGACGGCGCGCACACCCCTACATCTTCCTTCACCAACGGGACTGCTCTTCCAGGGCTATTCCACCTTCCACTGCACACGGGAGGGCTCCATTCCTCTACTCTTCAACAGGTTCTTTTCAATACAATTTTTAAAAATTCAACTCTCCAATTCTTCCAGATCCCTCCAGCTTCATGCTAAGAACAAAAAAGAAGTCTAATACTTAAAATCACAGAATGTCAGGGATTGGAAGGGACCTCGAAAGATCATCTAGTCTAATCCCCCCCAAAAAATGAGGCTGGGCTTCTTCCTGCAACATGCATTTTTCTACTGTCACCCTAAATCTACATCACACATATAGTTACACAGCTATTACACACACATACTGCTGTCTCAGAGCCAAAGCAACAGTAATGACTCCACACTGCTGTACAGATCTCCACCAAATAAATTCTTTAACTTGCCTATTCTATAACTGGTTCTGTAATTTTCCAGTGCAAAACAGTTAACTTATCAGACCCAGTCTGGAAAATATCTTTGAGGAGCTATAATAAATGTTGCCTAACAGAATATTTAGGTTGCTAAGAAATATTAGAGAAGGGACTTGGGTGAGCTAGTCATCAGCTTTTCGGTTCGCTGCAGCCACGTTAGAAATTCTCAGGTGATATTAGAGCATTTCTAACACACCCATGGGTCACTGTCCCACTGACTTATACAGGGCTGAACATGATAAAACACTTCAGGTGTTGGACAAGGATAGTAAATGCTTTTCGAAGGACACAAAGCTTAAAGGAAATTGAAATCAACTTCGTAACAGAAACTAGTCCCAGCAGGGATTCAGGCCTCCCATCTTGCACGAGTTTCACATTTACATGACTTTATGCCCAATAGACTGCACACAAGTAAAAGCTAAGCAAAGGTAAAAATAATTGTAAGACTGGGACCAAAATGTTAACATTATATGAGATGATCTGATGCTAGAAGACTTTGGGGAGATGCTAAACTTTTTTTTTTTTTTTTAGGAAACAAAAGAAAAAAATATTTGACTTAAAGAGAGGTAGTTAGAACGGATATTGCATCTTTCCCCAGTATAAACATTTCTTACAAACTTCAGACAATTAAAAAAAATAAAATGAAGAAGTGTTTATTCTAAAGAAAACCCCCACTGTTACAGGGGAATGGACATTGCAAAGACTTTCACGCAATTAAGGCATGAACAGAAAATTGCAGATGGGCAATATAATGATGATGGCATAATATCTCTCAAACAATGAAGGGAGATACCAGTGTATTATTAGGGGCTTTATTATTATCTGTAATAATAATAGTAGAGTAAACCAATTTTGAAACCACGCACCCAAATGCCAATAATAAAAACAGTACCAAATGCAGAGGTGTCTGGGACCTACGACCCCAGCAATTTCTCATTACAGTGCTTTTATTTACATTGTTCACTAAGCTGTCATATGACTCACCATTTTTAGCACAGAGTCTACAGCAAATTAGCTTTTGGCTTAACAGGATAGCCCATAAAAATCACAGGCAGGCGCAGGTTTACAGGGAGAGATCTCTTTAGCAGCTGCTGGGAGCTGCAGCAGGCGCTCCAAGAGCTCCAGCGCTGTCCAATCTGAGGGGTGACACGCAAGTCTCCGTTTTTCCATTTTCCCATGATTTCCCAGCAAGGGTTTCAAATTAACACACAGGCAACGTTCATTAAGGCTGCCCGGACTTTTGACGCAAACGGCAGCCCAGAGAAACAAATGATGATTAACCCTCCAGTCCCACGGAGGCACTGCCAAAACCAACTTCAAGCCAAGGGGCTGTCTTTGCCTCCCCCCCTCCACACACACCTGACCTCCACACGTTGATGTCATCATCACAACTGCATGGAAATAGCCCTCAAAAGGCACGTCCCGGTACAAACTAATTTCCTGTCAACACGTCGCCTGCAAATCCAGGCAGTCAGAATTAAGCCCCCTCACATAATCCACGCAGGGCCATGTGTGCACGGGTGCGTGTATGCAAGAGCCGTGCCCTAACCAGAAATACCTTCAACTTCTAAATAAAAAATGTGTGAGTAAAGAGGAGTCTGGCTGCTCCACACAGCCTGAGCATTCCAAATAATCTCCTGTGTTGCCCTAATGAAATACATCAGGCTGTAGGCTACATGTTATTTTAATCTTTTTGCCAATCCCTTTCTTTAAAATCCTCCATGAAACAGTTTTAAAGGCAAAAAATGACTTTGCTTACTAATTTATCTAGCTAGAGCCAGCTATCCTCCCCTTTGTGATATTTCAGCTAATCCTGCAAATGTCCCACCAGCATCAGACCAAGCACACATGCACAGGCACTTCACTTGACCATCAGAGAAGCTTCCTGAATGCCAAAAGATTGTCAGGTAAGATTATCCATGGATTAAAGCAGACTGTTGAAGGTGAATATGGAAAACAAAACCTGCCCCTTGGTATTTTATTTCAGTTTAAAAGCTATTCCAATGCACATTTTGACAGAATAAAACATGCATTCTAGAGTGTACCAACGCCTCACAATTAATCTGAATTGATTCTGGCCTTGTCTGATGGAACTGAGAGACTACAAGCCCCAGCTCCAAATTCAATACAGCAGGTGAGGGCCCCCCACAGCAGCTTTTCTTTTTCTTATCTCCTTTGGCCTTATGCTATGAACGTTCTAACCAGCTGGTTTCAGATCTCAGTGGGCATTGACATTTCCCCTTGAACATCTTAAACAACTCTCACACTTCTTTCTGGGGATATGAAAGGAACTGCAGCCTGATCCAATCACTGCAACAAGGAGTACATATAGTTCACCAGCTTATATAGATCTTAAAATCAAGGAGATTTTGTTTCCGGACGTAACCAGATGTATGAAACCATCGAATTTAAATCTGTTACCCTTCTTGCTAGAGGCTTTTTTTTTTTTGACAAAAACTGACTTGTTGATTTCTACATTTTTACTTCTTTAACTTCCTTTTCTTCTTTCCTCTATCTACCAGATTTTTGAAAATATTTGAAAACTAAAACCAGCCTGAGAATGCAGTCATTACAGTTCCACCTCACCATGAAATTTGGTAAGCATCACCACTGTGAGCTAAAGCAAATGTACACTTACACCACCTGACAACCCAGAACACTTCCAAAGCCAATGGAACAAATGTTTTTTCAGAACACCAGATGTCAGTTTCATTGGAAAATATATTTAAGTCTCAATCATCATTTAAATCCTGTAAAGGAGAAGCACTAACTCTCCATCCCACCACTGACTTCAGTGGCATTGAAGTCTGTCTGAACACCTTAGCTACAGAATCAGGGCCTTAATTTAGTTACACTGCTAAACCATAGATGTGGAAATGCAGGAAATATTCACACAATGACATTTTGAGCGCTCTTAAATTCACGGCAACTGTGAAGCTACAAAACCAGAAGGAAGTCTGGGAGGGCCCCTCTCCTGAAAAACCCCATTTCTGAACAGATGACCCTATTGCAGGCAGATCTACAAGGTCAAAGAGGCAAACCTCAGGAGAAGTAACCAGGATAAATTACTGCAGAGGGATTAATCTCCACACAGCTGAAATCTATAATGCAGGTTTTGTGAGAAGGGAGTACAGCTCACCTTCTTTTCCAAAATATCATATCAGGCAAGATTTACATACAGATAAAAGCTGACTTTATTCCCCCCCTCCCAACAAAAGAATTGCAATCATAATCAGAATTAACAGGGTTTAAAAATACTTGTGGACGTGATATCATCTCAAATAACTCTTTCATTGGAATCTCTGGAAATAATTTCATATCAAAATAAACGTAAAACTCATTGACATGAGAAAATGGTTGGTATCAAAAAAATTAATATAGGTTGAAATAGACCTTTTTGGCAGGACTCTCCACAAACTACTGAGGTAAAAGGTTCCTGAAACACCAAATCCCCCGGCCAGCACACTCCCACGCGAGAGTCGCCTCGCTCGCACAGTCTGAAGGATTTTTATTGAGTCTGACATTCCTGTCAGGGCTTTGCAGGGGTAACCTGTCAGCAAGGAGCACCTGCCAACTCTGTCTTTTCAGTCCAACTGCTGTGATCATAATTAACTGTCACACTATTTTATTTCCTTCCCTTGCAAACTGGAGTGAAATAGAACTTTGTCAGTTCAAGGTTTTCCACAGCATTAGAAAAAAAAAAAATCTATTCCAATAGCATTACCAGAAAAATAATAACTGCAGCATCTTCACAGATACCAAATTTCTCAAAAATTCTATCAGTTGGGCTTTTTGTCTAGCAGAACCGACACAGCCATGCCAGTTAGAAAAAGCAGACTCTTGGCACACAGATATACCCTTCTGAAATATTAATTCAGTCAGAATATTCTCATGTCTAAAGACAGCAGAGTTGGCCCTTGCCTTAACTTTGAACTTTGTTTCCTTTGAATGCAACTGAGGCTTCAAACCCCCAATTTCAGTAAATATACTAGGTTTACAGGGACATGCACGTTTACATAAGCAGCACAACATCACTATTTTTTCCCTATAGCAGTTTTTCCCTCTCCCCTCTCAAAATCACACCACCTTTTACATCACACACTTATTCCTGCTTAAAAGTACAATCCCTGTTTGGAGCTGCAAAACTGTCATCCCTGATTATGTGTAGATGCACTCACAAAAGATGTACTTCATAAAGCAAAAAGGCATAGCAAGCACAGCTAGGTCTAAGTGATCATTATTAAAACATTGAGCCAAATTCCCTTCTGGTACATGTACAGTACAACTACAATATATGTTATTAATTCAGACCACTACAGGTACCACAGGTTTGGATGTTATTGAAAAGTCTAGGAGAGATACACAGCATGCAAATCTTGTCTCGTATCAGTTAAATATTTTAGCTATTCAATAAAAAAAACAAACACTCTTCAGTGCTAAGATAAGAAACATTCCCCACAGCAGGGTGTTTTCCTGCCTGTGTCATGAGAAAAACTCTGAAAGAAGATAATCCTAAACCCTTCCCTCCATCAGCACCCTAAAACTAGAAGTTGTTTTATTCTATATGCACCTGTATCAGCTACTACCCCCCTAATATTGTTTCACATCTTCCCTGTCTCCTCAAGAGCAAAATTCAAGTACTACAGAAGGGAAATCTCCAGAGGAAACCTGGGGAAGTCTGGGAAATTCAGAGACTGGGTAGAACACTCAGCTTTACAGTCACCTCCAGGCCAAAATGGTGTTTTGCCAACTGTCAATTTGCCAGTTAAGTTGGGCTCATGTCATTTGGTTTTTAAGACATTAGAAAAGCACAGAAAAATAAAAGAACTCCTAGTACTCCTTGAGTGGCCTCCAACTTCTAACCAAGCTTCTTAAAAAGAGGAGATGAGCTTTGTGAAAATATGAAGCAGTCCTCAGCTATCAGCAGGTGACTTTAAAAAAATGGCCTATAGACCATCCTAATTATAGTGCTGTACAACCAGCCTCTTCCATTTGCCCAAAGTTAGTGAAATAGGCCCAGAAAAATGAAATACAATGAAAGGAGAGAAAAGGAAGAAAGGAGCCAGATTGAGAGGTCTGGTTGGAATCAACAGGGTTTCTTCCAGACAGCTTTCCCCAAGCATATCTACAAATCCTTAAGTACCTAGGTGGCGATCCACCATTTCCATGTGCCTGCAACTAATTCCAGATGCATGTCTGTGAAAGATGGGCTTTAGACCTTGCTTTCATCTGGCCCTAGCACCATCTAGCTAAAACATGAAGGATGCTAATGTGACCATACCCATTATATTAACACTGATGTTGCCTCTAAAAAAAACAAAAACCAACCAAAACAACAATCACCACCACCAACCCAAACAAAAACCCAAACACACACATGATGCACAGTAAATTTCCCATTTTCTTTCTTTCTCTTTTCTTCAACATTTCTCCTCTTGTGCATTCCTGGAAGTCAATCAAGTTGAAAACTATAATCAACCATGTCTACCAGGGAAGCAAGTACCGTTTAAGTTGGAAGTATTACAGACCTAGAAGTAACTGACTAGACTGGATTACATTTCATTACAAGAATATTTAAGAGATTCACTTTTATCTGGAGTAAGTTTCATTTATAAGTTTTAATTACAATTATGTTCCTCTTGTATTTCATTTAAAATAAATAAATAAAAAAATTTAAAAGACCTTCAATGGTTATAGTCCTAACCCTGCAGGCAGTTGTAGCCTGCTTGGGCCTATTTAGTGTGGTTAAGCTGTCCTTCCATAGCCAGTGCCATACTGAGAATTAAAGTGGTTACCACATATGCCCACTTCTGATCCTTCTCATCATGGTATCTGTTTCAACTGGGCCTCTGACTTAAGAGAAGGGTTTACAGATCCAATCCTGCTTCCACTGATGCCAATGAAAGTCTCTACTGACTTCAAATACCCAAATTATAATACAGGCTGGCAAAGTTACAAATTATTGTGGCTTTTTAAACAAAAAGGAAGAAATACAGATTTAGAACACATTAAAGGATTCTTAATAGACAAGAAGCATTAATGATTTGGTTTTAAAATTAAAGGGATCGCAGACATTTATCATATATACACACAACCTATGGGTAATGCTCTTTGTTAAAATTGCTATTCCAAAGCAAATTACAAGCTTTACTGTACAATTAAATTGTTTCAAAACTCTGCTTTTCACTGGACATGCAGCTTTTTTCTCAAGTCAATATTTCAATTTGGACACCAAATTCCAAGACTTTACAGACAGCAGTCACAAAAATTGTGAATGCCTCAACACTATCACATCCAAACAGAGCTCAGATATCACAGGGAATCAGCTGATGTTCCCCAATTCAGAGACAACCAGTGCCAGCATAAGCCAGAAAAGCAAAGCCTCTTGCCAAACTGAGCCAGCTGCTAGAATTGGGTCCCTTGCAATGCAAGTATGGCAGAGGGAAACTCAAATTCTTCCATATATTTTTTTTTTCCACTTTCTTTTGCCTTCACATGAGTAATATTAGGGTGACAACACCTCCTCTAGCTCTACTACTGGTAAGATGGTTACTCTGTGCAAGGTGGTTTTCTGCTGAGAACCTCTATCCTACCTAATGCCACCTGGCTCTGTCCCTGCAGGTCCAGCCTGTAGGCTTCACTGCTAGGAGGCAATACACTGACCTCTTCATGACAGGGGCTGTCAGTGACATCAGGGAATTTGCATAGCTACAAACATGTGACAGTATGTTCAAGTGTACAGTGTAATATGTGCTAAAGTCTACAGTATAAATATGTGCTGGAATATTCCAAAAAGACAGACAGCTTGGTTTAAAAACAGCAGATTTATCACAGTTCCTGTTGAAAGCAGAGGTGGCACAGTACAGAAGAGAAGATGCTGTTCTTCACAGCCTCATTTAGAAGCCTGAGGATCTCAAAAGTTAAGACTGCAAATATTCTAATACCAGAAGTATTAACCTCTTCCAGAGAATAACATACCTCTCCCTGGAGAAGCATCATCATGTTGTAGTTTCAGAAGGCTGGTACCAAAGTCCCTTCACTTTGTCACTTCTACCCTCACTCTGAAAAAGTTAGCATTATTCATCTACAAACTTGATTTGACCTCCACAAGTCAAATGCAAGGTAATGATTTTGTCTCTTGTCTTTTTTTTTTCCCCCCTTTGAAAATGGAATTTATCAGTCTTTCACCATCCTCCCATCATAAAGATTTGCAGTTAAAGGAGAAAATGCTTTCCTTCTAAAAAACAAAAAAAGGAAAAAATGTCTCTTGCCCAAAAATCCTAAAAATCCTACTTACATAAACAATGTCCCATTTCTAAAGCACAGAGATTTCTTAAGTTCAGCAAACAGACTGTCTGTGCTGCATTTACACAGAGCCACATTCATTCATCACTTTCAAGTCTAATTACCAAGCCATTTCCCTCTTGGCAACCTCTAATGGCCAGAAGAATTAGGTTTTACATGGTCAGGATACCAAGGAATAACAAATACCCACAACTCTTTGCAGCTGTGCAATTTGTAAAGCCTCTCAAGCTTTGTCCAGGGAAGGGATTACTGCAAGGCAAACTTTCCTCCTTACGTGCTGCTGTATCTGGACCAGTCCTGCAGGTCTCACTTCAGCACAGTCTCTCCTACAAAAAGCCATAATAACATCTTTCAAAAGTAAGGAGAAAGAAAAAAAAGTCATAACCCACTCATGGAAGCAAGTTAGCAACACTAATTAGAACCACAGAGGAGTGGAAAAGGCTCCATGCATCACACAGTTCACTTCTCCCAGTGCAGGACTGCTCCTCGCTGCACATCAATCTGTGAAACGTCAGCTTTGTTTGAAAGATGCCAAGTTTTTCCTATCCCAATCATTTTTCCACCTCAAAATTCATCATATCTCTAACTTTTTACTACCTCTTCTTCCACAGGTTTATCATCTACTCGTTAGAATCAGTTTTGGTGAATGCCTCCCTCAGTCCATTCAGCCTTTCGTTTTTTATTTTCAGTTCTCTCTAAACTCCCTCTAACATCTCAACACAAACCAGATAGAGAGGGAAAGATCTTCCAAGAGCACCAGAAGTGCAGTGTAACAGAACAAAATGCAGAAATTAATACAGCTCAAATGATCTTTATCCCTCTTTACTACCACATTGGAAACTCAAGTCCATTCAGAATCACGTTCTCATCTTCTTGCAACAGGGATCTCAAGATTTCTCCATTGAGCAAGTGCTCCTTACACTGAACTATTTTTCTTCAGGAGTGCAGGATCATATTTTGGTAAATTCTGTTCCAGGTTGGTATGTATCCACCCCACATTGTAAATTCTTTTATTAATATGTATTAGTCTGTTGCTTACATGCAAAACTAGGAGGGAGGTATGGATAGACAAGAAGAAAAACCCAGGAGCTTAGTTCATACAGACAAAACACACAGAACTTCTAAGAAGGCTGGATAAGAAATAATCTTTGCAGAAACAATACATTTGGACATAGAACAACATCAATTAATATAACTTTTGCTGACTTGTAACTAATAAACAAATACAAATACATTCTGTAAAACAAAACTGCTATACAAGAGAGTTACATTAGGTAGAGTGTTAGATGTATCACAATTATGGAGTTTTACACTTATGGAGTTATGGCTTGGGAATGGATAATAAATAAAACAGTGGCATATGCAAATTCAGCTACAGTTTTTGCAATGGGGCAATGGCTTGTGGAGTGACAGACTCCACTACATGATGCAAAGGAGACATTATACTGAGCGGTGCAAACAAGTAAATTCCTTAGTTTTCCTGATCTACCTGTATTATAATTAATTACCAAGTCTATCAGTTTGTATGTGCCTGCTGATGAGAAGGGATTGTTTAATGATCTCTATAGAAGGCTGGGAGCAAAATGTTTGTGTTTTAAACTCACAAGCTTTAGTCAAATCTAAGCAAGTAATAATGGGTTAATTAATACTTGGCAAAGTGCTTTGAAGAGCAAAAGCATTAAGCTTTTAACATCATTACTTGATGTTATTTCACATCCATGTTTCAGATCTGAACTATGCACAAAACTACTCTCACAACAGTTTAGGCCTCTCTGTATCTCTGGACATATGTTAGGATCAGGAGAGGTTACCCACCTAGGAGATTTGGGATGTAGCACATTCTGTTCAAAGCCCACAGCCCACAGAATCCTAACAAGGATTTAAACTGAGAGGAAAAACTGTTAAAGCTGTATCACAGAGTGTTTTTCACTGCCAAGGCAGAGAAAAGTAATTCAACCAACAGAGGGAACAGGGAGACAATATAAACAGGTGTTTCCTTGCAAACTTGGGTATGGTTAGTAATAGTACAGGAAACGGATCTCCAGAGGCCACAAATCGTTAGCATCTCTAATGCATTTGCAAATTCCTACTGTGCAAAGTCAGCCTGTAAAAAAAGGCCATTTCTAATAAGTGCCTCGTCTGGTTTCCTACACCATTTAATTTCAGATGAATTTTATGAGAACTCTGCTACATATTTTACCTCCCATCTGGTTCAGATTTGACAATGAAATATTTGTGTGTCCCACCCTGTTCTTTTTAAAGCTCCAAAACCAGATGTCTCCAGCACAACACAACTGCAGCAGGTCATACCACATTCTTCAGCAAGCTGTGCCAGGCCTGCTACCCCCCACAGACAGTTGCAGGTAAGGGAAAATTCAGTTGTTTACTCCTTAAAAGAATAAAGCAAACAAACAAACAAACTCAACACCTCTAGGGCACTGTGTGAAAAGGCTGATTAAAATATACTATGGCTTATTCTTCCAAAAGGTTTTATCTTGATGAAGTGGTGTTTCTGAAAGTTAGACGTAATTTAGAATTGCAGAAAGGGGAGATTTTTTTTTTCCCCTTCTGTTGGCTTGATTCCAGCACACATTTCTGCAACTCCTCTGTTGTGACAAGCAGGCAGGTGTTTCAGTGTGTACCACAGGGTGGCTAGCATTTCTAGGAAGTTTACAAGTTTCCCAGCTGCCTGTATTGCATAGGAGAAGAACACTGACAAAGATATCTTCTACTAGATTTTGCATTTTCAACAAAAAATGTGTTAATTTGTTAGCAGTCTCACAGGGCAGCTCTACACTGCATGTGATGCCACCTCCTATAAAATAAACAGTTTATTTGTGTCACTGAAATGTCAGAATGACACCTTTTATCCTTTCCTGCAGATACAAATAGCCCTTTTGCAATACAAAGGAATCTGTATGGTAGCTTCTTTTCCAAAAAATTCTGAAGTTGTGATGTGCCTTTAGACTGGACAAATACTTTCTACATGCACATATTTGATAGTTTTTCATGCCAAACAAAACAGAAAGAAGTACATGCTCACAACAAGTAGCACTTTATAAGAAGGCATCTCCAAAGGAAGACCACTAAGAGAACCTGTCAAATATTAAATGCTATAGCAGCAACTAAAACCTGCTATAATCCTCCTTAAGACAAGAGCTAAACATCTCTTGGAATCATCACAAAGCAGGATATTAAAAAAACATTGTTAGCTGCTTGCACAATAAACCCTTTTTAGTGTGACACATGAAAGGACACAAGTGTTCCCAAATCTTTTCATGAAGTTTTTCCCAGTCTGGCAAAATGCTTAAATATAAGTGTACATTTAGGCATATGAGTAGTCTGCTTGGAAATTCGTGTTATATAGCATATGATCATACAGTTTGCTTGATGGAGACATTATATTAGGCCAGTACAACAACCCTGGGAAAAGAAAGGAGTTAGTTACTGGAAATAAATGCAAGCTAATACCACAGAAAAGAGCCAAAGGGCATGAGAACCAGCAGAATCATTCCTGCTAATGAAATGAGAAAGAAGGAACTCCACCACTTTACCTGTTTATGCCAAATTAAATACGCTTGAGCAGAAGTCACAAATGCTATCCTTCTGCATGTGGGATGAATATATTTAATAAAATCATTCTAGAAAGGTAACACACTTGTGATTGCACAATGTAAGAGTAATTTATCAGAAACCAACATCTGTGAGTTTTGTAACAGGATTACTTACTTTCCCCTTTCAACTGCTAAGGCATCTATTTCATCAAAGAAAAGAATTGAAGGAGACACTGCTCTGGCTTTCCTAAAGATCTAGAAAAACAACAACAAAACACTCAGTTTTAAGGGATGGCAAACTTTTGCAGAATGCTGTTACTCCCTGCACACCTCAAAAGCTACAGAACATCATAGAACAGACTTGGTTTTGTTTTTTTTTTTAAAGACAACAAAACACACCTTTTAGAAGTTATTCATGATATTGCAAGATGCAGGCTTATAGTGAAAGCTGCTACTGGATCCCAAATTTGATGTGCATCACTAGGCCAATGCAGGAGGAAGTTAAACAACACAAAATATCCCTTTTGCCTTTTTTTTTTTCCTTTTCTTTTTTAAACTTAAATCAGAAAGAGTTGCTTTGGAAAGTTTAAAGGTAACCTTATAAGCAGAGAAGAATTTGAATAGCAAGAAAGCTTAACATATAACATTATTTATAGCTTGCCCTTTCTCACCTCTCTCACTGCTCGTTCAGATTCACCAACATATTTATTCATCAGCTCAGGTCCCTGTAAAATTAAAAAAAGTTTAAAAAGCACATTACATATACATACAAAGGGACTGAGAATCTGCTAGTGCTACATTACTGCTGCTCTGCTACAAGGAATTTTGATAATTTGTCATTTGCAAGTGGTGTTATTTGTGCATTTTTAGACTTACCTTCTATCTGTACCAAGTTTCCCTCCATTATAGCACTGTACATGCGTGTAACTATGCATGTAATTCAGTCCTCTCACCATAACTTCTCTAGTACTTTCATGAGAAATGGAATTAACCAAAAAAACCCCAAAACAAACAAAAAACACTTTGGGGTTCTTAAAAGTTGTTGGCTCAACAACAGTAACAAGGGGGCTGCAAATCAGCCAAAAAGATGAATTACAGAAAAGCACTTTTAGCATGCACCCTGTCCAGCCAAGCACCAAACCAGTGACTTTGGTAAACCAATGTTTAACAGCGCTTCTTTGAACTTGACAGTATGCAGGTCCAGAAAGAAGAAGCTGCAATAGCAGCACACCTGAACCCCATCCACGAGGTGCTCCATCCCCAGCAAGATAGCTGTTCAGTGTCTTAGCTCATTCACATTCCTTCTCCTCTCTGCCAAGACTGCCAAGCACAATTATTAGTGCCAGCTGCTGCGGTGCCTGTTTATACTCACAGCCCTGTCCACCAGGAACAGATCAGTGACCACAGGGTCAGCATTCAAGTCTTGAGCAAGTACTTACAATTGCAAAAAGTAAAACAATGGAGAATTCTCAGAGTAGTTTCTGTTCTGCTATATCCTGTAGGATAGGCTGCCGAAATAATGCTTCCTAATGGGACCAAGATTCTCGTGGGATTGATAATGACTCATTGACTTCAGCCTGGTTTGCATCAACACTGACCTGCAGCCACAACCCATGATGATTATCCACTGCCCTGAACCAACAGAGCCAGTGGCTTCAATCTGTTTTCCCAGGAACAGGTGTCCTTGTAATGTCACCCACAGAAACAACATCCTTCTTCCCAGTCAGAAAGCTGAACAACCTTCCCATGCTTCACACCTGAGAGTGCCTTCAGCGAATGCTCGGCTCAGAGCAGTAAGGCAGCTTTAAACAGGGGTATGTTAGAATTAAGAACATGTGGCAGACACACATTTATACACTGGCAGTGACAGAGCTTCTGTTACAACCCCTCTTTGACTGGGACCATCTGGACTTTGTACCAAAATCACTAAGAATACAGATTCATTACTCTAAAAATGCAGCACACTTGGTTTTTTGCACTCTCCCCTCTCCACACTCCTTTTCACTCTTGCAATAACAGATAATGCACTGACTTTATCTTGACACTTGCACCACTAGAAAGTACCTGTGTGTATGTATGGGGGAAAACATACATCCTAAAAAGAAAAGCTTAAGTTACCAGATATCAGCAAAGCATCCAGGTGATGCCACTATTTTTATTTATTTACTTTCAAAGAGTTGTTTGTTATCCAAAGGACCAGGTGAGACACTCCAGTAGGCAAACCTAGCGTACAACACAGGTAAAAAGCAATCACATAAGGGCTGGAAGAAGAGCACTGCATGCCTTGCCCACAGGAAACATAAATGATACAATTAGCCTTGCTCCCTTTCATCAACATCCACCCTTAAAGCAACTGCTGAAGCAGCTAACGTGTCACCTGCAGGCTTTCAACAACTTCAAAATCTGAGTCTGTTGGATACTTGCATGGAAATAGAATTACTCAGACACATAAGTGAAGAATGCAGGAAAAAAAGAGAAGGAAAAAACTGGGCGAGAGAGAGAAACACAAAGCCTTTTCCTACTATTCACTGTGGATATTGAACACAAGGAGCCTGTAGCAGTTTGTGCAGAACAGGCTTGCAGCTCAAAGAGACAGCACCCAGCTGCTCTGGGCCTTGGCCATTCATCACCTTCAGTGCAGATGAGGAATCTGAGAGCACGGGCCAAACAAATCCTTAAGGAATGAGAGCAGTCTTCTCCTTCTGTCTAGCTTTGTTAGACAGAGGTGACACACTGAGAAACCTCTGCAGATTCTAGCCACAATTCTACATTTCTTTTACTAATGTTTTCTTAGAGCCTGTGGACTTTCTCCTTCACGCCTTTATTCTCATAAGTAATCTTCATTCACATCAGTATTCTCATGGAAACCAACATCACATCCATCACTGCCAATAGCATACTCCTCTAGTATGACACAACATCAAATAGCCTGACATTTTCTTTTGTCTGAGAAAAAAATAAAATACTTAAAACCAAAACTACTTTCTTTGAGCTTTAAGGTACAGTATAATTTCAGATGCTTGGAGTTTTATTTTTAATTAAGCATTAAAATATGATCAAGGCAACATCAAAGCAATAAATACTGTTTAAAATGTTTCCAAAGAGAATTAGTTTCAATGCATGGTTTTGCTGTAAGCTTTGACATTAAGTTTTTTTCCATTTTTCTCTTCATTAAGCAGCAGCTCTGGGTGAAAGACTGCTATGGATTAATGTCCTGAGCTTCTTCATGGAGAATTTTCATGAAAATTCATTTTAAGGTCTCCTAGTTCACGACTTGTGAGCGCTACTAGAACTGCCATTGAGAACGATGGTTTTTATTGCAAGTGGCTTGGAACTCTTATTATACCTGACAATAAAGGAAAAGGCTCCAAAGTAAGAGAAAGCACACACAGAAGAGGAAGAATTGGTATACATTTCATCTCATGCAAACACGTAAAACCACAACACAGAAGCTAGAAATGTTGAAAGAAGTTGGATGTAGAAACTGAATTGGGTTAGCTCTGCCTTACCCAGTCTGCAAACAGGCTGTCCTTCAGCTGAGATTGATGGGGCTTCTTTCAAAAGATAGATCAGCATGACAAGCAGCCTACAGGCCACCACAGTGTCACCTGCTGACAGCCGACACCGTTTCCAACTTCCACAAAGCTCACCTTCTCTTTTTAGGAAGTTTGCTTTGAAGTTGGAGGCCACTCAAGAAATACCAGGAAGGAGGTTTTTTTAATTTATTTTGCAATGCTTTTCTAATGCTTTAAAATAAATAAATAAGTAAATAATGACAGAGCTCAACTTAGTAAGTTGATATTTCTTGAAACATCGTTTTTGGCCAGAGGTGAGCATAATGATTCCTTTAAAAGCTGTTTACAGCTGTGGATACACTGACCAAGAGGTGCTAGTAACAAATGGTCCAGTTTAATGATGCATAGCTCTGTTCTCTTCTGCAACAAGCCACTTTCCATATGAAGGGACGTGAAGAAATAAAACCTCTTCCTTCTGGTCATTTGCACAGTGACTCCAAAGCCAGCAAAAGATTTGGAGCAGGAAATTGGCAGAGGGAGTTGTAGCTTAGCCATGCATATAAATATACCATTTGTGAGCTACAATCCAGACTAATAGTATGAAATCTGCCAATTCAGGCCCACTGGATGCTGCTGAGTTTTGTTTATTCACCCTCAGAATAGAGATAGTTTCCAGGGATGCTCTGTTTGAAGACTATCCCTTCCTTGTTTACAAGATACTTACCCCTTATGTCATGAAACCTTCCACTTGTTTATGGCCTGGATTGGGTATAGATTTTTCTCCTTTGTTGATTTTTTACTTTTTGTTTAAATAAAAGAGCAAGAAAAGAAGAAAATTCCTTGCATTTAAAATATTATCAGAATAAGCTCTTGAAAGATTAACTGCACAAAAGATAAAACCCCTGTACACAGGCTGCAACATGAGATAAGCTGATGTACACATGGCTAAGACAGAAGTTCTCAAAGTGTTTTTAAACTGTAAGAGGAACATCTGGTATCCCTGAAGTTAAAGAGTATCATTAATTTTTCTAAGCAGTGCTTAAAACCATTTCTGGATTTTTTTCCAGCTGAAAAAATGGGTAGTGACTTTCAACTGATAGGAAATTTAGTCAGTGATTTCCCTCTATAAATAATTTTTTACTGTTTTGACAATCAGGTAAGTTATGCACATTGAGCCAGATGAACACAGCTCCAGATTTCTCCAGTATACAGCTCTGTCTAGTCTCTTCAAAAATACTGCCATAACCTCACATGCAGGTTCTGGGCTCCAACACAGACACACTGAACTATGTGAGCCACAGAGTATGATTCATATTTTTTAAAAATCCAATTAATAAGAGAATTTATATCACATCCTACAGATTATTACTGTACAATATATAATGCACAATTCTTTTGCCATGTTAAAAGTAGAAATGATGCAACATTAAAATACCAGTCATAATTCATATTTCATTTCAAATGAAGTATCCAGCAACTGAGCTCTGCACTGTGAATCCCCCTCCCCCAAAAAAAAGATAAAAAAGACAGAGGGTGCCCAAATTAGTTTTCAACTGTCCCCAGTGTGTACCTAGGGCAATGTTCATTGCCCACACTCAGACATCTGCACCTGAGTTAGACATACACACTAAGGGATTTGGACAGCCCTATAGCTACCTCACAGATGTAATGCACCTCACCCTGATGAGTGCTGTCCCATCCCTACCACAGTCAAACCAAACAGACGACTCATGCTGGCTGCAGGAAAGAGAGTTAACAAGATAAACAGTGATACTTCCTTTATTTTAACAGCAAGGCTATTCCTAATGCAAAGGTTGTACATGTGTGATTTGGTAATTGGTTACGCTACATAGAAAAATATTTGCTCAGAAAACTCATTATATTGGCTTGTTAAGAAGAAAGCCTACTCCTCTTTCAGTGCTGTTTAATGATTTCATCTGCATTACTCCCAGCTTCTCAGCAGATACAAACTCCAGGCTGAGAGCTGTGCGCCGTTTTAATCGCTTCCTCTCCCTCTGCCCCGCATTCCTGAGCAACTTAAAAATTCGTTGACACCTGTCTGGTGTTTTAAAAACTTCAATTTCAACAGATGCTTTTGGGCTCCAAACTATCTAAGGGAGTAGGCTGGCAAAAAATTGTCATCTTTAATCTTTGCAGTGAAGTTAATAAAAGTAGCATAATCAAACTGCAAAGGCAAATATAATATCCATTTTTCTTTATTGACGTGCCTCAGAAGTCACTTGCTTGCCATTTGCCTTGACTAGCAAGCTTTAATGACAATCTTTAATGACAATCTCTACAGAATTTGTAGTGTGAAATCAACTGATGGGACACATTGAATTAAATTCACTGCATACACCAGTGCCTTCAGAGAGAGCCCTCTTCAGTGCTTGGGCAGAGCTGCCACTCAAATTTATCAGGATTTTAGATGTTTATGAAGGCAAAGGCACAACAGCAACAAGTCAGAGGTGAAATTCTATCCCGACAGAGTTGAAGTAGAGATAAAAGTAACCCACCCTGCTCTCCTGCCCTGTCCACAGAGAAATCCCTTTGCAAGTCATTCCCATTCATCATGGGTTTCCAGCACCCGTTCCTACTCACAACCACTTTCAGCTACAGGCTGAACAGTTGCCATCCACTACTCTGTCTAGGACCAGGCTTAGCATCAGCAGGGCAGGATCCACATGGGATCAAAAAATCAAGCAGCAAGATGACACCAAATTAGCCTTCCACACTGCAAAACATATTTGGCTGCTGACACTTCATCCCTCCAGCAACACCCCATTCTGCAATTGCTACTTTCCCCTGATTGCTGACAAACCCTCAGTAACTAACTTGCAGAGAGAGAGAGAAAAACTAAGGGCTAATAAAAATCAATCTTGCAAAGTAATCAAGAAGGGACAAGGAAACAGAAAGAAGGGATTATCTTTGAATCATTTTCTGCCTGCACATTCACTTTTGGGAAGCTTACAGTAAGAATGGATGAATGCCTTATCTATAGTTGAGTAAAGTATGCAGATAGCTTCAGGATTAAGAGAGTTTAATTAAGTATCTCAAATTGTTATCCCTTGTAAAAAAGTTAAACAATTTTTCAAATACAGTTAGTTTCACTAACAGCTAATCACAGAATCACAGAATGATTTGGGTTGGAAGGGACCTTAAAGACCATCCAGGTCCAACCCCCCTGCCAGCAGCAGGGACACCTTCCACTAGCCCAGGTTGCTCAAAGCCTCATCCAACCTGGCCTTGAACACTTCCAGGGAGGAGCAGCCACAGCTTCTCTGGGCAACCTGGGCCAGTGTCTGACCACCCTCACAGGAAAGAATTTCTTCCTAATGTCTCATCTCAATCTCCCCTCTTCCAGTTTGAAGCCATTTCCCCTTGTTCTATCACACCCTGCCCTTGTCAAAAGTCCCTAACAAGTTACTGTAAAGACACAACTATGGATCTTTTTGGATCTTTTACAAAATGTTTGCCAGAGTTTCTCATAAAACCACAATGCTTCTTCATTTTTCATCTTAAATGTTTTGCTTAGCTATTTACAGGCACGAAGCTTTCTTATATCATGCTTCTGCTCACCAAAATCACTATCAAAAGGTTAAACTATCTCCCCCAAATCCAGTGACAGTTCTTTGCAAAGCAAAGCAGTCGGCCTTTCCGAGCCTCATTAATCTGTGTGAGCTGCCACAGCCAAGAGCTGAAGGGAAAAGCAGAGGAAACTTCAACTGGAAAATATTTTGACGTAATTGACCCAGACGACAAACTAAGCTCAAGCACATGTCAAGCACGGGGAGCGGTACAAAAGCATCGGCAGGGTGACACAGGAAGTTAAATCAAGCGGAGGTGAAGTCAGAGCTCCAAAAACAGTGTATATTTTTGTAATTACTGCTAATTGAAAAATGAAAAAGCTCCTTTTGCCCAAGCTCTTAAGTAACAGAAAAGAAAACGTCAGGAATATTTTCTAACCTTTTTTTTTCCCCACCATCTACCCAATGCAAATAACGTTTTAGAGCAGCGTAGACACATCATCTGTACTGTTGGTTTGCTCTGTGTTAACATCGTTAAACACTACTTACTGTGGGTTTGGGGTTGTTCATTTTTGGGGTTTTTTTTGTTTGTTATTTTTTTTGAACTATTGCTTCATCATGTTTACAACAATTAGTGTGTCTCATTTAGCTGAATTCCAAGGGGTTTAACTTTTGGAGATCTAAGTTTTCTGAAAGTTTAAGCTGTTTTTTGTCACTATCACTAAGTGACAGAAAAATATTAAAAAAAGCACTATAAGCAGCAAGAGGAAAAGTTATGCTTCCAAAACCATTACAAGCATATAGAAGTTACATAATTTTTCTTGTTATTTATTTTATAAACTCATGTAATCTGCCTGTTGGACAGAAAACAGAACTCAAAGTCCCCTGTTGATATAACCCTGAGCAAAAGCCTCCTGAAATTAGTAGGAAGTTTCCCTCTGGTTTCAATAAGCTAAACAGAAGGTAATGCAATGCAGGATACCATCAACAATGCACATCCCCTCTAGGGTGCAGCATCCTGGGCTGATGGGGAACTCAAGGAGCCAAAGAATTTTCCAGTCCCCATGGCCCTTATGGGACCATCAGCTAAGGAGTGCATTGTAACTGGGTAATGGAGTTTATCTGGGTAGATACCATGATGGTGCCTCCTAGCCTGACAATGAACTTCAGAGTTCATTTTGAAATAGGTTAAAAACAAAGAAGCACAATGGTTTTCTTATTTGCTAGTAAAGTTAATTACCTACATACCACAATAATGAGAAAAAAAATCCACAGAGATTCATAGAATCACAGAATGGTTTGGGCTGGGAGGGACCTTAAAGATCATCCAGTTCCAACCCCCCTGCCATCAGCAGGGACACCTTCCACTAGACCAGGTTGCTCAAAGCCTCATCCAACCTGGCCTTGAACACTTCCAGGGAGGGGGCAGCCACAGCTTCTCTGGGCAACCTGGGCCATTCTCTGCAAGTTGCTTCCCAGAAAAAGCAACAGAAAATCGTTGAAGAAAAATAATAGTAATGACATTTTTAGCACAACACAATGATACAGGATTTCCTAAAAATAAAATTAAAAGAAAAAATGAATCTAAGAGCAGTCATAACAAATCTAAATAAAGTAAGATGCAAGACAAATGCAGATATAACTGTCTATGCCATACAGCAAAATATGGACGTTTCCTCCAAAAATAATCTTATAAAAATCACCATAAAATCTAAGTGGTCTAATGAACCTGAATAAAACAGCCAGTCAAAGCTGACTCTAAGTGCAGAAACTGTCAAAACAACAGAGAGAGATATCCACCACATAAATAGTCAAGAGAGGGGAAAAAAAGCCCACAGAAATAATAGTGACAAAGGGTTCCATTTTCTTCATGTTCAATTTCAGAAAGCTAGATGACATCTAAAGAAAAAATGTCACAGGGACAACAAAGAGGTGTCATCAGCCTGGCAGAAGCTGACAATTATATCCTCCATCCTATTAATATTGATAGGTCCAATATCTGCATACAATTTTCTTTTCCTATTACTGAAAGAAATGCATAAAATACATTTCAGAAGAAAATTACAAACTTTGAAGTGAGCACAAAAGGAGTGGGAAGAAGTACAAAAGTGCACAGGAGGCTGACTGAAATAAGAATTCAGCCAGATCCAAAACTACTGATAAGTCAAGACTGATGTTCAGTCCTGAAGAATGAAAAAATGATCTTAATTCATTCCTTCACACAGTCTTACACTCGCTTGTCCACACGACCGCAGAACACTGAACAGTCTCCAAGAAGTCAAGAACAAACCAGTTGTCTTTTTGTAAGAGGCGTTTGGGAAGGAGGAATCATAAAGATGACCACTAAAACCCTGAAAAGCCTCAATGCTGCAAGAGACTTAAAAAATGCTGCAAGAGATGGGGTGGTGGGAGGGAGCAGGAAGAGACATCCGCTGGAAAGCAGTTGACAACCTCCTCCCCAGTAAATTTAGCAGATATATTGTATTAGAGACAAAGAAAGCCAAGTGAAGGAATAAAAATAAACAATTCCCCTTAGGACTTACATGCAAGATTGGTTTGTTTTACAAAGCAACCAACTGCTTTTCTCTGGAAAAACAAAAGGTCACCAATCTTGGTGAAAATATAGCTATAAAAAGTTTTGGCCAAATATCAAAGAGCATGTTTACAAAAGGGCCACATTCATTGTAACACTAACCATTCAAACTTCACAATGGATTTCAGGAGAGAACAGGATGCAACGTCAAACATCTGCCATCACGTTATTTTCTTCAGCTCTTCTGCCCAGAAATTACATCTAGACTTTGCCCATCTTCCAAACCTTATCAGAGGTAGCTCAGACGTGGGCTGGAGGCTGTGCCATTTTGACCATGCCTCATACTGCATTATGACAACGAGCCATGCCCAGGACACACAGAAATGTCACATTTTAAGGTACAACCCAGCTGAAGTACCTCCTTTAACTGAGTCAGCTGTGCAAACTGCACAGACACATCTGGGCAAGTAGTGCAAAGCCTTTGAGAGCCAGGTTGGGGCAGGGTGATAACTGCTGCACTCGAGCAGGACAGCCAGCTTAGACAATCTCATGCTTGAGAGTTGGACTTGCTGTGCCCATGTATCTTCTATGTAGAAGACAGACATAAAATGTCCATCTTCCAGAAAGCACTGGACCAAATAAGCACTGAATGTAACCTACTCAATTTCCTCTCTGGTTTTGGACACAGGGGAGAGAGGTGGCATCCAGCAGCATGTTCCACAGCCAGAGCTATGCCTCCTGTCTGCAGTCTGTTCGCAAGATGGACCCAAGAACCTGAGGCACCTGAACTGTCCTGAAAGAGTTCAAGTATCCTACGGGCTGTACAGTAGACACTTCTCATCAAAATTACTTATTTGGGGCAAGAGAGACTGGAAGGAAAATGCAAGTCTGAAAAGTAAATTAAGAAACACTTCCATTTCAAAATGCCTGATATCAGTTCCAGGGACAGATATTTGAGACATGATGTAGAGAATGGGAAAATTAATAGGAATGGGAAAATTAAAACTATAAGCAAGAAAAGAAAAATCCTCTCTCTCTCAAAAAAACCCACAACAACACAAAACCCAACCCAAAAAACCCAAAGAAACCAACCAACACAAAAAACCAAAAACTCCACATAATCATCTACTTTTATTGCTTTATTGCAGGATTTATTGCAGGAACACATGCAGTGGAAATTAATTCATGCCTGTTGTGCTTTAAGAAGTTCTACAGACAATGATGTTTAACACATTTAGTACATGATGGATGTCACCTTTTCTGTCCAGGAAGCAAATGTGAAGTTAGAGAAAGTGGGATCTGTTCCCTTCCTGAAGTCAATATATCCAAGGCTGGACAAGCTCCAGAGATGTGCTTCGTGAAACATCTGTATATTAAATATTCAACCAGTTCCAGGCCAAGGGATTTAAACCAACAGAGAATAAAAGGCAGTTTCCTCAAGCCAGCCAGTTCTGCTGCAGCTTGTCAATGACAGGAGGGGTTTGCACTGTCAGAAATGCTGCATTACTGTACAAAAGCATTTCATATCAGTACACCTTCAGACACCTCCTATTCAGCATGAACCACCTTTTACTTTTGGACAATTAACGGCATCAATAAAAATGTCTGATGCAGCTATGACTGATGAATACTAGATAGTGACAATGTTCATTTTTAACTGTTTTTGGTTGGTTTGGTTTTTGTTTTTTCCTAGTCTGCAACCTTTTTCCCCACCCTCTCAGGCATCAGTGCTTTGGGTGAGACAAAGAGGAATGTTTTGGAGTTTGTTTTTTTTTTTAAGCAGTGCAGGAGGAAAAGGTTACCTTGTTTACCAGTAACTCTGGAGTACAAAGAACTACTTTGTCTTTATGGAAGAGGCAGTAAAGGTAGTGTTTCTTAAGGGCTGAGGTTTCCAAGCTGCTGTTGCTGATGTGACCGTGACCCGGAGGCCTGCCTGCAATACCGGGAAGCACTGGCAGTGAAGGGCTGCTGGCTTCAGGGTCAGTGGGAGCCTCTGCTCCCAGAGAGGACAGGATCCAGAGATACAGTTACACTGTGTCTGAAAGGACAGGCAGAGGAGGAAGCTGTGTAGAAACTAACACAGAAGGCTTTGTGAGGAAAGAGATGCTCAACAGACAAGAGTACGTGATCTTACTGCTGAGGAGATACTTTTAAAACACTTAAACAAATGTTTTTTCTTGCACTTCATTAACATTCTGACACAGCTGCAAGACTACCCCATGTGGAATCACTCTGCTATCTCTTGTTTCCTCCCATGCGTTGAAGCTCAGTATTATTATTAAATAACTTCCATTCATGCGTTTTCCATACAACCCAGAGTAATCAATTATACTGATCCATAGGCAATGAAATCCAAAATTTTTCTATACTTGAAGTGTTTCTTAATGCTGAGAGAATATCACACTTATCCAAGAGTTCTCCAGATATAACTGATTTTGCAAACTTTCTAAAAACTGATGAAGTACAACTATTTCCCCTGAAAAAAGCAAATAGAGCAAGAAAAATCTGTAATGAAACATGAACAGTAACATAAAGTGATTTTCCTGAGGAATGAAAAGGAATGTAAGAGATGAAATGATAATATTTCCATGCAAGTAATTACTACAGTAAGAAGAGCTACCCACTATCCAGAGTCGTATTTCATTTATACTGCTTTAAGAATTTCCTTGTTGCCATTTTTTAAAAGACTTTAAATAATGCCAGTAATTAAGATGTCACTACACAGCTTACCCACCCATCCCACTTGTAATTTCTGTGCTGTAATAAAATAAATAATACATTTTTTAAAAGCATACAAGAAAGCACTAAGTCCTTTCCACAAGGAAATAGAAATCTTACTTGATATTTACAAGGTGTTTGCTGGAGCATATATAACAACCATAAACACCAAGAGTCACTGGATTCTAGCACTGGAAACTGGTATCAATTGTTATGCAGGAGTTAAGAAAACGTTAAGACTAAATGGCCTACCTTCACTGCCAAGAAGTTGAGACCACTTTCATGAGCCAAAGCCTTAGCTATCATTGTTTTTGAGCACCCAGGAGGTCCGTAAAGCAGCACACCTTTTGGAGGCTGAATCCCCATTCGGATGAAGGAGTCAGGATGTTTGAGAGGCCATTCAACTGCCTGCTTCAATTTCAGCTTGACATCTTCTAGTCCTCCTATGTCTGACCAAGATACCTGCAAAGCAGATCATTTTGCTGAATTCAGACAATGGAGCAAAACTAATAACAAAGAAATAAAACCAGAAATGCTCTGTTGAATGTGGACGGGTTATTTCCTGAAGTTGTTTTTAACGAGTCACTTCTTCAAAAAGCCTCTTTTAAACCAGAAGCAGTTATTAATAAAGTCACACAAAGTAAAAGGGGATTAGACTTGCTTTATGCTGGAGGATGCAGGTAAAATACTTTGCATCTGCTTCAAAGGTTAATAACAAAACATAGGAAAAATAACAATAAAATGACAGCATGATCATACAGGCAACAACACTTTGAGATCACCAGCAAAGTCACAACTCTGTTCTCTTGCTTTTTAATGTGATGCTGATGCAGAATTTGTAAATTACTTTGATGTCTTTTCTGAAGGAAAGAATTGTATGAGTTCAAGCTGGTTTTATTTACAGCTTGCAGAGCAAAGCCCTGATCCCAGCTGTATAATCCCACTAAGCTGAAGAGGACTGAGCATTGGGGTTCTCTACTTGCCAACACTATCACTCCCATATAGGGCTTGGGCACTGGAGATTTGATTAGAAGCCTGAGAACAACCCTCCAAACAGACAAGCATCTACAGAAAATAAAAGACAGACAAAAAAGCAACAAACCCAACTGCAGTTCAATTTGCTCTGCTGAAGACACAAGACAGGCTTGTCAGGCACACATCAGGACAGAACTAATAAGTCCTACCCAAAACAGCAGACGGATCTAAAAGCTGCTGCACCTCTCCCCACATCGCTGTCAACAAGCCTGAGACTTTTCCCCACATCCCCCAGCCTGTCCTTCATCCTGTCACCATCCATTCCTGTCCACTTCAAATATTAAACACGCCAGATGCACCTAAATCAAGTGACCTTCTGCCTTAAAACACTCTTCCAAAATTTTACAAGACATAAATCATCCCTATATGAAAAGCCAGAGAGAAAACACCTAAATGTTATTTTTGCCCTCTTGCAAATATTGTACAAGACTTCTGAGGCGTCATTCAAGTGAGTTTTCAGACCCAATACATGTAATTTAACACCAACACAAGCAATAGAATTGTACAGAAAAGGAGAAGTAGGGCTACCTTACACCAAGGTTGTTTTCAGTAATCTGGAGACTTACTCTGATTTTGCTTACATTTAAAATTGGGAAGGGGAGGAAAGGGAGACCACTGGGTCAGGACATGCAAACACGGCCACTAAATAAATGTGAGCTTGCCCATTATGAGTTAAAAAAGAAAATAATTAACCACTCAAAAATTCAGTTAATTTATTTACAATTTCTATAATACAAGGTGTGAAACTCAAGCAGCAATGGTATTAAAAGCAAAAACAGCTAATAAAACACTACTTTCACATTCTGGTCAAGTCCTAAACAAAACATTTCCCCCCCCACCATTTCAAAAGGATAGAGATAAATGGAGGCAAAAAAACCCCAAAACAGTCCACCAACCACAAAACACTCAAAGGTAAGAATTCTTTTAGATTCATACAAGCTTGAAAGAACAAGATGGATTGTTTTTGCACACAAATCCTCAGTAACTTAATTTAACATTAATTCTGTAGCACACTTGCACAGCTAGCTACACTTTTACCTGCACTAGAACTCAAAGAAAAGCTCTTGCAACACAAGCAATGAAGTGTGACATTCTGTCGCTGTGGAAATGGTCTTAAAGATCAGCCTCTGGGTTGAGCTCACACATACAGAGACAGTGCTCTGCTACAGTGCATAGGACACCAAGATTTCATTACTGCCATAATCTTTACCTCGCCCCAGGTCAACAGAGCTCAGAATATGATGCAGAGCAGCAACTCCCCAGAGGATGTTAAGCAGCAGCAATAAAGAAATAAAGCAGACATGCAAAGGATGTCTCATCCAGAACCTTTTGGCTGCAAAGACACAAATCTGAGTGTGGAATTACAGTAAAGGGAATGAAACAGGCAAGCAAGACACATAGCACTCTACAAAAATTTCAGAAAGACCCATAGGAGAGGGAGGAATGGCAACTACAGTGCAACTCTCCAAAGAGCTGAAGTATTAACTTCCTGATTTATAAAGTGCACCCCTCCTCTCCTAAATCCCTACTGCCGATAAAGCAGCCTGCTAAAAGAGTTGTAACACATAGCAAAGTTCAAGACAGGTTCTGTAAAAACAGAAAACAAGATACGAGGGTGAAGCAGGCAGCAAGTATTTTGCATTTGGCTTGGTCACAG
The DNA here is from genome assembly GCA_907165065.1 of Caprimulgus europaeus. The sequence continues at coordinate 76,211,593 of OU015526.1, read as the reverse complement.
CCAACGTGCACAGCAATCTGGACACAAGTGGAAGGATAAAAAAAAAAAATGCAAAAAAGGAGGAACACAAAAAAAAGCAAGTGGTAGCACCTCCAACAGCTCCTCCTGCAAAAAAACCTCGTTTCCTGTCTACCACTGCAATCTCATTTCATTTTGGCCGTTATCCCACCAGTCACTTTGAATATGCTTGGAATAAAAAAAGTGCTTAAGGGCTTAATGACAAACCCCCTAATAATGAGCTTATCATACAGCACTTTTCAGAAGCAGGCTGCAAGGCATTCTATAAAGGTTACCAAATGTCCTCAGACACCAAGAAGTGACTTGCTCAAGGCCACCCAAACAAGTCACTGCTAATATATCTTCTTATTCTTTAGCTACTACCCCAGGTATACACATAACAAGAGGTTTTCCCAGGTTTTAAATAAAACAAAACACTGCAACAGAGCAATTTAGCCTAGCAGCCTTTGAAAGAGCCAAGCAGCTAGTACTGAGTTCTAGGACCTAAAAAGCAAAGACCTATCTGAAAACTAAATTTTCTTTACAGCCTACTCAAAGTTACACACATTTCAGAGAACAAGCTCTGTGTTGACAAAACAATTTGGAGTTCATAATAAAACAAGTAATTATTTTCATTCAGTATCAGAGATGATACCAGCTTCAAAAAACCCAACAGCCCATAAATGGCAAATGTGCCATGACTACAAGGGAATGATCTCTCCAAAAAAATTCATTTACTTGTGGCTTTATTTAGAAGTTACTTTGAACTCTTCTCACTCAATTGACACATGGCTACTGCAAAGCAGTGAAATATGGGAAAAAAAACCAAAGCTAAACCCACAAACACCCTACCATCTGAAAAATGGAAAGTTAAATATCACAAAAGTCTGTTTAATTCAGCACATACATCAATGGTTTTACTTGTAACTAACTGCACAGCCCAGAAGTTCCGTCCATATCAAGGGGGCCACCAAGTGAATAATGCATCTCCAATAAACAGCAAAAAAGCAAATATTATTAATGTAGTTCAGACTTCTGCCTTCTGTTTGGAAAAAAAGAAATCTCATAGTTGATAATTTATTTAGTGTTTGAAGTTATTTTTAGCAAGGATTTTTTAGATGAGTGTGTTAAGGTCAGACTTCAAAAAACATAAAGGAATGTAACCCCTGATTTTCTAACAAACTTACCCACACAATTAACCATCTTGCTGGATAGCTTCTGGGGCAAGGAGAGCAGGGGAAGAAAAGCCTATCCTTACAGACAGGAAGTATCTGGAGATTAATCAATACAAGATGATTTCACAAAATACTATGCACAAAGATACATTAGCCAGGAAAACCAAAACCCAACATTTTTCTGTTTCTTGAAGAAGGCTGAACTTCTGTTTGGTTTGTTCTTTGTTTACTGGTTTCCTGCACATCCAGCTCTAATTTTTACATTTTGATAAGAACACAACAAAAAGTGTAAGGAAGGCAGTTTCTGTTGGTATAAATTACTGTAGAGTAGGTAAGTAACATATGACAGTACATCATGGCCAACAGCCAGCTAAGTGAAGTGTTGAATGGGTAAGTAGCCCAAGTCCATGGACCAGAAGCAATGCATTGCAAAGAGGGGTAAATTAGTAAAGAGGAAGAACTTCCTATAGAAATTATTACTGTTAGCATCAGTTCTGCGGCAAGTGAGTAATTTTCAGGTTTCCCACGGGTGTTGCAGGAGTAGACATTCAAGCATAACAACATTAAACAGCAAAGCATTCTAGGACACAGAGTCATCAACACAAGATGATGCAACTAATTAATGGCTCGGCAGTTACATTCATTTGGTTTCTTAGATACTTTCTACTGAAACCAAGTACTTCAGCATCCAGTTAACTGTAAACATTAGTGCAAACACACACACAGCTCCAGCTAGAGCTGTTAAATATACAACTTAAATCAGAGAAGCAAAAATAAGTCTGTAAAATTAGATTAAGACATATCTAAACATTATTACTAGAAGCATGTAGCAAAATGTTGCATACTCCTCTTAAAAAAAAAAAAGGTATCCAAGGAATTAGAAGTCGCATTACGTTTTCTGCTACAATCTGTGTTTCAAACAACAAATCAACCACAAAGTCTCTGGATAACAGTACATTAAATGCTAAGTGACTGGCACTCAAACACTAACAATCAGGTGAAAATAAGACATACTTGTTTGCTAGAGCAAATTACACTAATATAAGTTTAATAACAACAATAATTTTAAATTATTATTGTTTCTTTTTGCTTGTGCAATGTATACTTGGATGTATACTACTGTGACTTTCATGGACAGCTGTGTCAGTATTCCCAGATATTCAGACTGCTTCTGAGCATGCATACAAAACTGAATTCCAGCACCTCCTTTCATAGGTGATGTGGGAGGACAAGAAAAAAGGTGCATCCAGTACTTTAGATTCCACTTTCAACTCACCCCAGGCAACAAGCAGATGGCCTGAAATTTATCCTACATCTTTACAAAATATGCATTATCTGTAAAAGTGCAGGTCCTGTCAGCACAAAAGGAATCTGCACTACGTTGTTACCTTCCCTTCAATAAAGGAATGAATTCCAGTAGTACTCCAGTGGCTCAGCTTGTGTTTAACAAATAAAAACAAGTGACAACCAAGGAAGCCACTGGCAGGACGGTTTAGTGGACAACAGGAGCCTGAGCAGGAGGTCGACCTGGATTCAGAAGAGATTTCCTGCAGTACCCAGAGACCTTGCTGCTATCTGTCTTTCCTGTGCTGTCTAGCAGCACTCCATTGGCTCCAAATAGGCTGGTATTTCTAAAAAGCACAGCTGAGTGATAATGACAAGAGCCCAAGAGCCAGCAGCACATTAAGCAAAGGGAGAATTAATAACTCTGGTTCTCAGCAGAACTAATTACCCTGGTGGATATTGATGCCGCTACACCACTTCCAGGAAAAGCTGTCTTGGGCCAGCCCAGGCATTTCCACCCAGCACTTCACTGCGCAGCACGGACTCTTAACAAGCCAAGTGTGATATCCGAGCTGGCTGTGTGCAGCATCCTGTTCGCAGGTTTTATTTCCCTTTCCCATAGTTTGGGAATAAGGGTCTACAGTTGTGCAATCTCATTCCCAGATGACTTATCTTCAATGCAATGAGACATAAGTGTTTTCTTCCAGGGCTTGGGGAGCTACTGAGAAACACCAGCACAGATTTAGTAAGTTTAAATACAACATTTTATTCTGCTGAATCTTCTTAAGCTAGATCAGAGTAGTCTTAAACCAGATCAGTTCCCCAGCCCAATTTATGTTGGATCTGCTGCTGAATTACCATAATACGTAACAGAGAGGACAGTGAGCTGGGTAAAGATGAACCTGGCACCACCAACTGCATGTAGAATTAGGCAACTGCTTTACATACAAACACAACAACCAATCTCTTCACAGCTTTGTTTCAATGGACTTCGGTTACAAACACTAACAGTTGGTTTCTGCTTAAATTTGTGTCTGCTTTACAGAAACCTCCAGCTTTCAGAGCTATTCAGGATCTGCTTTGAGTAAACATCTTAAGGTTGGTTTTTTTTTTGTGGTTTTTTGGGGGGATTTGGGGGATTTTGGGGTTTTTTTTTACTTGATTGACCCACTCAGCATATAAAACTAGAGATCAGGGGATATGCTCCTGCACTACCAACTCTTCCTAAAGCATTAGGAACTTAAGCTCTGTAAATGGCTCTTCAAAATTATAATTAGGCAAACAAAAAGACGATGCACAGCACTTATTGGTAACTTGAGGCTTCCACTTCACAAAAATGCCTCTCTTCTGGTAGGGCATTTCAATGCTTAACTGCAATTCTTAACATGGCTCTAAATGTTGTTAGCATATTGCAAAAAATAACTTACTTTTGGCACATCAACTGCCACCTCCCTCATGGCGCTGGGCCTGACATCATTCATCCCCTGCAGGAAGTCATTGAACGCAATCATCACTGACCCAGCCACCTCGCTGTCCAACAGGTTTGGTCTTTTCCCCACTGCTCTCCTCAATGCACACAAACCTATTAAAAACAAAGAAACATGGAAATATGTAGGCCAAGAGGAACCTGGTTCTCACAAACATATGCAACATGCAAACACATGGCAAGGCTGGAAATTATGTTCAAAAGAATGTCTCACTGCCAGGTCTTAACTGGGTCAAAGAACACTTCCGATGAGAGAGTAAGGAAAAGGGGATTTAATGACCACAGACAGAATATAAACTAAATCTGTTCCAAAGGACAGAATGAAACAGCCTTGCCCCTGTGCTCCCAAAGATGAAGCTAGCAGCAAAATCTCCCAATGGCCATACATCGATCCAAACACATATCTAAATCACAGAGAAAGAGGGATAATGAGTATTCAAGGCACATGTTAAATCAGCTCACGTAAGACACCTGCAACCTTGTCCACTCCTCTATTATTAGGACTGTGTTTTCCAACAAACTGATGAGATTTCTTTTACTTTCATTAGAACTCTATTTTGCTACCTAGTAAGACGCCAGACACCAATATTTTTCTTGATATGCAACAAATGTTCCCTGCAACACTTGACAGCTCTTCTTTCCCTCCAGCATCACCATTTTCAAACACAGGCATAGCTTTGGCCAAATCACTCACATACAATACCTATAAATCTCAATACTAATTCCTGGCTTCCCCCTATAATTCAGTCCTTCAAAAACCACATACATCCCACCTACTCACACATCAATATATCAATACTCCTCAGCCAGGACCAAGTGGTACCATCTGCAGCTCCCAGGCATTCCCCAGAGAGAGCAGCTACAGCCCCTGTTGTGCAAGATGCCTGGAAGGCATCATGGTTTTCCCACTGAAATTATGCCTTTTAATATCATTTGGAGTCCTATTGCTTCTATTTCCACCCCTGTTCTGTGAACTGGAACTGTTAAATATATAATTTAGTATGTTATTACATGATGAGTATAATCTTACATACAGGTATACACACACACATGCAGATATGTAGTGTCTGTTGTCACGTGTCACAAAAAAAAACAAGGCAGGCAGTATGACACCAGTTTGCCTTGCATGACTGTAAAAAGACAAACATTTGTTAAATCTTGACTATATTTAACCAAACAAAACATCCATTAGTGCTACATGAAAGGACAATAAAAGGGATAAGTCGTTTCTGAAAATAGGTATGGTTTTAACTTTGAGTGGATTGTTGTCTTTATTCTACAGAGGCACTGGTAGATGCGGACATGCAAAGTTTCTGACAAAAACAGGAATTCTGCATTTCCTACCATATACACAACGTGTGAAGAGACATAATATCTCCCCTGTGAAGCAGTACAGCTGGTGTCTCTCCATAAACTGACAATTATGGCAGCCTGAGCACCTGCAGTCAATACCCAGGCTCTTAATACAATAATGAAAAAAAAAGTTTGTAATTCAGGTTTCCCCTTGCGCAGAGCATCCAGAACTAATAAGATATATAAATAAAAACATTCCATGAGGCCAACTAGAAAAATGAAAATCTGGTCACCAGAGGACAAGTATAAAATGTAACTGACTCATTTTAACAACCCAGACAATTTTCATGTTATTCCTCCTGCCCTTCTTCCTTCCTCTGAAACAGTTCATTTTAAGCAAACAAAGAAGTTAACCAAGACAACACAGATTGACCCCCCCAGCTTCAAAACCTACATCCAAGCAAATACCAAACTCAACAGCTGATTCTAGTGTCATTGCAGCTCGCACTTTGGGAGGTGGCAGCAGGTATTGGGGTTGAGTCCCACAATTTCTTTTTGGTAAAGTAAATTCTTCAAAAAAAGATTAAAGAATAAATAACATAGCATGAAATTAAGTTAAAGAGAAAGCAAGTAACTGATAAGAATCTCTGCTCCTCATTTCTACACATAACTACTCCATCAGGTACCAGTTTAGGCCAGTGCACATTTGATGCATTTATAATTGTGTCACGGTTGTCTATTTTTTTTTCCAATGATATGAGGAATTCTTAAAACCAAACAAGTTTATTTTAAAAATTAAGGGAGAACAGCACATAAAAACACCCAAGGAAAATACTGCCACTCTTAAGGATCGTTACTGCCAGTGCTACTAGGAGTATGAGTGAGATTTCAGTCCTCAGCAGTGGGTTTGAAACGCAACAGCCTTGATCCCAAACAGGAATAAAGAGGTCACAGCTTTCCAAACAAAGCCGGAATTCATTTCAGCATGTGCACGCACACACCACTGCACAGGTCAGCATTTAATTGAAACAATGTTTTACATTAAAACAATAATAAAAAACAGATTGAAAAAGAAAGCATGATGCTTCCTGTTTCCTCCTGTTATCATAATCATTCATTCCTGGGCTTCAGATTGACCTCTAACCAGATGGGGAAGGGAAAAAAAAGCCTTATTAACAGGGGAAGAACACAGCCAGAGGCAGAAAAACATATCCTTGTCTTGAGCCACTGAAAGATGTATTTAATGTAAGGAAATGCAGGGTAGGGTGCAAAACACACTGCTAGAAGCAATGCAGAGGCCAAGAAGGTGAAACACTACAGCAAACCCTAATTTATCACTACAGAAGTTATAAAGCAAAGAAACTGAAGATTCAGACATAGTACCTCAGAAAACATCAAGTGTCTCAGCTTAGCACTGGGTACCTTTAGCATGGGAATGTTTTGGTTTGAGTATGTGGCATTGCTGCAAGCACTGTGAGCACAGCATTTGTTTCAGCTTTTCAGATGCTGCTTCATTCTTAAGGATTACTGAATATCAACAGTCTTGTGGCAGTGATCAAGGAGGCTCAGGAGTAGGTTTTCACTGTTTGACTGCAGCAGGAAGGAGAGGAAGGACACAGTTGTATTTAGCCTGCTGTTTACACAGGCATAAGTTACCTATTGCTAGTAAAGAGTTAACATGACCAGTCCCTAGGGTTACCCTTTGCAGAGCAGAAGCTGAACTCTGCAGACAGCCTTTGCAACAGTGAACAACACTGATTCTTCAGTGGAGTATAAATGGAAAATCCCAGTTTAAAAAAAAAAACAAAAAAAGAAACAAGCATAATAAGTCATGCATGATTACAAACAATGGAAAATAAACAATTTGTTCCAGTCCAGCAACTGTGTGCTCTACCTCACCAACTCATCCTGTCTGTCTAGAACAGAGGAAACTAAGCGGACAGAGGGGGAAAAAAAGCCAGCAGAACGCCCTGTCCTGGTACAGATGATCCTTCTTTGGTACCAGGCTACATGTGAGGTTGATAGTATTGTTTCCTTGTAAGATTTTCTTGCTCATAGCTTGGCTAAGTTGTTGCCACATTAGATCATAATCACCAATGTCTGAGCTTAAAAATAGACTCTACAACAGTGCTATATTTACCAGTCTGTGTATAATTACACACTACTGTAAATAATAGAAAGCATCCACTCAAAACGACAAACGCTGTACTTCAGGTGTTCGAAAACAGAATATACACAATGCTTGAGGAAACAAACTGAACAAAACAAAACTGCTAATCACAGACTCACAGAATGGCTGAGGTTGGCAGGGACCTCTGAAGGCCATCTAGTCCAACTCTCTGCTCAAGCAGGGACTCCTAGAGCACGTGGACCAGGATTTTGTCCAGGCGGTTTTTGAACATCTCCAGGGAGGGAGACTCCACAACCTCTCTGGGCAGCCTGTCCCAGTGCTCTGGCACCCTCACAGTAAATAAGTTCTTCCTCATGTTCAGGTGGAACTTCCTCTGCTGCAGTTTATGCCCATTGCCTCTCGTCCTGTTATTGGGTGCAATGAGAAGAGTCTGGCCCCATCCTCTAGACACTCTCCCTTTAGATATTTATAGACATTAATCATGCAGCTTTCACTGCCCATCAGCTATTTTTTCCACAAATCCATCTTGTCTTGACTTACCCTTCCAGAATCCCAATACCAGATTTTGCAAGTAGCTTCAAAGAAATGGTAATCTTCTTGTAAGACTGTTTAAAAAAGGAAATGTTTCTTCTTTCCCTGCTAATCTGGCATTTCCCTCCCAAATGATTATGGCCAAACCCAGTAGACACGTACCATTTCCCCCTGTGACAGCTGTCAGATCCAACATGATACTCTCCTGCATGGCTGGAAGTGGAATACTCAACAGCATATGGAAGAATTTCAGCTTCCTAATGTCACTGGATGGGGCATCTTCCTCTACTTCTAGATCTTTACACACTATACTTCAAAATTTAACAGTTTTATGCATAGAAAAAGGATTTTATATAACTTAAAATCAATTCTGAACTTCAGAAATCATGAGAGGAACATACCTGACTTCACAGACAATGGATACAAAAGTTATTCCAATGTTTAATGTTTTTGAGATAAGGAACTCTTCTGCTTTATGTTTGGCCATTTTTAATCAGCATGGCTTTCTGCATTCATTTGTGACAACAACTCCAAAACTGTATTAGGAAATCTTTAACAGAACCTCCAATATCATATACAACAAACCTCATGTATACTTGAACATATCAGAGCCTCCTAAACAAAGGGAATTTATAGCACCTCACTACATCACCATGTTGGATGGCCAAATCCAAGGAAAAAAAACAAAAACAAACAGAGAAAATGAGTATGTATGTTGTTTGCAGTTATGCATAAATAGACAGTAACACAGACAAAGCCTGTTTGCCTAGCAGATGGAAGCAACATTACCTCCTGGTAAGGACCACTGCTCCACTAAATGTCCCACAGACATCCTCACCTGCTCAATCCATCACCCTGTGCAGACCCAGCAAACCAGCTCTCCCACCCACCATGGTGAGACAGCACTGGGGAGTAAGAGCAGCAGCTGCCACGAGCACTGAGGGACAGCAGGGCAAAGGCTCTCTTTCCCTTTAGTCCCCAGATAATGGAACAATGGTACCAGGCAAGCACCCGATGTCTGTGGACTACTAGCAAGCTTTCCTCTGACCTGGGGACAGGAACCACCAGTCACAATAGCTGAAAAATTCAGATGTGTTTTTCCATTTGCATCCTAAGAAACTTCCCCAATTTAGAGGAGCTTTTGGTTTGTTTTTTTTTGTTTGGTTGATTCTGTCTTCCACACCCCCCCTCCCCCCGCCATGTACGTAACACACCAACAAATTAAAAAAGGAATAAAAAAAAAATCCACAAACCAGACTCTTATAAATACATTTTAACTTACATATTTTTTATTTAACCTGTACATAAACTGAATGTTTATTTAGAAAAAAAAATCAGGAAGCAGAAACCCTTATTTTTGCTCTTGAAACCATATTCTGCAATCTGTCTTTAGCTGCCAGTGCTATATGGGAAAATCCCTGAAGAACTTTCATATAATGTTTGCACAGGAAGGATAATGGCTTTAAATCCCTTGTAACCATAACATTGCAAATTTACTCGGTTAACCTGAGCACTAATCTACTGTAGGGATTACGTACACGATTTATAGTCCTTCGTGAAGAGCTCCAGCATTTGCTGGAACATGTCTATGGAGCTGACTAAGAGTTGCTGAGAGGTATGACAGGGGAGGGAAAGGAAGGAAGGAAGGAAGGAGGAACTGTATTTTCAAAAGTTTCTTCCATACAGGAAACAGTTTAGTCACAGATCAGGTACACACACATCATTTATCCTAAAACAATGACAACAGAGGGAAATAAGGAATGCCAGAGCGCTCGTTTCTAGCCTGCTGCCACACGTAAATGTACCTAAGCTAAGGTTAGTCATATGGGTGTTAAAAGAAAAATAAGGACTGACAGGCTACCAGAATAACAAGGGCAGAAAGACAAGAAGCAGCAGTTAATTAATGCCAGTCTAATTGTAATTAGGAACATTGACAAGTCAGAATATAGCTAAAAGTTAAAGTCAGGAGACCTATGAAACCTTTGCCTGAAAGGATTTAAGCTCTGTCCCTCCAAAGCAGCTGTTCATTCCACATACAACTGCCTACTGCTGTTTTGACTCCTGCAGAACTAACAGACATACAAATTAAACTACATTTCACCTGAGAATCTTTTATCAATTAAACAAAAGAACTAAGAGTGCTTTCAGATCCTAAGTTCGCCACTACATATTAAAGGAAAGTATTTTCTCTGGAGCCTGAGAGGGAGTCAGAAAACACTGACCTTTTCCTCCTATAATACCAGTTCTATACAAATAGTGTCTGGAGTATAGCTGATAATAGCTTATTCAGAAAACAAAACAAAACAAACAAAGCTATGGAAAATAACCTTCAAACTAAACAACTTGTTTTGGGGCTGACCCTCCAACTCATTCAAACACCAAAGTTTCTATATGTCATGCATAAATAATAATTTCTTCCGTACCACTCAAGCTGCAGAAGCAAGAACACACTGTCCATCCACCATGAAGGTTAATTTAAAATATTAATGACAGTTACTGATCATCTCTTCTGAAAATATTCTCCATTTCCTGCTTATATAAATATCAGCAGACAGAATGGGATGTATTAAGTACTCAGCCCATAACTGTGTATATGAAGTCAGCAATCCCATCAGCCAATTAACTGCAAGCTAGTTTCAGATGAAAACACACTTAAAATTAGTTATGATGAAAACCAAAAGTTCACATGCCCTGACTGCAGTAAGTGCAACACTCCCCATACAAAAATAAAAATCAAGTACCATTACAAAACAAATAAAAAAAAAAAGAGGCCAGAGACTTTATGCAAGAAAAAATAACTACAAAAAGCAACATAATGTGCACCAGCGTCTCTTCAGAGAGGCAAACAGAGCAAGACTTTCTCTCTCTGAATACAAAAACAGTTGCACTAAGGAAACATCTGTGCACTCAGCACATGCAAAGACACAGGTAAAAAAGAGACTCAGATTTTGCAATCACATCAGAATGACACCAAACCAAAGTAAAAGGCTGAGAATCTAGCCCTGTGCAACTAAAGTAACACAATTTTTGTAGAATTTTAGGAAAGAAGTTGAACTATTTTAAAGCCTAAGACAGCAATTCTAAAACCAATTCTTTGTTCCTTCAAGCTGCTCAGCAGCATCCAGATGTAGCCACTTCTGCATTAAAGCTATCATTCTGAGTTAGTGCTCTAAGGAACACCTAAAAAAAAAAAGAAAATGGTACAGTTTGAGTCCAAAAAAGCCACATTGCTTTGTTTGTGTGCAAGCAAGGATGCATTTGTTCATAACCTGTTAAGACAGCAAACGAGGTCAATTGCTTTGGTTTGAAAACAGCTTCTGCATTAAGGACTCAACTTTAAAATTACACAACACAGCACTGAAGACAGGGATTGGATTTTCTTGGTCTTCTTACATCGTAAATTAGCATGATGGAACATAGTATCAGAAACATAATTGTTCCAGTCCAAAAATTAATTTGTAGCTTTACTTCTGTACCATGTCTGGATTTTACAGTGCATTTCCAAATACAGTGTTCTGCCATTTCTGCACAAATCTCTCCATTTCATAAGAATACATTGTTTTGGTATTGACCATCTGATTATACATGTTATTAACGTAAAAAAATCCCCACATTTTCTACATCACCTTTTTATAGAAAGGCAAGTGACCTTTCCCACCTCATTTGGAGTGTCCCATGGGAACCAGCACGCAGTTAGAGGATGCAGATTGTTTGCAACAGCATAGTTTCCATCTTTTTCTGTGCTACAAGGAAAAATAACTAACATAGACATCGTATTTTCAGTCACTTTCCGTAAGGGAATAAAATAACTATAGCATGTCAAGCATTTTCTCTTTAAAAATCTGTAACTGCAATCAGTTAATTTGAAAACAAACCAAAAAACACCCTGCAACACAAACAACCCCATTGCCTTGGTCATCAGCTGCCTTTGTCAAAAGCTATGCTTTCAGCAGTGTCTCAGCCCACAATCCTACGTTTAGGATTATAATCCATGAAAGATATTTACATTTGTTGTATACACCCAGTAGAACTCGGGTCCAAATCGTGTTGGGAAAGGCTCAGACTGAGCTTTTACAGCTTAAGGAAAGGATAGATATTCCTGATGCCCTAACACTAGGCTGTTTCATCGGTGACTGAGCCGAAACGAAGAGCTCGGATGTGAGATACGAGGCTGAGGCTCCGCGTACTGAACAGCGTCTGTCTGACTGACAGAGCAGTCAGCGGCTGGTCCTGAGGCTGCACAGACACTCACTGTTCATCACAGTAGCCCAAACGGCTCACGTTTCTTGCAGGTGGCCAGGCTACCAAAACTGCAGAAGCTGGGGAAAAAAAAAAATACCCAAACCACACAGATCTAACAAAAAGACATTCCTGGCTTTCAGGGGAATTTACTTCCTCATCAATTACAGGGACAAACAAAAAACCTTGAAGCCAGCCCTCCAATTGCCTCATTTATTATTATTTTTAATGAAAGTGGATTGCTTTTTTGGGTCACAAAAGAAACAGTAGGAAGTTTCTCAGTCCCAGTAAAAGCCAAGTACAATATCCCCCTAAATAACTTCTACTTTTACAGATCTAATATCTACATATTATCAATATACAGAGCAATTGATTAAACAGCATAAAGACTCTCCATCCTACCTGTATTATTCATCAGAAGGCAGGGGTAATAAAAGGGCCAAATAAATACCACAGAAAATAAGATCTCCAAACAACAGGACTCTTAAAATTATGAACATTAGACAACAGACCACATAATATGCCTGTGCAAGTAGCTTCACAGATTCAGCAGAGTAATGCTGATTCATGCTGGTCAAAGATTTATCTCAGTTTCTTATTTCTGTAAGATTTTTGTAAAAGCCAGCTCAAGCCAGTGAACCATTATAAACCTAAAGGCTAAGCAAGGTGATACCTTTAACTGTATTAAGATCAGGCAATTTAAAAAACTTTGGTGCAAAACAGTGTGATCGGTGCTTCTTTCACAGAAGCCTCCAAGTTTTCAGTGGTTGCAATGCAGCATCCTCACTGGAACCAAAGAGATGTTATTGCAAGAGAGACCACTATTTAAACACAGCCATTTGTTCTTCCTCTGCTCATGATGCTATCTTATCACAGTCCAAGTGTTTTATATCAGCACACTGAAATGATGTGTAATGAACAAGGATGTTCAAGATAAATTGTAAGAGTTACAAAGCGAATACTTCCTTTCTCTGTAAACAATATGACTGAATCCACTTCTTGAAGAAATCAAGCTATATTTATATTCACCCTCTTGAAATGCTACAGGCAGCCATAGAAGGATAAGTTTATAATAAATTGCTATATTTGGAAACCTTTGTTGCTAAGCATCTTCTAACATTCAGTACAGTTTATACCATTCATGTCCCTGCTACATAATTAACATTTCATATGTTTTTCCAAAAAAAGTGCAGTGCTTATCTTTGTTGTTAAATTAAAACCATTATAGTTTTTAGGGAATTAATAAAAGACTGTGTGGTAAATTAATTAAAGCAGAAGAAACAAGATCACAGGGGCATACAAGCACTGACATTATATGCAAGGATATGGCAGAGTCTGTCTTCTAAACACTGCCTCTGCTTGAGACCAAACAATTAAGAATGCAGCTGTTAACACTAAAAGGTAGTCTGCTAAATAACTTAGGACACAATAGACCTCTCCCAGTCTTAAGAATATGACTTTCTCAGCTGCACACATAACTAAGCCCTTTGCTGGTCAAGAATTCTGTGCATGTGAATCCCTCAGAGGGTGCTCAAGTCCTCAAAAGTCTACCACAAGGAGCCCATTGCAAGCTCATGTCCACAGAACATGGTCCAGTGGCCATCAAGGTAGATTTTGCAGGTTTTCCCTGCTATGCTGTTAACCTATAGCTGTTAAACATGCAGTTGACTGTGGAAATCACAAGTGTATTGCTAGGCAGTAGAGAATCACATAAATCCCACTTTCTCCAATGTAATCACTACACTGGATACCGTAACTTTGAACAGAGATGAGGTACACTAATTCTGGAAGCACTGCATCTAAGCTACTGATACTTACCATGTTAGAAACACCAATTTTACTTTTAACTTTCCTGGAATCACCATAGCTGTTTGTAGAACTTACAAACAACACTTGCTCAACATGTGAGAGAGGGCTACAAGTCCTCTGCACAACAATTACGACTGAGATACATACACATACAGAGCTGACGCCTGTCACCCCGTTGTCAGCTCTTGCAACAATACTGTAAGCTTCATTATACCTAGCTTTTAGTGGGGTAAGCAGGACTCAAGAGTCTCCCACTACAGCAACAGGACTAGCAAGCAAAAATAGTCTTGTACTGAAAACTGAACATGTCTTTCTGAGTTCAGAATTCCTGCTTCTAAATTAGTTTCCACATTTCACCTGTACTTGCACACACATCATGTGTGAAAGTGGCACAAGAAATCTTAAAACTTGTGAAAGAACTCTTAACTCGGATATTGCCTGAATATTAAGCATTTTGGTTATTTAGAAATGCACACCAACAGCCTTAACTATATGTTTATACCATGCTTTATGTTGTAATACATAAGAAATATTATGTTCAGTTCTGAGCCCTACATTACAAAAGGTTATTGACAAACTGGACAGAGTTCAGAGAAAATCAACATGATTTCTCAGAAGGCAGGAAGGACTTATTTATGAGGAAAGATTAAAAGAGCCAAATATTTATAGTTTGGCTCAGTAATGAATGAGGAGGTAGGGGACATGAGAACAGCCTAGAGATATCTGAAGGGTGTAAACACTAAGGAGGGAGAGTGAACGTGTTATACAAGGATGTAAATAGAAATAATGGGATAAAACTAAACAAGGAAAACTTAGGCTCAGTATCAGAGAGCATTCCTGGACAGCGAGCTATCTTGGCCCAGGGCACAGTTTCTTAAGTGAAGCAATAGAAGCCCATTGCTTGGAACAACAAACAAGACTAGACAAAACACTGGAAAATCTGCCATATGGAACAATCCTGCTCTGCTGAGGACAAATATTACCTCATAAAAGCTAGTTTTTTCTAAGTTTAACTCCAGTGAAAGCAGTAATATTTTACAAGGTGGTGAAAGTTTTATATTAAAAATAGATATCAAGAGCTTAATCAGAAAAAAAGAATCCAACTGAGACCTTTCCTTAACCATGAGCAACTCAAATTCAGTTTATGTAATACTTTGACTGAACCATGCTTCTGCAACTCTTAAAAGGGAAAAATACACGTGGGCTGCAAAGAGTTAATGGCGCTGGACTGTATTCTCCCCAGCAGAGGTCACTCCAAGTTAACAAATTACAAGGAAATTTAACAGCCTGGATTCAAACTTTGAGAAAGAAGATGAACAGAAGGGAAACATCCTCCTTCCCTCATTCCCAGCACCGGCTCTGGATGCAAAGCTCCCAGGTAACAGCGCGTCCTGCAGCCAGCCGCAGGTAGATGCCAGAAGTTTTTGGATCTACATAGCACGTAATGTTCAATTTGCACAACATTCAACATTTATTTTCTAAAAGGCCCTCATGAAGTGGGTAAATACCACCTATTTGCAGCTGGATTATGAAGTGTCCAGAACCCATGTGCGCAAGCACAAGTAAAGCCTAGGCTGGGTCATGTTTGGAATTGAAACCACAAGACTTTTCACTGAGAATTTTAGATTACATTAGTTAAGTATTTACTATGTGAGGACTGTGACGCAAGCAGACTGACAGGCTTCCAAAAACACAGAGGAAGGAAAATAAGAAGGGAGTTTATCTCTTTAGTTGTTGTTTGTATATATTTGTTTCAAAAAGAATGTTTGCTAACTTAAAACAGAGCTTAAAACACAACAGAAGAGCACTATAATATGTATGGACACAGAGTATTGGGTTTTTTTTTTTTCCTTCTTGATCCATACAGAAGTCCATAACTTCATATTTGAGAACTATCCCTTAAAAATAAGTAAGCTGGCAACTAAAAACCTTGCTGTTCCAGGTGCCATCACCTCTAATAAAATTTCTGTCATCTTCATGGTTAATTCTGATGCAAGAATTACCCATGCACTGCACCACTGCCAGAGGAAGCTGTCCCAGTGCCAAAGGAAATAAAAGTAACTAGCACATACAGCAAACATATATTTGCCAGCTACAAGGGAGCAAATATGCGTAAGCGGAGCTGAGGAGTCATATTTTGACTAGACTGTTTTAAAAGGCTGCTCATGGGTAGATCTAAGGTCCAACACTTCAACCACGTAGACACATTCTAGCAAAATGTAGGAACTGATAGAGCATCCTTTTAATATTCCATCCAACAAAAACAGAAGTGAACTTATGCTTCAGTATTCCCCAGAACACAGTGAACCCTGGCTGCATGATGGTGGATAATTCTCCAGGGCTATGCCTGTACAGAAGGCCAAGGGATATTTTCCAGCTCCCAGCTCAGGGTGTGCTCTCCAGCTTTCCCAGTTCCACTGCACAACCTGACCCAGGTGCACACAGTTCCCTAGCCCCTATCACAAGCTCCTCATTTGCAGGCAAATTAAATACAGGCATAAAATACAGAAGCCAGTCACAGTAAACACCACTCAGGCCTACAGTCTCAGTATGTTGGGCACCAGGACCTGCAGGACAAGCTGTCTAGCCTGAGTAAACTGGGATTTTGGTACAGAAGGGGTAGACTCTAGAGTAGGAAAACTCTTAGGGATATGTCAGTTAACTCACTAAACCATTGCTAAACCAAGAGACAGCCAGCTATCTCATGCTAGAAACGGCACAGGGGATTCCCCAGTGTTATTACTCTTAGCATTAAATTTTAAAGTCTGTTAATACCAGGAGCAGACTGGTGTTTCTCATATTCCATGCTTGGCTATGTTTTCTTTGACACAAAAATTAAATCTCATTGTTTTAGAAGCTGTTAGTACAGACTGTGGATTTTTATTTTTTTAAAACAAAATGAAGAGCCTAACAATAAAGAAAGATCCTCAATAACATACACAAAGTCTTACCTGCTTCCTTGCACAAGGCTGCTAAGTCTGCCCCCACATAACCGTGGGTGCTATCAGCCAGTTGTGCCAGCTCTGCTGCTGTGAGCGAGTGGGGAACTTTCCTGAGCAGCTTTTGGAGGATGTCCAGACGGTCTCGGGCGTTAGGAATTCCAATTTCTATCTCTTTATCAAAGCGCCCGGGTCTGCGCAGCGCTGCATCCAGGGCGTGAGGACGATTAGTGGCCCCAAGTACCAAGAGCTGCCCTTCGCTGCCTTCCTGAAGGCATCAAACAATGCAAAATGTTAATTTTTAAAAACAATTACATCTCACACAGCTTATAAACATACTTATCACTTACTTCTCCCCAACTATTACACACACTAAAATCCTGATGCTAGCTCTAAAGGAACAAAGCAAACTTTTCAGAATATATATCCCACAAGCGATCCCATTCAACCTATCCCTAATTGCAACTTAGTAATACTATAGGCTGCACACACATACAGATAATACAAGAGAAACTGTAATCCAAGATGCCTTTAGCCCAGTGTGTCCCACTCTAATCCCCAAGAACCTGCTTTCCTATATCAGGAAAGTAAGCACCAAGGAAAGAAAAAAAAAGCATTTAAGCTAAAAGGCACTGTCAGAACAAGAACAAACGGGTTATCAGCAGACCTTGAATAAACAGCGTTGAGAAACAATTTATTTAAGGTATCAAAACCAGCAGAGACAGGAAGTTATAAAGCTTCCTGTAGGTTCAGGAGGAAAAGCAAGGTCAAAAATCCCAACCAGTTTCCTCAAGCTCTGCTTCTTCACTTTTAGAGTGAGATAAAATCAGCAAGGAGGTCTGTTGCAGTGCTATTCTCTTTTTGTGAAGGAAGCGCTTTCTCCAGGAAGAATATGCATCAGTCTCTGCAGTCAGAAAATATGTTCTGCCTTTGCACAACTCCAGGCTGGGCAACTCAAAATATCATGCAGGAAAATAATGAGAAACTTGCACGTTACATAAACAGCAGAAACTCATTTTCATACTGTAGACAGATTTCTTTCATCTTTCCTGCTAATAATCACAATAGATGAGAGACTGGTAAACTTTATGGGCTTAATCCACAATGTTCTCAAGTCCATTAAATTTACTGTTTCTTTAGTAGGCTTTTGTTTATGTCCTAAATATTGCTATGGCAATCTTGAAATAGCTGTTGTTGCTTTTAATAATGCAGCCTACATAATCACCAGGAGTACTTTGATGACTTTTATTTCAGAGCAATTAAAAATACCTGGTTTAGTTCAGTGATGGGCTACCACTAAAATTTCAGTTTTATCTCCAAAACTACAAGAGTAGGAGAAGGCAAAGGAAAGACGGTGAATGGAAGAAAACTTACTTTCTTTTAATGTCACATTTATCATGAGACATTCCCCTTGTATGTCTACTGCATCCAATAAAGCATTAAATTACTATATAAAGTCCCACCTAAGTCTATTTTCTTTTCCCCCAAACAACACATCTAAAATTGGCTGCATTATAGAGGCAAAATTGTTTTGCTCAGCTTGTCCCCATACACATTAATTGTCTCAATAGTCTACTTACTGAGCCAATGCCATCCATTAATGTCAGCAATGAAGCAACAACTCTCTTTTCAACTTCATTCTGAGCCCCTTCTCTCTTTGGACAGAGTGCATCCAACTCATCTATAAATATAATGGAGGGGCAACTGGGTGGGGGGGGAAACAAAACAAAACAAAATGTTAAGGTGCTCAGGAAGATTTAAAACACCAAGGCAAAAAAGTGTAAAGCTGTTTATGGAAAACATCCAGTTCCTACAAAAGTTAACAAGCATCCTACTCCTTTAGACAACTGAAAGTTCCAACCTTGAATATGGCATTACTCAAAGAGGTAACTGCAGTGACTATTATACTAGACAACTAATACCTTTCAGACGACCGACCAATCTACTTTTCTATGACACTCTACCCAAGACTCAGCACTAAATATACCAATTTCATGAGTAAAAAGACAGTGTTTTATTTGCCACAAATACAGTATACAAGTCTTTTGCTAATGTATTATGAATATCAACCATCTGCAAGTCTAAAGTCTGCCTTAACCAGGTCTAATGCATTTGGGCAGAATGTCACCCTAACCCAGAGGCACGCTGTACCCAATATCAACACTAGCTCATTTACTGCTGGCTTCCATGTCTCAGCACAGAACTGCATAGGTCTCCAAAGATAAAACTAGACAGAAAAACTTGGATCCAGATGAAACCCCGGCTCGTGCCTCCATCTGTTGAAATAAGCGTACAATACGCTAACGATACAGACCGAGTGATTTGGCACCCTCTGTAACAGTCCCTTAAAAAGGGTAGTATCCAAAAGCATTTAATAGGCATACTAGAATTTCACTGCTTTCCTTCTAGCTAAGCTCTATATAAACAATTTTATTTCCTTTTAAAAACCACTGCAGGAAAAAATTACAATTCAGAGATTCTTGCAAATGTTTTTCTTTTAAGAACATTAATGCTGGAACCAATACCACAAATAAGTGAATGTGAATAAAATTATCCAAAAGAACATACCGCAAAGAAGCTTCAGCAAATATCTGACGTAACCTTGATTCAGACTCCCCATAAAACCTGCAATAATTAAAATATTGTAATAAAAAACATTTTTTGGGCTTTTCCAGGCAACTTGGAAAATTACTGCTCCTGTGTTTCAAAAAGCCATAGTGCAACCTTTCAAAGTCCCGATGAATCTACAATAATCTTTATTTCCACCAGGACAAGAAGCTAAGGTAAAATGGGGCACAGGCAAATATATAACCATCTTGTAACTAGGAAAGAGATTAACAGGAACAGCTTCTCTCTTCTGTTTTAGAAATAATTTTATCTATATTTTTAAAGAATAAAAAAAATTTAGTTCTCTGGAGACGTTAACCTGTGCAGCGTCATCTTAATTTCAAATATGCTTTAGCAAGTCACTCTGTGCTGCAGAACTAACTAACACGCAATTGCAGATGTAGTTTTAGTCCCCTCTTTAATTTAGTCCATGCCTTACACAAATTTCTTGGCCAAATCCAATAAACTCCTTTTATTACAAAAAGAAACATAAGCCCTACTTGGGAGAACCCTTTCCCGGTTGTTTTTGACTCTCTTGGGCAGATAGCCCATAGCCAATTCTACATCTACAGCTCTCCACAATGGAGAGATGCCAGGTCAGATTTTGGGCTAATATATTTATAGAATTAATGAAAATAAATTGGGTGGACTTACTTGCTTATTATTTCAGGACCATTAATAACGGTAACGTGAGCTCCAACCTCATTTGCAATGGCTTTGGCAATCATAGTCTTCCCGGTACCTGGAGGGCCATATAACAGCACTCCTCTAGGAGGAGGGATTCCTTTAAACAAGCACATGCACACAGACAGAGAAAAAGTTATTTTGTGATAAATGCCCAACTGAAAACAACCTTCACTTGCACATTTCACTGACAGTTATTACCAATTACAACTTGATCTCAGCATTAACTTCTTTAATAGATATATCTTGACAAAATCAAAGGCTTTCAGAGGGAAGAGCACTCTTACATGGGACATATATCCACGTTACTTTTCAATTCCCAATGACTCTGTTTAAAAAGCAACTATTTAAATTGTTGTGTTTTTCAGTAGTTTAACATTATAATTCTCCTTATATGTTGTGGTGTTTGGGTTTTTGGGGGTTTTTTTTTCCCCAAAAAATTATCGGACTGAGTACCTAATGCCCATGAATGTACTTTATTAAAGTTATTAATGATTCTTACAGTGTCATTACAAATTTCCAACATCAGAAAACCACTTCTCTTCAACAATCCAAAAAAAATTTCAGAAATGCTGTGAGGCTCAATTCTCACTTATTAAAAGATGAAAAAATTACATCAAAAGGATGAACTTGCCTCTTTAATGGTAAATGTTAAAAGCTGAAACAGACAGGAACATTCAGGCACAGAACATCGGGGACACTAGAACAAGATACTACTGTGTACAGTTAAAACTGGACAGAAACTGCAGGTAACTGCATGAAGTAATATGATGGTCCCAGGTAAAGAGCCAAAAAAAAAGTTTCAGACCAATAAAGCCAGATTTAACGGGCACAAAGCTGAAAACAGAGGTGAAAAATTAGGAAACAAAAAGAAGAGACAAATGTTTGACAAAGGACCAACCCTGGCACAAAAGACATCGCTGAAACATGACCAAAGAAGAAACCAGGTACAGGGTACAAAGAAGAAAGCTGGGTACTGCGATACCAGACAGGGAATGATGCTCAACAGGCAGGTCACCTCCCAGTAGTGACAGAGAGTAATACAGCTGGTGTGAACAGAAAGACTTCATCTTAGGAATTAATATACTCAAAAATAATTTTAAAAAATCTGCTAACTGATAGAAGACAGAAATAAAGTGTCTTTACAGACAAGTTACTTCCTAAGTCCATTAAAGCATGTGCTGCTCCCCCGTGTGGTGTTTCTGGTACTGGCAAGAAACAGCTGCTGAACTAAAGGTCTCACCTCAACCGACAGCCTAGCTCCCCCACGAGCAGACAAGGAAGTGGTAGCTTGTGAGGAAACATCATCTCTCATGTAATTAGGAGAGAATCTGATGAAGTATGGAACTAAGTATGAAGAACGCTGATGCTGAAGCAACCTTTCTGCTAACACAAAACCATGCAGTGATGCTGAGGTTGGAGGTCAGCAAATTGAGCTGGACCACAAGCAGATGAAGACTTGTGGTCAGTCCACCATCCCAATGACACCTGCTAATCAAACAACACACACCAAAAAACCCTGTGTCTAATGGAAATTGTCCCAGTGATCACTGAAATCACCTCCTCTCTAAAGTGCATGTGTGGGAAGAGATAAGGCAGAGAAGTAAAAGGCTCAAAGACATGATATTAAAGAAATATTTATAGGTAAGAGTCCTGTCTCACAGTGATGTATGTCTAGGCAAGTACAATGAGCAGCCATGCCTGCTTCATGTTTATATCCATTTGGGATAAATGCACAGTACAGAGTTTTATCTTGGTCACAAAAATCCTCATATATATGTTAGATACAACTTTACACATGGCAACAGCAATCGTGTTAGTTTTTCCACCCTGTAATTCCATACTGAACACACTGAGCAGTTTGAGAAAACAGCCTCAAACACTTCCTTAAAATATTGCAGGAACCCTACAACACGCAGGGATAAAAACAGCAGGAGAATTAATCTAATTGAGTTTTTCCTTAACTTAAAAAATTAGTTGACTCTACCAAAACAAATTAAAATCTTAGGAGAACACAAACATCTGCATTTTTCAAGTGCCCAAGTATAGAAGTCTTTCCTATTTGCTGTAAGTTCTACTTATGCATATGTGAATTTTCTTAGAGCCACATATTTCTTTCCTACTCCATTATTTTCCATGCAAGCTAATCATAACATCTTCATAGTATTTGTACAGTGTAATTATAAAACCATTTGACACTGTTTGGACACACAAATATACCAGACCAGTGTTACACAAAATTCACTGCATATTCCTGGAATAACTTGGTTTTTTGAAAAAGTCATGTTAAAGAAAAAAAAAAACTAATATCAAATGAAGAAAGCCAATTCTTAGGCATCATACCGTAACTCTTGAACAGTTCAGCTTGCTTCAAGGGCAGCTCAATTGTTTCCCTAATAGTTTTGAGCTGGCTGCTTAAACCTCCTATCATATCATAGGTGACTCTGGATTCACAATCACCATCTTCTGCTTCATTGGTCCTTGTTTCAATAAAATTGATTCTAGTTCTGGAAGAAATGAAATAAAAAATGTCTGTATTGCTTATTGCTCCAGTTCTGCCAGGAAGTGGGAGTCTCTCACTACCTCCTTTCCCAGCCAACTCCAAATCCTCACTGAGCTCTGCACCATCTCCCTTGCTGTAGGTTTTATCTCCTTGATCAGAATCTTGACCACTGGATGCCACAGCAGAACTGGGTGTAACTGGAGGACCTGGATCCATGGGTTTGCTTGGTGTGCTCATAGGACTATCATCAATGTCCATCTTGCTGAGCTCTAAGGACAAATCTAACGTACTCGTCTCCAAATCAGATCTTTCAGGGTCTGGCTCATGCATACCACTGGAAATGGCACAGTCCTGGGCAGTCAGCTCTGCACCATCAGCTCCTTTCACTTTCATCACCACGATGTTACAAAGTTTGCCATAGAAACTGAAAGCCAAGAGGTTTCCTGGTAAAACTATTTTCCCATCTGTGAGAAGATTTAAAAAAAAGGAAAAACAAGACAAAGAAGAAGAAATTTCAATTTACTTTGGCAGCAATAATATTCAGACATTCTTGTATCAGATTAATTCTTTATCAGGAAGTCTATAAATTGCCATAAATTACCATAACAAAAGGTCAGGTAATTTCCAGGTAAATTCAGGTAATTTCAATGATCCTTTTGTACACAAGCAGACTAGTGGATAAATATTTCTCAGTATCATTAAATCTCTCATACTAAGCCCATCATTAATTTGAGGTTGTTAAATACAGCATAAAAAGGGAGACTATGGAATTCATATTGTAATTAGTAAAGATTTTGTATTTGTGTACCTTACAGGCTCACAATATTTCATGTTTAGCCCACCTTCTTTGAGAGTCTTGGCCTAAAAAAAGGGTAAGGTTTTAGCCTTTGTGTTGACAGAGAAAGATTAGGAAATGTGATCTGAATGCACCCTACAGGCATTAAAAAACACAGGCAAATATGTAAAACAAGATACATTATTCCCAGCCAAACTCATGAATTTGGAATGCAGTTCATGTTTCCTGCTTCTTAGCACAGCTATACAGTTAATTCCTAAACCAGAAGATTCTCTTTGAGTACAACAATTTGTAGTGAGTGCTTTGAGTAGCACTACCTTGAATAACCTGCCTTGGTTTTTTGCCTTACTTATACACATCTACCACTCAATGAACAGCAATTTTGCTTATTTACCACCAGCATAAAAAGAGATTCAGAGTATGGGATTTGATGTTAATACTGATCCCTTATCCCGTCTTTAACGTGCAATATTGCACTTTTCTTCACAGTGCAAGTCAATTCTGAAGTGCATCACACTAGCTGTTGTTGCTGGCCTCCTGGCTGATAAACAACCAGAACTTGAACCAGCAATATGTATAATGGGCAGAAGGAATGGAACCAGGATTAATACAAATTAGATATTTATAGCATGGCAAAATTATTTAGCCCAAAAAAACCCCAGATCCCTAAAAGAAGGGTGAGCAGAATAACATTCTCTATTTTGCCATAAGCCTTTGATTAAGAACATAAGAGGAAAATCTTTTAATTTTCTATCCAAAACTTGATGATCTACTACCAAACTTAGAACAGTCAAAAGAGATGCAGTAAAAATTATACCTAGGTTTCTCAGTAGACAGATAGACATTTCCTCAGCATTAATGATGGCATCTTTGTCCCTGTGGTAGGAAGAAAGAAAAAAGAAAAGAAAAAAAAATATTTTTCCAAGCAGTAACTACTTCAAAACCAAGAGTCCACACCACTAAGGCACCAGGATGATGAATGCCACCTATCTTACAGTATATGATTTAACCCCACAAACAGAAAAGATGGATGAGCACTTTACAGTCTTCAGATCATAACATCTTAACTCTAAAGATATTAGATGCAAAAGTATTAACAAAAGAAGTGTAAATTTTTATCCCTCTCAGCCAACCTGTATGAGCCTCACACATCAGCCCTTCTGTTTTCACAACAGAATGAAGGTTTCACTACACCCATTTTGCAGACAAATGTCTACAACCCTTGTGAGCACTTTTACCTGTGGGATGAAAAGCATTACACCAAGAGCTGAACAGCAGCTGCAGCACCAAAAGCATTTCAAGCAGACACAGCTGCTGCAAATAAAAGTTTGATCATCGGGGGGAGCTCTCAGCCTAGAAATAAAGACTCATTTCTCCATTCTCCTGATGAAGACAGCAACTTGAGGGAAAGAGGGGTATTATGCTAATTTAGAGGAGAGCTCTCAAAATATCATAGCCATTGCTGACAAGTAAACATATACTCAAATATGTTGTTGGGGTCTGAGGTGGAGGAAGAAAAAGCTAAATTACACATGCAAGCAACTCCTCTGAAGTATTAATCTGCAGAGAATGAACCACACCTGTGAAGTATCTACAAACCTAGGCAGTATTCAAATAATAGGATTTCCATTTATTCTTTCAATAGTTTATATTCTTACATGACAGTATTGCATTATGATTTTCAGTAAATTAACAGACCAAGTATGGGTTTCACATTTTCTCTCCTAGAGTAATTCTAGCAAAACAGTCATTTATATGAGTTTTAATCTGGTGGTACATACATATAACAGTCCTAGAAGCCTGACTCCTGACTGGCTGAGAGGTAAAACTCTGGCTCTGGAACAGTTTCTAAAAACATTACAATAATCATTAAGTATTTCAGAAGATACATACAATTCCTCTGACCTCATCCTTAGACTGTATTTCAGTAAAAGTCACAGCTTTAAAGAAAGAACACATATTAATAGATTAGGTTTAATTATTTTATTTAATGTGGGGGTGGATTTTTAATGAACTGAGTGCTTTCAACCACCTCTATAACCAAACAGTATGTAATAATAGCAAAACTTTCTATAGGATTAAATTAGTCATAACAAAAAGCCATAAAGATACCTATTTTTTTCTTTCCATTTTCTGTTGAGAAGAGAGGCATGGAGGGCAAACCAAGCTGCCACCAGGAAGTCAACACACAACATGCAGCCAGTAAAATTATAATTAAAGCTAAACTGGTTATATTACTGGCAAAAAGCAAGATTGCCTCACCAACATTCCTGAGAGTCAGTATGGATAGAAAACAGCATGTCCTCCTTAAAATGCACAATGATAACACCGTACTTGAAAACAGAGGTTTGACAGGGAAATTAAGTTAATTTATAGAAACTGAAGTGTTGGGACACTTTCAAAAGTACACTGTAAAATAACTTGATTTAGGAAATAACTATAATCAGACTCTGCATCAACCCAAATGTTGACTCTATGTGGAATGCTATGAGAAGGACAAATATAGGAAGTCATTCAGCAGATCAGCTAATTTCACAAAGCATTCATGGTTCCAAGACAATTGTGATTCACACCTTTTGCTCCCTTTTTTGGGTGAATCTCAACGAAAAAAGCAAAAACATACCTCAGAGTTTCCAATCCTACAAAATATTCCAGTAAATAAAAGTGGAGCACAAAAACATGCATATAGAAAGGTGAAGTTTTGAAGGGAAGTGGTTAAGAAAAAAAATAATCACTGCACTCTCCCCAACCTGTCAGCCAGTAATTCTCCTAACCACAACAGGACTTTTCACCAAGAGCTTCTCAGATAACAGTTTGCAGTATAATTCCTAACAACAGCAGCAGCAACATGGGCTCCTTCTAACCTGACATCAACTCCAGAGATCACCCTTTACAAGTGACTTACAGGGGTGAGGAACCTGCCTTGATCACGCAGTTACACACCCTCGTCTAAGGCAAACGCAACGCCGGCAGCTTGACCTCTGCTTCAGGAGGTGTTGAAATTAATTTTCATTTATTTAACATAAAATGAAGAATCTCTTAAAACTAACAAGCTTAGTGTCATTATACTCTCCACAACAGCACCACTCCTCAGCTGAGATTTTGTACAACAGCTGAGCCACTCCTCTGCCCACAGAGAAGGTAGCAGTTAGCAGCAGTTGGTCACTGGTTACTAAACTGCAATCTCAGTCCTACAAACATCCACACATTTGACTTTGGGCTCTAATTCCATCAAAGCAAGAGAGAAAAATTGCATCTTGTAAGCAACAAGAGTCTGCAGTGCAAAGGAGACACCTCAGGGTAGGTCACTAGGTTACAACAAGTTGCATACCTCAACTTTACATCGACTTCCTCTGCCTGGATGACTGCACCAGTCACAGGCTGCACAGTGATGGCATCACCTGGATTTACTTTCAGGTTCTTCTGTGTGGTTTCACTCAGCCCAACTTTCCCACCTGGAAAGCCTGTGGTGGGCCAAGCAGTACAGACCTAGGAAGAGTTTCAAAGCAAACAACTGTCAGTTGGGATTTCCCAGCCCCCTCCAATTTCCAGTCCTCCAGTTAAAGTAAGCAATGTTTTGTTATGAAAAACATGGACTGAGAGGGAAGGAGGATTAGGTCAAAACCTGGTGCCACAGAGTAGCATACAAGTAGCACTGAGCTCTTAAGAAACAATCCAAGACCCTTTTCAAGAAGGTAGGGCTTATATTTTACCTACAAAGGAGATAAAAAAAAAATTCCACCAAGACTCTACACATTCTGCAAATGATACAAAAGCATACGCTGTGCTGACTAGGAAATGCTACAAATCAGTGAAGAAAGAGTATAACCCTTTACTCTTTCTTTGCAAATAAAACACGGGTATGTGCATATAAGAGACAATACATATATTCACACACTTTACATAAATTTATTGAAAGTATCAGCAGCATTGATTTTTTTTTTTTTCTGTACTGAGAATAAAGATGTAACTACAGTGTAGAAAACATGGAATAGAATCACAGAACAGTTTGGGTTGGAAGGGACCTTAAAGATCATCCAGTTCCAACACCCCTGCCATCAGCAGGGACACCTTCCACTAGACCAGGTTGCTCAACCTGGCCTTGAACACTTCCAGGGAGGGGGCAGCCACAGCTTCTCTGGGCAACCTGGGCCAGTGCCTCACCACCCTCTGGGTGAAAAATTCCCTCCTAATATTTAACCTAAATCTCTCCTCTCTTAGTTTAAAACCACTTCCCCTTGTCCTATGTCTACATCTGCCCATGTAGAAACTCGCTCTCCTTCCTGTTTTTATAAGCTCCCTTCAAGTACTAGAAGGCTGCAATGAGGTCTCCCCTGAGCCTTCTCTTCTCCAAGCTAAACAAGCCCAGCTCCCCCAGCCTTTCTTCACAAGAGAGATGCTCCAGCCCTCTGATCATCTTCATGGCTCTCCTCTGGACCCGCTCCAACAGCTCAATGTCTTTCATGTGCTGGGGGCTCCAGGCTTGGGCACAATACTCCAGATGGGGCACCACACAGGCAGAGTGGAGGGGGACAATCCCCTCCCTCAACCTGCTGGCCACCCCTCTTCTGATACAGCCCAGGATACAGTTGGCCACATTCACTGTCCTTCTCCACGCATGCTCCATTCTGGTCCCTATTGACTACACCAGGAACACACAGAAAGCAGAAGAAAAGCACTTGTAGGAAGAAGAAGAAGCCTCACCTCCTGTCGCCCGTCGGCAGAGGTAAGCAAGACCGGGCGACCTATGCACACGTTTGCCGACTTCATGCTGCTCAGCGACAGCTGGACGAGGGCTCTTCGCAGCATTTTGGGAACTTTGTCATCTCCTAATATTTCCAGGAGAAAAAAAATGCACTGTTTTTTTCCTACTTATCAGACAAATTCAGTGTTTCTTGCACTCCCCCATCAGCACAACGAGCAAAGCCCTTCCAAGCCCTGAGGAGAGGCAGTGCCCAGCCGTGAGGGGAGCGCCGGGACCCCCCCGGGGGAAAATGGCGCTGGAAGGGGACGGTGCTTCTGACGGGCCCCAGAACACACGCGGTGACCCGCTGCTCCTTGCTGGGTTTTCCACCCAGTTTCAGCTACCAGCGGGACCCTTCGACGGCGGTCATCGCTCTTCGACGCCGTAGTAAAGAACAAACTTCACGGGGTCTCAGTTGACCTTGCCTGAGAGACCCATCCCGCTCCCGCCTTCCTGAGGGGACGAGGCAGCCCCTCGGGCCCGCTCTGGCGGCCGCGGGGAGCGGGAGCCCGCCTTTGCAGGGATTCATTTTTAAACGAGCCGCCCTCAGCTCGCCGGGCTGGGGCAGGCATCAGCCCGTCCCCGCCGCCTGCACCCCCGTACCTGCCTCCACGGCGTCCACGACGCCCAGCGCCAGCAGCCCGCCCTCAGCAGCGCCGGAGGGAGCGGCCCGCGGGGAGCCACCACCGCCGCCCGGCACCGGCCGCCCCTTGCTCTTCCTTCTGGAGGAGGCAGACATGCTGCCCGCCGGCTGCCCGTCAAGCGGTTCCGGGAGTAAAGGCCAGCACCGCCCCGGGGGCGGCCGCTTCCCGCCGCCCCGCCTGGCTCTGCCCCGCGCAGCGCCATGGTGAGGTTATGGCGGGCCCTGCACCGGCCGCGGGGCTGGGGGACCTTGGCGGGGCTGCGGGCGCGGCCGGACAAGTTCGGGGGGGTGACCGTGGACCTGGCCGAGCTGCGCCGCCCCCTCCGCTTGGAGCGGGCCGCCTTCGGGCGGTGGCTGCGGGGCAAGTGTCGGGCGAGGGCCCCTGGGGTAGCAGGGCGGGCGGGATGGGCGGCGGTGGGTCTCCCCGTGGCACCTCAGGCCGTGAGTGAGCTCCCCTTATCCGCCTCCGATTCTGAGGGTGCTCCCCTCAGCCTCCTGCGATCCTGAGGGTGCTCCCCTCAGCCGCCCCCGATCCTCAGGGTGCGCCCCTCAGCCGCCCCCGATCCTCAGGGTGCTCCCCTCAGCCGCCTGCGATCCTGAGGGACCTCCCCTCAGCCTCCTGCGATCCTGAGGGACCTCCCCTCAGCCGCCCCCGATCCTGAGGGTGCGCCCCTCAGCCGCCCCCGATCCTCAGGGTGCTCCCCTCAGCCGCCTGCGATCCTGAGGGAGCTCCTCTCAGCCGCCTCCGATCCTGAGGGAGCTCCCCTCAGCCGCCCCCGATCCTGAGGGAGCTCCCCTCAGCCGCCTGCGATCCTGAGGGAGCTCCCCTCAGCCGCCTGCGATCCTGAGGGTGCTCCCCTCAGCTGCCCCCGATCCTGAGGGAGCTCCCCTCAGCCGCCTGCGATCCTGAGGGAGCTCCCCTCAGCCGCCTGCAATCCTGAGGGTGCTCCCCTCAGCCGCCCCCGATCCTGAGGGACCTCCCCTCAGTCACCTCTGCCACGCTGGGCGGACGGTGGTTGTCACCCTCCAGACACGGGCGGGCAGCTTTGATGTGGCAGAAGGGAAGAAGGATCCATTTCCCTGTGCCTTAAGCAGAGTTGGACTTCCTGATCCTTGTGGGTCCCATCCAACTCACACCGTTCTATGAAAAGCCACCATTCTGTGTGGAAGCACCAAAGGGTGGCACAGAAAAGGCCGAGCTGGTGCCACCTCCTCTCCTGTTACTGCTGACACATCTCCCACACCGATGGTAGCTTGTCCTTACGTTGAAGGAGGAGAAAATACAGACTTTTACGCATTAATCCCGGCTGTCGTGTACACCAAGGTCTAAAACCAGAAGCAGAGAGGGCAGAGGGTGTCTCTGAGGGGTGTCGGTGTCCCTGACCCTCCTGACCTGGCTCTCTCTTGCAGGCGCGGTGGCCCGGTGGCGGGAAGAAGGCCGCCTTGCTGTCTGGCTGCACATCCCCATTCTCCAGAGCAGGTTTGTGGCGGCAGCCGCTTCACAAGGCTTTGCTTTCCACCACGCCGAGCAGGGCTCGTCCACCTTGACGCTGTGGCTGGGAGAAGGGCCCAGCAGGCTGCCCGGGTATGCCACCCACCAGCTGGGGGTTGCAGGTCAGTGACAAAAACAGCTGGACCCACAAAAAAGCCCTTAGGACCAGGTTTTGTAGGGAATTGACTGTTCGTCTGCACAACCAAGGCATGGAAACCAGCCTCTTAGTCTCTGGGTAGCTGTTTCACAAAGTGAAGCATGTCATTCATGAATGCGCCTGTACAACTGTGCACCTTGCTAAAAACAGGCCAATAAAGAGCTTTCTCCAAGCTATTGCAGCCTGAGAAAATTGTAAGCAGCTCGAGGAGAAGAAAATGAGCTCTTGAAGCTTTAAATTTATCTGATGAGTGTTTTTAAACGCCATTTTGAGAAACGTCTCTTGGCTTTCTCCGTGCAGGTCAGACAAGTAGGATTTCAAGCTTCAAGCAGTTTTTAAAACTAGAAAAGTAACTACAAACTTAGAAAAAAATCATTTATGTGCTCCCTGTCCTTACTGTAGATACTTAACATATGCATCTGCCTAAACTGTGCTTGAGTAAGCACAGTAAATAAACTGTGCTTCTGTAGGTGGGGCAAACTTGACCCAGCAGGGATTGCTCAGGAGCTAGCACAACTGTTAGGCTCAATTACAACAGTCCAAAAGCTGCTCTAAGCTGTGCCTAGAAGTCCACAACCCAAACAAGTATATTTTACAAACATACAAACATCTGGACACCATACTCTTACCCATCTAGACCTCCCATAACCACTGTTGGAAAGGAGTTCCTCTAAAAACTGAGAAAGTTCTCAAAGAACTAGATGGTGACCCATTTTTCTTTTTATACAGCACAGTACAAGGAACTGATGATGAGTAAACTTGAACTCAGCTTTTCACCAAATTTGAATGTTTTTGCTCCCTCTCTCTCTCTCTCAGCAGTGTCTCACAGATACACAATTACATGTCACAACACTCAGTGATCTCCTGTAATCTGGAGTAGTACCTGTTCCCTTCTCTTACTGGTACAGGCTATGTGACACTGGGCTGTCACAGCAGAGAGACAGCAAATCTCTCCCATTACAAACTTGACCAGCTTGTCCTTGTCTCGCAGATAATTCTTCACCAAGTGATATTAAGACCCATAAATAGCAATTTGAAAAAAAAATTCATTAGAAAGGATGCCTAAAAACTCATAAAAATGCATTATTCTATGTAGCAGCAGGACAGGTGGAAGTCAGTTTTGGAAAAAACAAAGCCTTCGAAACACAAAACCAGTGCTAACACTGTGGGTGGTGGGAGTTTTCAGTTGCAAAGCCAGCAGAGGGCAGGGCAGAGGCTGAAGACAGGCTTGGATTTGTTCAATGGACATGTTAGAGCATGTTTTCCTGAGGTATGAAAACCTCACCATTAAAATATGTGACATTAAACTCGAGCAAGATAATGCATTCTTCTAGCAAAAGCACCAGCTTACTCCTTATGGTTCTAACTTGCATGTTTGAGCAAACATGAGTGACTGAAAGGGGATTTTTCGTAATTAGGGTTTGCGTAGCTGGAAGTGCTATTTAAAAGAAAACCATGTAATAGATGTGTTGTGACCATGATGGTTATCTTCTTCTTAATATATGACTTCTTAATATATGAAAAATCTTAACTTTCAAAACTCTCAAATAAACATTTGCAAATATGAAAAATGCACTTTCAAACATAATTTGCTGTCGTCCTTTGAGATGAACACTTTGCACTCTGCAAGTAGGAAAAAAATTTGAGGAAAGAAGAAGTTTCATAAATGCAGGTATATGGATTTCATAATTTATTGCACAGATTTAAAAATTGCACAGCATAAAATGTGCATATTCTTTGCTACCACTTCTCAAACCTGTGCATTTTTATTCATTATTGTTTCTTTAAAAGAGGTGAAGACTTAAGCAAGACTTAAGACTTGTGCCTTATGGTGCAGGTAAACAAACAGATTTCTGTGTGTGAAATAGTAACTGCAATACATATGTTAAATGAGGAGAAATATATATTTTTTTCCTCTGTTACACTCCCTCTCTGAATCTGGAACACGTTCCAAGAACACACTAAGTAGTGTGGAGACCCCCTGGCATGTATTTATTCCATTATCTTTCTACTTAAGGAGTGAGAGCCAGGGTAGTGGAAGGGCCTTTGTTCTATTTATTTAATTTTATTGAAACATTAAATGATTTAAATACGTACATGTATATTGTGTCCATGTGCCAAACTCTAGGCATTTTTATTTCCTGCACAAAAAAAAATGTATTTTAGAAAGTTTCTGCAGTAAAGAGAGGCCAATCTGCTGGTGAGAGTCTTCATCGCAAAGCTACGGCTGGTTAAACAGAGGACTTGGTCCCCTGAGCATCCTGAAAATAGAAAGTGGAGATGAGAGTGCTTTGCTGGCCTGCAGGGAGCCCGCACAGGGAGCAGACCCAGTAGCCAAGTAGACCAGCAGCTGGTTTGTGTCCTGTCTGGG
Source organism: Caprimulgus europaeus (assembly GCA_907165065.1). The sequence goes on along the minus strand of OU015526.1, from coordinate 76,178,712 downwards.
GTTTCCCACACAGTGAAGGCTGCGCAGCCAGGGCCAGTGCCTCAGCATCATCCGGCCAAGCGATGACAAAGGTGTGAATAAGCGAGGTCAGGTCATATTTTGCCAGACTGGATCAGAGTCGCCAAGCAGAGAGTAGCAAACGTTACTCATTGGGCTTGGCCATTATTGTTTAGAAATAGTGGAATATGTGATGTGTCTTCCAGCTAACTTACTGCATCCGTTTGTAGGCGGCAGCATTTCCCAAATGTGAAAGAAAAAAAAAATCTACAGAAAAGCTTCTGGTGTATGAAATGATTAAGATGTTTTTAAAAAGCATTTCCAAAATTCTCCACCTTCTAGGAGGATGTGGTCTGCCATCCAGAAAGTGATGTGTTTGTAAACATGCCACATTAACAGTGGCATCAGAAGACAAGTTGAGGAAGGAAGGTAACAGGAGAGGAAGAATAAAAGTCATTCATGTGTAGAATAAGCCTTACAACACGGCTGTTACTTTCACTGCTGCCTGCCTTAATCTAGTTGCTGAAACCAAGTCTTTGGAGTTGAAGAGAGAGAGGGGTCTCCACACGCTCATACACACACAGGATCATCAGCCTTGGCCAGTCCTGTCGCTTAAGGAAATGTGAAAACTGAGCAGCTGCAGAAGTCAGACTGCACAGGAAGGTGGTTATGCAGGTTATGATGGTCCAAGCAATCAGAAGTGGTTTAAAAGCAGTTCCCAAATTGTTTTACAAAGTAATATCTAGTCCTGGCTGCTGCTGTTTACAATGCAAGCACTCGTGTGTGTGCTCATTACACAGATGACAAGTGCTTTTCAACTCATCATGCTTTCACACATGTTTACATCAGTCATAATTAAAACAAGTGGAATGAAGATATTTTTCCCCTCCATTACTCATTGTCTGGAGTTGTCTAAGGGATTTTTTTTTTTCCTTTAATAATTTTCTTACCTATTTCCCAAAAGGGAACATTCAAAGCAAAGCACTGTTGAAACAGCGATTACCTGGGGAGGTTACAAGTGTCAACCTTTCCAGAAAGTCATCCCAGCACTGGATGATTTAAAGCTCCAGGTACCACATTTGTAGTAAGAGGGAGGGTTTTTTAAACCACAGTTCATAGCCTGCAGACAAACTCTGGTCTCAGCGATGCCAACCAGGTGTGGCCCAGCGAGCATCACCAGAGGGACTCCTGAGTTACACTTGGGAAAATGAGAGCAGACAGCAAATCCCATTGGTGTTTTTTCTTCTTGCTTTGGATTTAGGTATCATCCAACAGAGATTCTGGACGTCTCTCAGAGAATTTCACTGCCAAAAATTACATTCACAGGCATCAATTTTGGGGGAACAGAGGAGAGAAAAATGTTCTTTCTGTTTGATTGGAACTGCAGTTTCCTGTCTTCAGCAGTCCTCCTTGGTTTCAGCAAACCATTTGGCTGAGGAATGTCTTTTCTAGAAAATAATCCCTATAATCACAGGGATTGTTATTGTTTTTATTGATAATTAGTGCTCCCTCTTTTGATCAGGACAGTTCTTGAACCTGGACACTGCTAAATATTTACAGGAGGTATGAAATCATGAAGTCACAAGCCCCGGGGAAGCAGATATGTGACCACCCTCTTAAAGCAGATCTTTTGACATAGCTTAAAGGAAGATTGGTATTTAATCTTTTAAATATTCCTCCTACACACAAGTCTGCCCTGTATTATTAAAAAACAGAAGGTTTTGAGCTGGACACTCACTCCTTCATAATTCCCTTCTGTGGAAATACTTCCCCAGAGCACTGTAAATGCATCTATCATCACAGATCTGTCCATATACTCTTCCTCCTGCTGTAAAATGATATAAGCATTTTTTTATCATTACCTACTAATTTGAAAGCCATGCATGACTGATGTGGAAAAGAGCCTGGCTGAGTTGCACCACTGCACTCATTCTGCTCACCACAGTGCTTTTTAAAATCTGAGAAAAATACCTGTTTTAAAGGAAAGGCATTTTGATGAGTGTGATGTGATGACTAAATATGCAAGAACTTGGGTTTTAAAAAGTAGGAAAACTTGTAATCTGCGGGAGAAAGTCATGGGCTGAGCATGAGGACTCAAGGAAAAGCTGAACTTTTCAGTAAAAATAAAATTGGGATTTATGAAGCCAGTGAAAGTGTCACTCTTCCACTTGGAAGCAAAGCTTTTTGATTAACAAGTTGACTCGGATTACTCTGCAGTTCCTATCATGAGTTGTTAGCTGGGCAGTACAGTGAGTTTATAGCCAACTAGTTGAACGTAACTAGTATAGTCAGTCCACTGAGTATTAAACATTGTGTGTTACTAACCAGAAAACACTCAGGCAGGAGTTTTGTCATGAATGTCACTGGAGAAGGTTCTTGCCCATCGTGGCTACACAGCCAGAGTCACTGTTATTTCAGCAAGATCACAGGCACACTCTGCTGCAGCAAGCAGCTTTACCAGATTATTTGGAAGACATCTTGATCTTGCATTCCTTAGTTCTGACAATGTTAAAACAAGCAAATTATCCTTTTAATTTCTTGTCTAATCTGGAGTTTAAATGTGGGAAGTATTTATCTTGGTACTGCTAACTGAATTTTTATACAGGATACTTGATTTTTTTTCATACTGTGTTGTGTATCAGTTTTCCACCTAGAGACCACGTTCTGTGATTCATCCAGACAAATCTTGCTAACTCTCAACTGAGTATCAGGGGGTTTGTCATGCTTTATCAAAACATGTTAAAGCATGGTTGTTAAGACTGAACCTAGTTTTCCAACACTCCATCTTTTGCAATATTATCTCTCCACTAGGTGCTGTTCTAGATGAAAGCACTGGAAAGGTGTTGGTCGTACAAGACAGAAATAAGGTAAGTTTGTTGTAAGATTATAAAATAGAGAAGTTCATTTAGGTAAACCTACTTTGTAGTATAAAACGAAGATGTTTTAATTCCAGTACAAAATTGTGATAGTTAACTTGTGTGTGTCTTGGAACACATCAGTTTTCTGTTTTCTGCTGTAACTGACTCAAGAATCCCTGCAGACCTCTGGAAAACCCCCACAGCTGAAAGCAGATTTTAGGAGAACGATTCTGATTTTCTTTGGTTTCAAAAATTCCAGGCATATCTGTGGCTTTAAATAAGCAATAACGTGGTTGGCCGTGACCTGGAGACCACCTTTGTACAGCAGGTGTAAAGATCATTAATTTCTCATGAACTGAAGTGCTTGACCTCGCTACTGAGAATGCCAAACCAGAGAGTATTAGTGTGGGGATGGTGGGTCTTGTGATGTGGCTTGAGGTGACCAAGCATCCATCACTGGTCGTGTCTTCCAGCCTCTATCAGGCTAACCTGGGTTTTAATACAGCCGTGCAGAAAGCTCATGAGCAGTGGCCTGTGCTATTCCATTTAAAATACACTTAGCTTCCATTATGCTTTCAGTTGCAAATTAAATAGAAGTGTCTCTAGTACAGTGAGATTAACTGCAGTTTTAACATGGAAACACTCAAAACTCACATACTCTTAACTGTGAAGTACACCTGGATGCATCATTTTCATTTTATGTAGTTAAAACTATGCCAGAAACTCACTGGCTACATTTTTTCTGCCTTTCCTGAAATAGCTGCTAAGAGATTTCTCCTCAGGACCCCAAACATCACTTCACTTCATTGGCAACTACAACACAGTTAACGAACATCACTGAAAGGGTGGTATCATAGGCAGGGTCCATCATACAGCATGTTGAATTTGTTACAGAAGAGTTCAGAGGAAGAGCAACACCCTTTCCTTGTTTCCTCTAAACTATTAATTTTATATTTTTACTTACCAGAAAGTAAAATTTCAAGGGCTTCTGTGCAGCAGGACCTTCGAGCTTAACATCCAGTAATTACCAATTAAAATATAAATCCAGCATGCAAGCAGTAGGCTCCAAAAGTGGTTCCAGTTCTGGCGAGTCTCCAGGACCAGAACAGCTCACTGTAAACTGTAGAAATGCTGCCTTTATTTTCCCTTTATTTTGCACACAGAAATTATAAACCGGCATGCTTACCTTTTAGTAAGCATTTTAAACAGGTCTCAGAGAAAAAAGGGAAACTGCACATTCTGTAGATTTAGAAGGAAATAGCAGGTTCCTAAGCCCTGGAGGCTTACGCTTCAACTTCTTAATGCTGTGGTTTTCTTAAAGCTCACCCACAGCCATCTTAAGCGCAGATCTCTCTATCCAGTTTCACAGTGAGACATCAGATGCGCCCTTCAGGCTCTAGGTCCAACTCCATACTTGCCAGCCATGCCCTCCTTCGCCCCTGGCCCCGAAACACAAGAGGACTGGCCTCGTACCACTGCCCTCCAGCTCATTCTGAAAAGTGGGATGGGTGTATTCCAGGTCAACTACTTCAGCTTACCTTTCCAGGTCAAAGCTGACACCTCTCTGACACAGTGAGGGTGAAAGGGAAATAAATTATTGTTTCTGACTCCCCTCTTTACATCTGTCTTTCATTGAGTGGATAAATTAAGTATAAAAACTGAAGTGCATGAATATCCATCCACTTCTTTTGCAATTAATAAATCAAATATTTCAGTGCAAGCAAATGGGCTCAGACAGTGTCTGTTTCCCACCGTCAGTTCCACCACTCCTCTCCCTTCTCCCTCCCCACACAATGAACTATTTCCCTGAAATGGTGACTTTTAATACAAATGATGTTCTGAAAGCTTAAACAGAAAAAAAATTAAACAGCTAGTTGAATTTTAAGAGCTGTTTGGGTTTAATCATGAAAGGACAATTCCACAGCACACAAAAAGAGATTTCCAGGAACCAAAAGCAAATTTGAAAGCCAGTAGACAAATATATGTATTTTCCATCTGCACTATTTTTAATCTATTGCTTTAAGTTCCTATCCAAGCCCTTTAAAGAGTGCCCAGAAAAAAAAAGACATTTTCCAGTGTAGTCAGTGGGGTTTTCAATCACTGGAAACACAACTTCCCTCTATGCTGCATGTACATGAAAAGTAACCTTTTATTTTTTCCAGAGTGTACCTTTTTACTGCATTAATTTCTAGTTCAAGGTTAACTTCTTCCTACATAAATTTTTAACGAGGAAAGAAAAAAAAAAAAGAATAGTACATAGATGTAAAGGTAAAGCCTACAAACCTTTATGCATTTGCAAGAAGCGTAGGAACTGGGACTCCTTTACCAGTATCAATAACAGCACCAAGTCTGCACTTCACATTCGGTTTAAGTACTGAACTTTATTGCAATTCAATAAATGCTTCCATATATAAATCACACACAAGGCCTCAGGTTTTGTATTCCATGAAAACAAACGACAAGTTACACTAAATGGTTATTACAGACACACAAAGTCATCTTAAAGCCAGTGCAGTATAGAACAGTACTACAATCATAATACCTGTCTGTAAGATTAAATATATATACATTTTTTAAAAGCCAAAACCAGGGAAGTGGAATACATCAGTGATTAAAGATAAGATTATATAGTCTATAGCAGCTTGTTTTTAGTATTCAACTACTCTATCTAGTTATCTAGCAGCAACGTTGTCTAATGTCTGTTAGACAGTTTGTGTTTTCAATCAGTAGATGCGTTGTTCCAATATTTCATACAGACTGTAGACATCTCCCATCATCACATTAGCAAGAATAAAGAAATTCCTACTTAAAGCCTTACTGATGTTTGTAATGGTCATTACATTACTACAACTTCAACCAAAAAAGTCACGTGTTAATTGTCTCCTTCGTATCAGAGAGTACAAAACAGGCTGTGTGCTCCATTAATGTTTTGTTTTCCTCCAATACAGACTCTAAATGCGTGGAAATTTCCAGGAGGTCTGTCTAATCCCGGCGAAGACATTGGTAAGTCCCAGGGTAACAAGTCAGACGTCAGCAGAGTTTAAAGACATGAACAGTACTGAAATACGGCGTGACCCGCGTCACTCCTGTGACTAATCACTGAATTAATGGTGAACAGACGAAATTACATGATCCCATGACCTCAATGGCAATGGTGTAACGTCACACTCAGGGCAGAGAAGCTTTGTGTTTATAACATTGACCCTTTTCCACAGTTTCTCTTAAGTGAGTGCTTGAAGCCAGCTTATTTTTTGTAGGCTTGTTGGATATGCTGTAATTAGCCAGAAGCACAGAGGATTAAGGTAATTGGTACATAACCCAAATCAAACTGAAACCGCGAGCTCTCAGCTCACGCTGGAATCCAGGGCAGTGAGCTCAGAGATGTGCTCAGCAAAAGTTTCCAACTCTCCACTTTTACGTGCAAAACCGAAATAAATACATGTTCATTTGATTTGCTTAGAGTCAGAGCTCTCTGGCACAGGCCCAGTGCTAAACACAGCACCCAAGTCATGTGGGCACCTACTTTAACCCAGAGACAGCGGGCACTTCTGTATTAAAAATGATGCTGATTTGAGGAAACCCAGCGTTTCTACCCAGCATAGCAGAGGTGATGATGAACACTGCTGCAGTTATGTCCAGAAGCGAAGGGACAAGGGTGTTTATGAAATAAAGACACAATATTGTGCTTTTTCTCGTTGTATCTCAGCCCTTAAAATTACAATCCACGGGCTGGTTAATTCCTCAGTTACCCTGCAGTCAGAAGGTAGGTCTTGCTTTCAAAAGTTACATCTGCTCACGTTAACCTGGCCCCACATCAGTGTTCTGATACGAATATATTCTTCCAATAACTCAGAAATGGAGAACTCAAAACGCTGCCCAGAGCAATGCAGCAGCTCTGGCCAACTGGGTACCAAGCCCAGGCTTCTGGTTTCGTACCTCAGAAATAGCTCCTGGTGCTAGCAGTATTCCTGCAGCGCCGTGTGGAAGGCTTGTATTCCACTATTTTAATACCTGGAGAAGGTTTCTGGTTAGTGGGATATGGCTGAGTTGTAGTTTTCATAACTCATGAGTCACATTTTAAATCTTTTTGTCAAACACGGTGATGGAAATGAAAATTATTTGCGTGACAACACAAATACATACAACGTAGTGAAATGGACTCGTGTTTCCAGAAGAGTCCCAAACGCTGTGCTTGTTGTCTAGCCAGGCTCCCTTACACTTCTAGGAGACACCAGAGGGATTTTTGTGCTGAGAGAAAAGAATGGCCAGCACTGGCGACAGCTTCCCCAGAGGAATGCCGAGTAAGCCAGTGTCCATCCCTCACACAACAGCTGATGCTATGGCTGCAGCCTGGATGTGGCTATTGAGAAACACCTGGGAGGAAACGAGTCTTACAGCTCCCCTCCTGCCACGACTAAACTGTATAATAATAAAAGTTATGGTTCTCTGCATCACATCTGGATATTACAAGAAGATATAAATTAGTGAAGCATAAAATATAACAGAGCTTAATTTTACTTTCTGTATCCTTACCTCAAAGCTTGTAAACTCACAGTCATTCAAGGGACTCAATTTCCAATTACAATGCTTGAAGTTCCTGTGATTATATAAAGTGACAAAATACAAGGCTGCCTGCTTTAATGAGTACAGACTGACTTGCACAAGTAATCTGAATTGTTTCATAATGCAAATTAAGCAAAGTGCACACTTTTTTATTTTATTATTTCTGAAACTCAAGTCCTAGTGTTTTTTCTAGTTTAACTATCATATATTTTATATATATATATATACACACACATTTAAATAAAAAGGAAACAGAAGAAGGCACTTTATCTAAAAGCAAAGCTCAAAGCTTAAATGAAACCTGCCTCAGCATCCCTCATGATCTCAGCTGTTTGATCACTTTTGTGTGATACAGCCCCTTGCCTCATGATCAAACCACTTGCTGCGGGGAATCTGCTTTGCAACCACTATTTTAAGCCAGAGGACCGCAGAGGCGGCATAAAATGCCATCTCTCCAAGGGTCAGTCATTATAAATGAGTATCTTCCTCCAGGTACCTCTTTCCCATATGCAGCAGCCTTTTAACTAATTAATACTGTAATAAAGTCACAAATATAAATGTTCTGCAGGGTCTCCAGTCCCACAGAGACCTCTGTGTACTTGGTGTAAACTTTACACAGCTCATTCCATCGCAAGACAGAAGTTGAGCGGAGGCAGGAGCACGTGCAGAATCAGGACCATTAACATACAGTTGTTTGGCCTCTGCTGGATAAATCAGTTTATATATCTCTAGCCACTGTATGTCCTGAAATTCTTCCCTATACTTGAGACTACCCCTAAAATGTCTATTTTGTTCACCTCTGGCACGTCAAGATGCACGCTTCCATAGGAAGGCAGGTCTCTGCAAGGTCTTGTAAAATGTATTTTGCTTTTGGAAGTTTCAGTTTTTCTTACTGAAAAGGAACCAACTGAAGCAGATAACACTGCAGAACATGCAGCCACATGCATTTACCACTCAAAGAGGACAACTATAAGTTTAGATAGATTTGGAAAAAGCTAGTACTTTACCCACCAGTAGTTACCCCAGGAAAGTAGATCTGACTTGACCACAATGAAACTGCAGAATTTGGGGAAATAAGTGGAATATATTAAAAAAATCTCATTTGGGCTTTTCAATTTAAGTTACTGTTCAAGAGAAAAATCTTTTTTGAAGAGTACTGGATAGCTGGGGAGTGCTCTGGCTGTAGCTGCAGCAGACAGACCCTCCAGACCCTTGCCATTGGCTGCTGTTGTAAGGAGGAACATTAACACTTGCATCACTCTGGCTGACGTACACGAAACGTTCAAGCGCAGCGTGGACGCGGCTTGCTTTCTGCAGGAGCAGGCTACGTGCTGTCCTGGCGGTATGGCACATTGCAAATGTCACCAGACAATTTGGATAACATTTTGAAAAGGACTTGGCACTAACTTTCACTGTCTGCAAACAACAGTTTTACCCTTTTTGTTCCACCTTGTGGCAAAGTGCAGTGAAACCCAGTGATCTGATCAGGTGATCTGACATAGGTACAGGTGTTCAGCTACACTAACCTGCAACTGAGCAGAGGCAAGGAGAGGGATGGAGGCCAGGAGTCAAGGGACTGGAGAGAGGGTGCAATGCTATCTTGGATTAAGAGATCAGTGGAGCCAGTGACCATCAGAATGTCCGTTTCAAAACCATACCCTGGACAGTGTTATTGGAAGTTTCTTACTTTCATCATGTTGTAGGATATGCACAAGAAAGGCATGGAGCAATTAGTTTTGTTCAGGGACCAAAAAATTAGCTTATCCTTATGTCAAAGCAAACAGGCTTACATTCTGAAAAGCTTATGAAGCAGAACAGAGAACACTTTGAGTTAGGAATTTTCCATGATCAAAAAGGTTTGAAGAGTGTTAAGCTGTTCTTCTGCGTGTTGTAAGGATTGCTCTTTTCACCTAGGAGACACAGCAGTCCGAGAGGTTTTCGAAGAGACTGGCATTAAGTCAGAGTTCAAGTCCATCCTCAGCATAAGGCAGCAACACAAACACCCCGGAGCCTTTGGGAAGTCGGATATGTACATCATCTGTCGCCTGGAGCCCTCCTCCTTCAACATCAGCTTCTGCCAGCACGAGTGCCTGAGGTGTGAGTGGATGGACCTCGACCAGCTTGCTAGGACAAAGCACGCTACTCCCATCACCAGCCACGTAGCGAAGCTCTTGCTTTACGGCTGCCGGGAAGGGTTTGAGAAGATCGATATAACCATGAGAGAGTTCCCAGCTGTCTACACAGGCCTGTTCTACAAACTCTATCACAGGGAGCTGCCCGAGTCCTACAGAAACGTTACGTGATAGCAATACACTTCACATTTCATTATAGCAATAATTTAGCATTATTGTTGTAGTGTTATTTAGACCATATTAAAATCATCCATGCACTTCTTTTTAGGTAATTATTAGAAAGTAATTAACAACTCTATTCTCTAATAAGCTATAAATTATTTTTAAAGGTAAATATTGCTATAAGTGTGCATCAGATTGGTTTTCCTTTACTCTGTAAAGCAAACATAAGGTAAATAAAATAGCTCTATGTAGATACCTAGCAGAGAACAGAAGTGTTATTGATCCTGAAAAGACATTTTCCAAGTAATTTTACCTCCACACACGCTGGCATAATAGGCTTGAAGAGCAATATAAAGACAGTATGAGACATTCATGTTTTAATCTGGTATCTGCAGAAGTAGTTAATATCGGCAAATAGTTGTGTATTATGTTTTTGCTGCTTCGGAGAGGAGTAGGAAACGCGGCGTCTTTAGTGTAGTGTGGCACATGTGCTCGGAATCCGCCATGGAAATCAGCTTTTAGCAGACATGGGAAGAAAAAGGATAGCTTTCTGTCCAGGTCCAGTTTTGGGTCCAGGTTTGTACTGTCCAGTTCTTTTCAGTGCCACATACCAATCAGAGTATTTCCGTGACCGGTAAGTGTTATAGTTATTAGATTCCAAACGCTCAAAAAAGAAACATTCCTCTGTTGCACATTTCTAAAAGGGAAGAAGAAAAGAATTACTGATAATCCATCACAACAAATCAATTCTTCAGATTCGTGGGACTAGCTTGTCAGTAACCTAAGTTAGCAATACATTTGGTTTTAAAAGAAATTTATGTTAAATATTTCATGTTGAAAGAGTTACTGTTAAAATACGGTTTTTAACTATGATTCGTTTATTGTCTTTAACATAGACCAAGCAGATTTGAGTTTCTTTCCACTCTGTAATTCTTTGTTCTGATCTGAAACTCAAGCACATGAAGAACCCTGTCCCTTGGCATTCACAGATAGATCCTGACTTCCAAGCCCAGCAACTTTGCCATCTCATCCTAGGTTTTAATTTAACTAAAAAGAAAAGCGGGGTGCAAGAACAAAGGGAGTATTTCCCTTGCCTTCCTCAAACCAACCTTTTTATCAGTTAGAATGGCATGGTTTCAGCTTTGCCTAGTCTTTTCTGATTCTGAGGTTTAACTTTCCTAAAGCAAATACAAGTCTGTACACTATAGTGCTCTGAAATGGTGGCAAGCCTGCAACTGTTCAACATATTTTTTAATTCAAAACTTTAAGAATGATTTTAAGAAAAGATCAGACCTGGCAAAGAGGTCTATTCCACGCAGAAACCCAGCACACTCTACTAGTGTTTAGAAGTACATCTATGGAATTACTCTGCTTCTGAAACTAAGTCTTCAAAACCAACTCCACCTACATGGAATTAACATGCCTTCACACCTACCAATAAAAAAGAAAGTGGTTCTTCACACAGCAGTAGAAGTTGAGCCGTGGAGCTCCTTACCGTAGGTAGTTAATAGTTTCCCCCAGCCTACATGGATTCAAATCGCTTTTGGACAAGTTCATGGAAAAGAAATCCACTGGCATTAGCTATTATCGGTAAAAACCATTCCCGGCCAAGAAGGCCCCAAAGCTGAGGCTGGCTGGAGGCCAGGAGACCAATACAGGGAATGACTCTGTGATGTCTTGTCTTAGACACCGGATTTGATCACCATCAGATGGTGATCACCATCCTCAGCTGCACATGAAGCCCTCAGAAGGTAAGCCTGCCATGAAGCAGTACCGTGTGATATACTTTATTTTGGTACACACCAGGATCCACTGCTCTCTCAAGGTGACCACACTGAAGAGAAAGTCTTCAAATGACCCCATTCCTACTGATGACATCATGTCAGGCCGGCATGACCTACTGCAAGACTTGAACCCACATAGTTTTATTGCCTAGGGGACTGAAACCCAAGCTGATTTAACTCTGACTAGTACTTACAGCTCCTCACAGTCAACAGAAAACAGGAAAGTTTATTCGCTTTCTGAAATCCCTCACCGAGAAACCACGTGGTTCCTGTCTACTGAACACAGAAGGATGGACAAACAGCTTCAAGGAAGATGTGACTCCATAGGAAAAGGATCACAGAGCCCTGTCAGTGGGTGACATTGCTCTCACAGCAGTCACAGTGGCAAACCCGCCTGCAGAACTGGCGCTTGAAGCAAGAGAAGTTATTTTCTCAAATGCAGAGACGGCAGAAGTTCAACACCACAGGGACTTACTGGAGCGGGAGGGTCACTTTCTTTTCATATACCCCATCTGTCAGTCCATCAATTCAGTCATACACAGTTACCCAGAAAAGCTTTGGACATGCCAGAGGGGGAGAAAAGCTTGTCATCAAAAAGAAAACACGTAACATCTTGGAGAGGAGAGAGGGAATGTGAAGCAATGTGGAGCAGGCTACTTCTTTGTTACTGTCTTCTGTTAATATTCATAAAGTATCCAACTACAACTTAAAAGTGAGCTTGGAACAACTGAACTTTACCCAGTACGCACAAAAACATACGGGAGAACAGTAACTGCACTTATGCCAAGTTTCTGTAGCTAGAAGCAATTAAGTCATTCAAATGCAGTCTGGAATAAAGGGATCTGTCTCCAAACATATGTCTTGAAGGTTTTTTCCTCCACTTCAGCCATTTTCAGATATGAATTTTATTTCCTAAGGAAAAGAACTTCTAAGAGAAAATCCATATGCCATTCTTCATTTCTGTAACTCACTCATATTTTTACATTTCAAATAGCAGAAATCAAATTAACAGCTTTCATATGATTTGTATTTTAAATGATCTTTCTCAAGATAAAGATAAATTGTAGTTTAATGTCCTTCCTTCCAGCAATGTGAAAACAGATGCATTAATCATCTGAAGCCACAGATCCAAGCCCGAAATGGCTTACAGCAGCCTTAAGAGGGCACAGAAAGTGCGTAAAGAAAAGCAGCATTTAAGAACAAAAACTTTAAGCAGAGTTGAGGCAAGTTCAGTACAATTGCCCAAGGTAGGAAATTCTGGCAAAGAGGCCATGGCAGCTGGCTCACACCTCACCTGCACCTCCATCAGGTAGATCTGATGTCTAACACCCTCGGGAACCGAGTCTTTACAAAGAGCCCACCCAGCCCAGCTTCAGCCTCCACTCGGAAGGAAGTGGCTTCCAGCGTGCCCACAGTGAATTTAAGCAGCCACTACAAAACCCCACGTGCAGATGAAAGGTAAATTCACACAACCACAACTCAAAGAGATGCACTGGTTTTATTTAACCTTCCTTATCTCTCTCGGCTTTAAAAAGTAAAATAGATTTAACTTCTCAAACGTGTTTTCAGGCAATTTATGGATGTTATAAAAATAATCAAAAAATGGTGGAAAAATAGATAGAGAGAAAGAATTTATTATTTCTTTTTATGTTCATAAAGATATTTTGAAAGGTGCCATGCAATTCGCTCTGGACACTCGAGTCCTTATTTCTCCACAAAGCATACGTGATACCAGTGCCTTCCTACAGGAGGTTGACAATGGCATTAATATTTTGACATAAAAGTGAACATTTAGATGATAAATCAGAGTTCAGGCTTCATGAATTATGTATTCCTTAACACCTGCCAAAGGTGACATTTGGGAAGCTGGACTGCTGTCCAGCAGGAGCAGGATGCCAGCCATTGCGTTGTGAGCCTCGGCACCTGGAAAAACCCTGGGTATCAGTGGGGTTTTTTTAAATGCACTGTGGTGTATTCAGAGTGGTGACCTGGCAGTCAGAGTGGTGTATTCAGAGTGGTGACCTGGCAGTCAGAGTGGTTTATTCAGCGTGGTGACCTGGCAGTCAGAGCTTTCACAGCACATCACGACATGCCTGATCTCTAGAGCCTCTCATGGAAAGGCTAAAGGAAGGGAAAACACTTGGGGCAGTGGCGGGGAGCGAATGCCGCGCGGTGCCTGCCCTGCCACCGGTCAGTGCTGTCTGCTTCTCCATCCACAAGTCTGAGCAACTAAAGTGAACGCCGAGTGCAGGAGTTTTTACCATGAGCAATGTTGGTTGCAGCCACGCTCGTACTACGGTCTGCTGCCTGCCCCTGCTTCCAGTACCCAAACCGTGACAAGTCCTCACGGTGATTCACCCAGGGCAGATTAACTGACCAAAGAGGCAGTAACTTCCTGCGACAAAGTTCTTTCCTCCCTTAATTGTGTGGCCAAACGCCACCCACGGATTGACTTCCCAGTGCAAAATACTCTGCCTTAGTATCACATTATGCCAGCTCACTAATTCGGACCTTTTGGACTCAGGTTGGGAATTAAAATTCCTCAAGTTTGTTCATTCTCAAACCTGAAACCAGAGGGTTAACCTGTAACCACCACAGTGGATGGAGTACGACCCAAGAAAGATGATGATCATATTTACCCTTTTCTAACTACGGAAGGGCCAGGAAATGAAGGTTATACTCACAAATATTCTTGCACCACAATTTTAATCCGTAACATCAAAATGGAAGAATTTCCCTTCAAGTTAAGTCCTTCAGTCTGGCAAAATCTGTCTGGTCATAGCAAAACCACATAAGTACGACAGACAGAACGAACAGGTTGTGTCCTTAAATGACAAATTATTTCTTGTGAAATAAAAAAGCTAGTCAAAAGTGCAATTCTTCCTTTCATGGGAAATGGTGAGCAATTTCTTCATGAAATGACATAATCAAACACATTTAATTCCATAAAGTGAAAATATTTAATTATTATCATTAAATGAAACTGGAAAGTCAAAATGAGCCGTATCAGAAGTGAAAGGTTTCAATTTTTCCATGAAAATCTGATGGAATAGATACATTTCTGCACAAATATTTTTAATTAAAATATTAAAAGGGGAGGTTTTGACTAGCTGCATTAGTAACCAGCCATTTCCTCCAGTGACTGAACTGGTAAAGATTACCTCTCCCCATGAAACTGCTGAATTAAAAGCCGTATCGCCCAGCTTTCAAGACAAAACCACGATCCACTGCACCACCACGCACTTCAGCAGTGTAAGCAGCGATATGCTGGCCACACAATAAAGCACTTTTCAAAACTCAATTCAGAACAAACCATAAAGGCACATCTCAACAAAAAAAATACAAAAACAACTAGATGAAAAACAGGACTGAATAATAATTTGGGAAAGTATTTTTTAAGATGCTGATATATTTATAAAACAAGGACACTACTCAAATTGATCCTGGACACTGAAATTAATGAAAAAGAAGAAACAACATGTTAAAAAGGACAGAATACTACCTGAGTGACTAGTGAGATAAAAGAGAACTGAATAGGTGCTTAGAAATTAAAGTTTCGTAATGTTTTAAAAGAAATAACCAAAAGTTTCAGCAGATACAAAGTCATGTGGACTGAGGAGGTCACTTCACCACAAAGCTTCCCAGCATCTGCTCTTTCAAAGCTCTCGCTGAAACACAACACTGCTCAAACTGAACATGAAGTGCTGGCAACTGGGAACAGTTTCATAAACGCCTTTAGAGGCAGAAAACAGTAGAGGCACAAGTGGCCACAAACTGCTGGAAGTCAGAGTACAGAAATCCTCCTGGAAAAAAACATTGCCTGTGCTGCAGAAAATGATCATGAAATTGCTGAAGCCTCCTTTGGGCTGTTTGAAGAACAGAGCAGAGACTCTTCACCTACGAACAGCAAAAAAGAAGAGCTGTAGGAAGTCGTGTTTGCAGTAAACGCGATTCAGCTCACACCCATTTCCAACAACAAGGCAAATCAACACAAATGTTTTATCGGCTCAAGTGAGAAGCACAAAGTGACCCAACTTGCCCAGATTTTGAGGCAGTAATTCCAAGCGAACAGCAGATCCTTTTCAAGCAGATAAAATTGCTGCATATAGCTGCAAGGGAAGCCATGTTCTACAACCCAAACCCACCATGCAACAGGAGGCTGGAAATCCCAAATAGAAACATACTCAGGTGTTTATAATTAGAAAAATGGTGCTAAACACCCTATTTTCACCATTCACGGTCGCTCAGGGTAAGGAAGGCACTTTGAACAGAAGCCAAATGCCACCACACCAGCAGCACAGGAAATTCCCAATTATCCTTAATTCCAGAATAGCACAGTGGACGACTACTCACATTTTCTTCAACTGAGCTGTCACGCAACGTCCCAGTAAATAAGACTGTAAACTGAAACAGGTTCTTTAACCATATCCACAGGCACAAACCAAAGGGGCTTCCTGGAGCCAGAGACACGCGGTGCTGCGGAGCACACCAGGGACCCCCGCTCATGTACAAATGCTCAAGTGTTTTCTTTGCCTTCAGACTAATTTGGCTTGGGCAGAGGCAGAACTGAGGGGAATCAGGAGTAACTTCTGTGCAGCGCTTGGAACAGGCTTTTCATTAGCTGCAGTTCAGCTGGGCTCAGGAATTCACTTATACCATTAGCACCCGTTACTGGTAGGGACTTGCACAGAAGCTCAGTGGGGCTGTGTTCAAGGAAACACAGGGATTACTTCAAACTCAGACTCTAGTAGGGTGCCTGACAGTGGCACTTCACAAGTGCTGGAAGTTTGTCTGCACTGGAGGTTGTAAGTATGGACGAGAGATTTACAGTGTCTGTGTCTCATAAGCAAAAGGAGTAACTGCAGCTCTGACAGCAAAATTTATAAAGTAGCTCTAGGAGACCTTCATTTTCACAGCCTGCTAAACATACTGGCTTTAGAAGAGTTAAAAATTAATCTGATACCAATAAAGTGCCTGGAGTTTTAACTAAAACTAGTCTCATTAGAGACTAGTTTAATTTACCTACATTTAATAACTCTTTAAAAAATTTTATCATCACATTTGCAAAAATGTTTTTCTTGACAGTTTTCTAGTTTGGAAGCATATGTGACCAAAAAAACCTGATTCTTTACAAAGAGGAAAAATGAGCAAACATTATATACAGATTACTATCAAAAACATAAAAGTAAAAAATTTTTAAACTGTCTTTACTTCCTACTTTTAAAGGGTCTTTACAATCACTTTATGTGAAAGTAACTGATAGAGGAAAAAATTACTCGTGATGGGAAAATAGGGAGAGACTTCAATCTTCATTTAAAAATCACAGAATCACAGAATGGTCTGGGTTGGAAGGGACCTTAAAGATCACCCAGGTTCCAACCCCCCTGCCATCAGCAGGGACACCTTCCACTAGACCAGGTTGCTCAAAGCCTCATCCTGCCTGGCCTTGAACACTTCCAGGGAGGGGGCAGCCACAGCTTCTCTGGGCAACCTGGGCCAGTGTCTCACCACCCTCACAGGAAAGAATTCTTTCCTCATATCTCATCTAAATCTCCCCTCTTCCAGTTTAAAGCCATTTCCCCTTGTTCTGTCACTCCCTGCCCTTGTCAAAAGTCCCTCCCCAGCCTTCCTGGAGCCCCTCAGGTACTGGAAGGCTGCTGTAAGATCTCCCTGAAGCCGCCTTTTCTCCAGGCTCTGTTTGCTCTTGTAATTTCTTTCTATACATGACCACTATGATTTTTCTCTCTCAGCCAAGCCATCCCAGTTAAATTTTGCAGCTCCTAGATGAGGACAGACATACCCATCTCCTCCTACTTCATAGTTCAATTCATGGACAAAAGTTGTGCAGAGCTAATTTCTCCCTGATAAATCACAAACAGAGAAGTCAAGTAAGTCCTGCTGGAGCGGTTACTCAGTGCAGAGCGAGGAGAGGACCTGTCAATACAGACAGACACATATAGAGATAAACATTAAAAAACCCGCTGCTTACCAAGGCCAGCAACCTGCCATCCTCCTTCATAGCCAGAAAGCGGTTTGCGCTCACGCCCTTGATTGACACCACTCCTCTTTCTTCGGCTTGAAGTTGCAGTTTGACTGCGAACAAAGAAGACAAAAGGACATTTTCACAGCTGTCGTGATATCTCAGCACATGACAGTGAAGCCTACTGCTTCAGACCTCCAACCAGAGAAAGCCTGAGCTTCACCCTGCAGTGCAGACAGTAAACGTTCAACCTCTAGCTTTCTGAGCCCGTTTTCATCAGAGAAAATGCTTACTACAAAGTGAGTGGCTATCGTCAAATTGGCAACAGTAAGCGTGAGTTATTTGTCTATCTTCAGTTCATAAAAAAGCAATTTAAAAAGCCATGAAATTCCTTGAAGGACCACTCACAGCATGGTGAACTGCTCAGAGAAAATGGGGGGTTTTCATGGCAATTTTCATACAGAAATACTTAATATTTATAGACCAGCATCGGACATGGAATGCATTCAATCAGCGAGACTGTCAGAGAGGCACAAATCTGGACTACGATTAAGACCATTCAGGATCGTATCACTCGCTCAACATCCCAGCAGCTCCCAACAGAAAAGTATAAATTAGTTTGCACCATACATCCTACAAGTGGTTAGACTAAAGAAACAGAAAGAACTGCAAAGTAGATGAGGACACCCAAGACACGAGAAATGGTGTTATACAAATCAGGAACATGAAAAATGGATTTATTTGAATCAATTCTCTTTTTTTTTTTTTTAAAAAAAAAGGAACAGTAATGGGTTTTTTTAAATCTGTAAGGTCATATCACATACCTTTTAGCTACTGCCTGTGAATTTAACACAAAGTCTAGACTGATTTTTCTAGCCACAGATCACATCCAGTAGTTTAGATTAACACACAAATGTTTTCTTTCCCCTTTGCCCACAGCTTGTTTCAAGCTATAAGCCAAAAGTGGCCTCCACCTAAATCCAGAAGGGCTGTTTGTTATTTTTCTTCTTTTTTTTCCTTCCCTGATTCTTCCCTGTTACTGTATTCAGAATGAGAAATTAATCAAGCCTTTAAGTGCTTCTAACAGCAGAGCCAGGAAATGGCATCTCTGATGCATTTCAGCCTAACCTTAACAGGAGTATCTGTGACCTGTACCTCCAAGGTCAGGTTTTTCAACCATTAGCTAGGCAGGATGGGGAATACCACAAGAAACTACACTAAATACCAGAGAAAAGTCCACCAGATACCTTCTACATCACTTAAGGTATTTGCAGCTCAAAAGAAATCTAAACAGTCTGAACACACTAAGTGATTAAACATCACTTAAAGGGGAAAAGGACCATATAGCAACTCAACTGAGCTCTTTGGACTGCTTGCTGTCTGACACATGGTCCTTTCTCCTCCCCCTCACAGAAGATACATGCCCATTCCCTGCAGCTCCATCCCATCAAGCCAGTCTGCACAGGCAGTACAATTCAATCTGATTATTTTTTCTAAAAAACAACCATTTCAGTAGCAACAGAACACAAGAACTTGGATCTCCCAAAATCCCTAGGTTTTCTTCTATTCTGGAGGGCCATTATTTCCAGTGAAACCCACATGTGCAAACTCTCTCTCCTAGAAAAGAGCAATGAGAAGCAAGCCCAGATGAGTATTATTTTTCTGTGCAATACTGTGCTTTCATCCACAGTTCCACTAAACAGGGATTTTTAAAGGCAACTACACTTCCATAACAGGAAGGAACATCATTGCAACACAGGCATCAAAAATGAGGAACAGTTGAGGTTCTCACCTTCTTGGGACATATAAAGACCAAGAAGACTTTTGCCAAAGAATTGCAGCAGCTAAAGAAGGAACAAGCAGGGTGTCACAAGCTGGTACTGGTTATGTGTCCATCAGGTGTCCGAATGAAGGATATGACTCATCTGGTGCTAGACTATCAGCATTTCCAAAAACAAACTGGACTGCAACTTCTCTTTCCTTCTGTTTGTGTCCCAGAAATTATTTTAGGAATGAGTTAAAAACATTTTCTATTTGAACACACTATACAGAGATCTGACCACGATAAAAGCCCAGCTAGAGGAACTGACAGCTGTGCTCCATTCCCTCCAAAGCACTCAGCCAAGGATTTGAGTCAGTCTGTGGTTGCCCATTTCTTTCTTTGAAGGGTTCACGAGAAACACATACCTGGTTCTGTACAGCAAGGCTGGTATTCCAGCTTAGTGGGGAAAGTCTGCTGGGCAATACTGGTGTACCTCATCTCAGACAGGAGCCTCACTCACCCACCTGCTTTTGTGGAGTATCTTTTTTTTCTCTGTTTAACAATGCAGCTTTACAAAGCTTGACCTTTTAAACCACCAGAATAAACGCTCAAAGCAACTGTAAAGTTTGGAGCAAGAGCATCTCTTCAGATTCAGAGGGAGGTTGCTGCTTATTTGGCTTTTTGTTGTGGAGAAAAAGAGATTTTTATAATACAAATGAAAAATTCTTGGTTTACTTCTGTTGCTCCTAAAGACAGGACTGAAGAAACTCCAACAATAAGAATACCAGGAACATGAAATCTTTAGGATAATTGCTGCAAACTCTTTTTTAAGCATTAAAATTATTTCATCTGATTTTTTTCCCTAGATATAGAAAGGCATCAGTAAAAAGTTGCTCATAAATCCATTAATTTGTATACACACAACAGAAGCCATATTAATACAAATGCTGCACTCTAAAGAAGTTTAATGGTTTCTCACAAATGATGTGTCTGTTGCCATTTTGCACAAAGAAAAAACCAAACCAATACTCTTATAATTCACTAATAACTGCAGTCTTCCAAGGAATGCAGAAACCTCTGTCATTGTAAAAAGCTAGGTGACATGTTTAATTTCACCCCAAAATCAAGTATCCAAAATACAGCCCTCCTGGGTGATTAGGCCAAAACCAGACTCGTGGGCAGCTTCAAAAACCTTCTGAGCAACTCCTTGCCCTCTGGGAAAGCAAGAATGTGGAGAAGTGCTCAGAGCAGGGACTGGGGGAATGGACTTTTGAGATGTGCCCAAGCACACAACTTGCACCGCGCACGTAACAAGAAACAGCTGTGTGAAATATCTGAAAAGCAGTATTAATTACTGCAGCACTGACTTACTGTGCTTCCTGACTTAACAAAAAAACCACACCAATTCCTACAGCATCATA
This sequence comes from Caprimulgus europaeus, assembly GCA_907165065.1. The sequence goes on along the minus strand of OU015526.1, from coordinate 76,158,053 downwards.
ACAGGCCAGAAGTTCAGATTCTGTAAAAACAAACTTTTAGTGAAGGTTTTTAAGGCCTGTAAAAATATTTGTATAGTTTGGAGAAGTTTGGGAAAAGTGTAACTCTCTAAAAAGAAAGAAAAAAAAAATTCCTGCAGAGTTTGAAAAGTGCTGCAATACCGAAAGCCCCAAAAGCAAAATCAGCCTCACTGGATTTTCCCCTCCAACTCAAAAAACAAGTATAAGCAGAGCCAGAAGGGTACTGTAAATTTTTCAGGTTTCAGCATTATTTTATGGCTTTATTAACGCAAGGTATGTATTTGCCACCGTGTTATGTTGATCTGGAAATGCCAAGATACAATACAGCCTCACTAATCACACAGAATCCCAGCACTGCCTTGATTGGAAAAGACCTTTAAGATCATCGAGTCCAGTCATTAACCTCACACTGACAAGTCCCCCACTAACCCATGTCCCTCAGCACTATGTCTACACGACTCTTCAATCCCTCCAGGGATGGGGACTCCACCACTGCCCTGGGCAACCCCTTCCAATGCCTGAGAACCCTTTCAGGAAAGAAATTCTTCCTCAGATCCAATCTCAGCTGCCAACTTGAGGCCATTTCTCTTGTCCTATCACTTGTTACTTAGTTGAACAGACCCACCCCCCCCTCACTACACCCTCCATTCAGGCAGATGTAGACAGTGAGAAGGTCTCCCCTCAGCCTCCTCTTCTCCAGATTAAACAATGCCAGTTCCCTCAGCTGCTCCTCATCACACTTGTGCTCCAGGCCCTTCATGAGAGCTTCACTGCCCTTCTAAAATCAAACACTCTGACCACGCAGTCATCACCAGAAGCACCAATTTTAGGTTTAGCTCAATGCAATTTGGTACAATCAGTCATAAGAGAAATCTAACACTTGACACTGATGATCAGTATCTTCTGAAGGCTTTAGGTCACCAATAGCAATAGTTCAGACATGGGCCAGCATTTCAGATCTACTCATACTTGCTTTCAGCATACTTTAACCTCAAAACTAGTTCTAGGAAAGTAAACTAACTAAGAAGTTTGTAATCCAAAAAAGTAGCACAGATTGCTGTGAAGCAGCTAATTAACAAGCTGAGGGCCAAGGGGACATTATTTCCACAGCTATTGTGTCAGTCCTTGGGAGAGCCCCCTCCAGCAGAGCAGTAAGTTATTTCACTGCTCGTACTCACAGCACGTCCTTTAATCTGTGATGAACTCCAAGTGCGAGGCTCTGGTTGATGCCTGCTGGTTTTGCAACAGCAGAGGACTCGGCACGCTGAGCAAACACCTTGAGGACTGAGGCTAAGTCATCACAAAGTTATGGAATAAAAAAATGTCCTATCCCAATTATAACTTACACAACCTTTATGCACTGACAACTACAAAGGACTTGGTAAATTCACTACTACTACTACTGAGACTTTCTTTTGTACCTCTCTTCATAATAAACCAAAGTATGAACATCTGCCCTTTTTCTGCTGAGTAAGATGAAATGAAGTGCGAGACATAAAAATGTGATTTCACACCTGGGTAGAAACGTTAAAGAAGAAGGATAAAGTATCTTTGGTAATGTATAAAAAGAAAACAGGAATGGAATAAAGTTAAAGCACTGAGCTATAATTCAGGAGATGGATTTAAAACCTTCCTCTGACACAAACTTCTAATACTGTAAGATAAAATTATAAAAGTCTCCTAAATAAAACCCTCCTTTGAGCCATTTCCTCATCCCTGTATTTGGAACAATCACAAACCTGTTACCTGAACAAATGAATCAGCAAAATGCAATTTGTGGCTACAACAACATGCTCCATAATACTGCAGTGAAAATTGTCCTAGAAGGAAAGATACCAAGCCCGGAAGAAGCCACTGCCCAGCCCTCTGACAAGCTGTACAGGTACAAGCACAAAGCCAGATGTGGGATCCTAAGATGATTTTTAATCAGAAGGTGACTGTTTAAAAGCTACCTGGCTCAAAAGCAAGGCACACCTATAAATGTTCCAGTGACAGGGAACACGATTTCCAATTCCTCTGTGCCATAATAACACAGGAGTAAAGTACCACTCGCTGTGCCATGGCCCTTCCTCAGCTGACTCGCCACACACCACCAGCACCACCATCCCTCCAGTTCAATCATGAAACTCAACATGTTCAGCACAGGAAAAACATGCAAATACACAAATCAGAAATTTTTTATTATGGGTCCAGAGGGAGTTTGTTTTGTTGGGTTTTTTGAGTCATTGTTATGATAATGAGTTTTTTTCTCAAGTTTTGCAAAAGGATTCCCATACCAATAAATAAATAAATAAAATCACAAGCCGTTTATCATCCTCTTGAACTGCAAACTCCTTTCCACAGGCAGACTGCATCCAAATCCTGTCTCCAGCTGCTCATTGAGGGTGGTGCATCCCATTTCCAGAATATGGGAATTCTGCATCTTACAGCAGTTGCGCTGAGAGAGCTCACTGAGCCCCAGCTCTTCCACCAGGATCCATGGCAACCTCTGCATCTCAGTGCAACAGTCGAAACAGAACATCAATGGTTTGGCTTGTCAACGGTTTTTCACAGCAAGGTCAGTAAACCACAGCTGAGCCAAAATAAAGGAAGGCTAAATCCTGGGAAAATTCTGACCATATTCATCTTCGACAGGACGTGCAAAAGGAGTCCCAGCTCAGCACCCAGTTGTCTCACATTGTTACAGCTATCATTAAAGACTGTTTTTATTTATTTTTATATATATATATATGTAAGGGTAATCTAATACTCAGAATTTCCAGTACAGATTTTATTTTATAGTCGCGTATCTTCTTGCTTATAATGCCATCTACATCTCTGTATGGCAGATCATCCACACAGCAACATTTACCTAAGGAGATGGCCATTAACTAGGAAAGCACATCGCTTTGGATGTAGTTTGAGTGAAACTATCATGCCTTCCAGTAGTATAAAAAAGGATAGAGCGGGGACATTTGCTCTTCACAAGACCTAGAGGCTGCATTAAGAATACGTGTTTGCTGATGTTTGGGCTGAAGAATGAGCTACAGCCTAACCTGAATTTCCACTGAAACCAGTACAATTTGTGGAGAGTTTTCCCCACCTTTCACTACACACAGCCCCTCCTGGACAAATACAGCTGTTCTCTATATACACACAGATGATCACACAAGATGAACTTGGTGTTTTTTGCCAGCTTCCTTTACAATTTACACAGGAAATCTGCAGGTGCACTCTTTCCAACAGTGACACTTGGGCAGAGAGATTCTTACCAGCATCTGAAAGGCAGAATGGCTAAAGAGTCATTTTCATTTTCCCTGTTAAGATAATTTACAGAAGATCAAACCTCTTCAAGACCACTCCCTGATGTATAACATTTGTTTTGCCAGTTGACAGGGTTAGCAAAAAGGACACAGACACCAGCTTGACACCAAAAACAAACTTATCTGACTTCAGTTCAAAGCAGGGGAAAAAAAAAGGCACAAAGATAAGCAGGGTAATGCACCTCATCATTACTACATAAGAGAAAGCAGCACAGTGAGGAAAGAAGATTCATCACCAGTTGCCCAAATACTTTACCATCAGCCAGATCCGTGTATCAGCTGCGGAGCCGCAGTCACAGCAAGGGATCAGAGAACCTTTCCCTGGCAATTGGGAAGTCCTACACAGTGTGTCCACTCGTAGGTGAGGTCTCCACCTTCGCTGTGAGGGGGTCCTGCTTTTATGCAATCTAACAAACAAATTACAGAGGCAGAACAGCACAGGAAGATCTGGTGGGTTGGTTTCGCTTCAGTTGGGCACATCCCAGGTCTGGCCAGGATCAGAGATGCGCCCAGGAAGCTCCTGTTCTGGTAGAACGCACCTGGCTTTGGATTGTAGGAGGAAAAGTCTCATGGTTGTATTTCAGGCTTTTGTGATACAGGTTGGGAAGTTCACTCAAAAGTTAACTCTAATTTAAGGCCTATGAATTAATTAAGACTTTGTGTATCAACATTAAACAGGTTCAACAGTTTTGGGTTGGGGTTTTTATTTATTTATTTATTTTCAGGTGAGGTCCTGATCCCATGACATGTTAAACACAGACAGGACACTGACCGCCCTGATGTGTTTCTCCTCTGCAGGCACAGATTTCTGCACACACTCATGTCATTAGTGAATTGCAGACATAAAATTATAGTTACACATACACGACTATCCCTCTTTCACAGGGTATATGGTCAGGACAGATCTACAAATTGCAGGTTAAATTAGCCAGCAAGTTTGAGAGAGTTACAAATGGGCATTTATTTCACAGTTTGGAGAGACGTTTCTAAGAATATGGAAGTTGAAAAGTGGTATTTAATAGCATTGTGGTTGGCAAAGTTTCAGACTTCTGTTATGAACTGGATCTTCCCCATCTTAAAGAGCTCAAAAAAGTACTTCCAATGAAGTTTTGCATATGCCTGTGGAGAAAAGAATTTCATGGACAAGTAGCACAACAAGCAGGACTGAAAAGATGGTAGCAATTGCAAAGAATACAGAAAATGTGTAGGTTTTCCAAAAGTTCTTTTATTGCCCTGAGCACTAGAACTGAAAACCTGCATGTACAATGAACACTGAAGTCCTTTTACAGTTCTCCCAGCCCAGCAAAGCTTTTGTAATGGCTCAGACCAAATAATACTGTGCTTAAATGGTCCCAAATGGTTTCATTGCTCTGTATCATAAAGGGTTCGGCCAAAAAGCTCCTTCAAAACTGGTTTATTTAGAAGATCTTGGCAAAATCTAGCTATTTAATATTTTAGAAAAAGAGCTGCACATTTTGGAAGTTACTCACTGCCGAGCTCATACTACCTTTCTCACACACTCCCAGTCGGACATCTGTTGGCAGCCACAGAGGAGCAGAGCTGCCAGACCTCCTGCGTCCCAAGCCCTTTGCTTGGGGCAATCAACGTGGGCAAAGCCATGTGCTGTTACTGTACTCAGAGCAGCTGCGTGGGCTAAGATGTTCTGGGGCATGTCACTAAGGAAGAGGTAAAGCAAAGGTCGTAAGTGGGGAAAGAAAGGGAGAGAAACACGTTGGGGAAAAATAAAAGACAGATGTAAAGAGCAGCAGTGAAGAAGGGGCAGGATAAGTGTACCGTACTGCTGTACTGGAGCATGAGGCAAACTCCCACACCTCAAATAGGTGAAGTTTGAGCTGTATTAGCCAAGTGGATTTGTAAAATCCCTGTTTTCCTACTCTTCCATGAGGAAATGGGAAATGTAACCACTACATCAAAGAAACCCTAAAATAAAAAACAATCATGAGCTCTTAGCTTTGGATACGCTTATACAGCAAATAAAGGTGTGATTAAAGCCTAAGCTATACTTCCACTGTGATCAAGCTAGTAAAGATTCCTACAAACAGACTTCAATGCAGATTAGAACCATGAGTACCCAGCCGTGGTCTCAGAACCACACCAAATTCAGGTCAGAAGGACCTGTCTAGTCCAGCCTCCTGCTCAAGGGTCCCCATCACTTCCCAGGGAAAACCCTGCCTCTACGTTTTCACTACTGTCAAACACACCTGCAAGCTAAGTCCAAGCTCACAAGGGTTCACCAATGTTTCCTGCAGTCACACCTCTAACTGCCCTAAGGCACAACCATGGTGCCCCACACACACCTACACAGCCAGAGGCTGCTTTCATCCTCTGCGGAGTTTTCCCACCTACACTGAAACGCCGCTCCCAGCGCAGGACCCCACAACCTGGATATCCACTCTCAGTACCTCTACCCTTCCCTTCAGGACCCCAAACGCTGCCCTGAACACCCTGAGACCAGAAGCCAAAATCCTTACACTGCCTCCAGCCTGCACACACAGCTCTTCGCTGCTCTGCCTCTCTCCCTGAAAAAGTCTTCTTAAAGCAGGAGGAAAGAGAAGCCCTTTCCACGACTGTAACATCTCTATTAACTCCCTGCAAGAACATGATGTGAAATACAACATCTGACCAAGAGGATTCTGGGCCCCAAAACACTGATCAGCCAATGCTCCAAGAGATTTTTTTGGAGTTTGTGAGGGAATAAATACCTTACCCAGATACTGCAACTCAAGAGAGCAGCTTATGGATCCTGGAAAGCGAGGAGGAATCTGAGACTATTCCAGCCTCCGCTCCACTACCATACAGACGCTTTATTTGAACTCAAAAGGTCATTAGCAAAACACCTCTCGCTCAGTTTACAAGAAGGGAGAGTTTATGTACCCCCTGAAAAATCCCAGGCTGCACGTCTCTGGATCAATGACCAGCGTTACTACAGTCTCTGCTGTGGAAAAGCTAAACCCAAGCCAAAGGCTCAGGGCCCATCTCCAACATATTTGCAGAGGCCCTGTAAGGAAAATCCTTCCATGAGGCCCCCGAATGACACTGTGGCGAGGCTATTGCGCCAGCTCCCCATCACCCGTCCTCCTGCACCTCCGTGCCCACAGGAAAAAACAAAGCAGCAACTATTCTGCTGTCTCACTGCTACAGAGGTGGATCACCTCTGGGGGGAGGAAGTATCAGAAACGCAAGAAAGTTCATAAAAAAAGGGGGGAAAAAATAAGACTCAACAACGCTTTGCTAACTGCAGCACCCTACAACCCAGTTCCCACTCCCGCATACTCTACGGCTGAAGCTGGATGATTCTCCATGCTTGGGGGCCGCGTCTATTCCCAGACAGGTGTCCAAGCAAGACACACAGAGCTGGGCGTGCTTGCTCCACACCTAACATCATAAACCCTCCCAAACCCAGGGGCTGGGTCATCAAAGATACACACACATATACACACAGATTAATACCTCCTTTTTGGCATTCCCAGAGCCACAGCCACCCACTGGGTCGGATCCAAACCCCAGCCTGTGAGCTGGCCATGCCTACTGTAAGTTATCTCTAGGAATGAGAAGTATCTTTGGCTCTCTCTCCCCCACATCTAGTCTCTGACACTTTTTGCTGCCTCTTTGTCAGAGACATACTAAGCATGTTAACATCTTCTGCTAACTGATAAGCTTTATGTTGCCATAAGAGGCATCCCCTATCTTGAGGCTGCAGATATGAAACCTCTTTCCTCACTCTCATACGCTCACAATACAACAACTGTGCCATCGCCAGAGCTGCTGAAGTACACACTGCCTAAAACGTGCAACATGTGTGGGGCAGAAAGGAGAAACAGATACAGAAACCAGCAAGGGAACCTTTGCAGAAGAGGTGGTCTTTTAATAAACAAAACCCACAGAACAGCAACAAAAACAATCAAGCAAATGAAGTGTCACGTTGAGAAATAGTGAGTCACGCTCCCATACAAAGGCACATTTCTTTGCTTTTGCATGACAGCATTGTAAGTGTATCTTTTTCCTTTTTGCCAGCCAGAGGCATAAAACCACTCACAGACAGAGCTGAGGTCTTTAAAATGTAAACATCTACAACTAAAATATACACTTCTGAAATATGAACACTTCTAAACGTTCCGGTTACACTTAAGAGTAAATCCAAGGCTTTAAACAGAATAATAACTTGTGTAACTGTTTAAATAACAACCCACTAACCTAGGCTACCACATAACGTGGACATTCCCAGATGTTAAGAGTTTTCATCCTTTTAAGTAGCACAAATACCAAATACAATGAAAATTATTTCCCTATTCAGGTTCTCCATGTATTCTCATTTATATCTTATTCCTACAAATATCCAGCTCTACCTAATGTGTATCCATCATACTGAGAATTCTCCTCAGGAAAACCTGATTACCAAATACACAGAATCCTCAAATGTTCCCTATAAATTTCATATAAAGGACAGTAAAGTTATCCTGGAGAAGAACAATTTCAGAATAATGCAGCATATGTTCCTGGCAACAGTCTGGCTCAGTGCTCCTTGCCTAGGTGCCCACATGGAAAACATGTGCAAGTGCATTTCTCCATTTCACACGGCTTGCATAAACTGCTTGATCAGCCTTCATCAAGTCCTTTAAAAGTTAAAAGCACTAGAGTTTCTGTCTTCTGCTTACAAAACACAACTGGGCTATTTTGTGCTGCCAAGTAAAGTAAACAGCGAGTACTTGGCATTACAGAAGGATTTCAAATACCAAACACTGCAAGTACACCATCATATAAAATTATTCTGAATATCTACCTGTCACACTGTTCACAGTCTCCTTGTCACTGCAGGTGAGCTAACTGCATCATTTAAAGTCAAGACAGCAAAACCAAGCAGAAAAGAATACTAACTTTACCAGAGAAGAACTTCACTCATTACTGGGTACAGGTAATAAAGCCTAGTCCCCAAGTTACCGACACTTTTACCCCAAATTCTTGATTCAGAACAACGTGTGAGGGTTTCCTTATCAAAACAATGAATACACGCTCACACGTTTCTTAGGACTTTTCCCACAGGGCTGTTCTTAACAAGGGTAAGGCAATTCATCATGTTTCTTTCAACTCCTTTCACTTCATTTAGCATTCACTAAATGGCAGAATAACCAATTGTTCAGCTTTCACACAAAGCTGGTGCAAGTGTTCAGCCAACATAACAATGTCACTGACCAGGATCAGAAGATGAGTACAGAACTTGCAGAATTTCACCTCTTTACGTTTACCCAGAATTTCAGCTCTTTATGTTTACCATGTATTCATTAAAATCTTTGTGACCCGTTTTCCACTTGCAGGAAAATAAACAGACATAAAAACAGAGGCAACCTGAGACAAGCCAAAGAATGTCACTTCAGAGGACAAAGAAGGTAAAATGTATCATTTTTAAAAAAATATAAAGGTATGTTTAGTGCTCCTTCTTAACATACAACTCACACAACAACTGTTCAGCAGTACCCAGTATTTTAGGGCTGTAAGTGAGGTAGGAGCAGTGGATAACAGATTCTAGGAGATGTAAGAAAAAGGCTGTCAGAGCAGCGGTGAGAAATTGCCAACCCATAGGCTTACTAAGCCTCAGTGTCGCAGATGGAAAGGAAAAGCTGGATTTCAGACACGCCACGAAGAATCAGCAAATGGGATTTCAAGAGCGTCTGAGGCACAGCGGTGAGAGAGGGACTGCGTCAGGCACCCAGGCTGCACCAGAGATGGCACAGCCGACAGGAGCAGGAAACAGTTACAAGCAGATAAAGAGGAGTTCCTATGAATTAAGTTGCCCTTTAGAATTGATTGCTCTTAATCTGACCAAAGGTTAAGAGACAGTGACTATGTTGATTTTGCATTTCCCCCATCTGCAATACCAATGAAATCGAATTAATCACTGAGTCTTTAATAAATATTTTTGCAAAAAGTCAACAAAAAACCTCCAATCAAAATCCATACACGTGCACACACAGCATTTCACTGGTGCCTGTCCACCTTGTTCACTGCAAGGACAATGCCAAGACAACATTAAGCCCAGAGACTAACTTCATGCTCCATCTATTTAAACCCCTTCCACCAAGTTTTGTATCCACCCTATGCTGATACTTAAATAATGCATCCAGAGGAGAACAGCACGAGCTGCGAGGAAGGACAACAGCTGTCAGTCACTGCTCACCCAGAACAGCCAGAACTGGAGTCTTCACAAAAGGCCCTAATTTACCTCTGAATGCAGCCTCCCTTGAGTACAGAGTTCTTTGTAAGAAACCAAATTCCCTAACACTGAAAAATAAAAGGCACAGTCCATTTTTAGACTTTCCTTCAAATATGTGGGTAATACTCTTCATTTTCACAGCTCGCTATGATCACTCTGAGGAGGCAAACACAATACACCATGGGGAGCCAAGAACTTGGGTCTGTAGGACCTCAGGGAGAGGCACCAGGCTGTAGTCACTCCCCCAGCTTCTAGCTTTCCAAATAAAAACCCGCTGCTTGTTCTGAACACCTTTGAACCATGCTAAAAGGGGACACAAGCACTTTCCTGACAGCAAAAGAGAGACTTTAGAATCTGCAGCTTGGAAGAACCTACTTTGCTCTCTGCTGCTTCAGCCAGACCATTACTAGTGCTCCTTATGCTGGTTTAAATCTGTTTGCTGGTTTACATCTCCACACTGCTCAAGACTCCACTCCAAGAGCATGCTCCCCGAGTATGCCACAGTGCCAAGCACCAGCAATCAGCCACATCTCATCAGCAGGCAGGCCAGATGTCTCTCCCTCATAACAGCATTTTCTCCTAATATAGCACCACCTAGACAATACTGATCCATGTTACTAGAGCCTGATCACTGAAATTCAGCCTCATTTTGAGACACCTTGCTCTGCTCTTTAGTAACACCTTACAATCACTGGCACTAGCTCAAGCACAGCCAGGTAAACGCTCTGGAAGACACTGCTTCTTGGAGCAGTAAAGCAAAGAGAAGCTTGAGACTGAAAAAAAAAAATCAAAACTGGCATCATGGGACAGTTCCGTAGATCTCCTGAGCTTTGAAAAACTCCTGCACTGCTAAGGATGCAAACATTGTAGGTCTTTTTCCTCAATTTTCCTGAATGAACATTACTGTCAGTAAAACATCCACAGTGATTCAGTAAACATCTGTAAAACCACAAAATGAATCCTTCATATGTACATATTCAGCGGGACAGCCAGACACACAGTTAGCTGTTCATCCCACTTGCTCCATTGCAGCTGGAGAAACCCAGTGAACTGAATCTCTACGCTATTTCCCAGAAACTGTGCAGCAGGATACCCAGGTGACTTCCAGAGGTGACAGCCTCTCCCCATACATCCCCTACACAGCCCTCACCGGCTGCTTCTCCACACTAAAAAATGCTCTAATTTTTGTATTCATCTGTTGCCACAGGTATGAAGAGGACCCAGTGGAGCACTGCACAAAACTACTCTCCTGGTGTGGTTCTCTACATCCAGAAAGCTGCTCAGTCAGCCTCGCTATTGGTCTTCCCAGAGTTGTGGGACTGTATTCACACACATGGTAATATGGTCCTAAAATTACTATTCTAACCTGAAACGTAACATAGGTGACAACCACGGACTCTATCTGTTCATCCTCCTCAAGCCATCCATCAAGGAAGACACTGTGTCTTGTCCTGCATTTTAACAGATGGTACCACAAGCCAGGCAGGGACAACCGAACCATAGGCTGCTGCTGGGAAGGGGCAGTTCCTGTCCCTCCACCCCACACTCCCAGCTGCACACTCCTGCCACCTCCCTCGCACCAGCTCTGGCACTTTTCTTGACATCTCAGTGAGCTGCTTCAACGCGTTAAATTGATCATGAACTGATGCAGTGGAAAGGGGGAAGAGAGAGAGAGAGCAAATGCTCTGCTGCCAATTTAGCAAACCCATCTGTCCCTTTGCTGAACTCGGTGCTGGAGGTGGTGCCAACCACAGCACAGCTAAGAGAGGGGGAAGGAAGAGGAGAGACCATCCCTTTCAGCATCAGAGTCTTGTTAGATCAGCTGAAGTGTCAGACCAGAGGATCCCGTGCCCAGCCACCAGTGACAACGTAACAGGTGATGTTAAAACACAACATTGGCGGGTTGGAGGGGAAGGCAGACACACATAGAAATGAAACACTTCAGTGTTTGTTCCCCAGTATTCAGAAGCACCAGTCTGCCAAAAAAATAGTGCTAGTCCCAAGAGGTGCTACAGGTATTTCCCCAGAAGAGGTGTACCAAGCACAGACCAAGATGCTGCGATGCCTATGCACCTGAGTATGTTAAGGACATGCTTTCTCAGCAGAAATAACTGCAGAGCTACACCACCACAGAATGGCAGCAGAATGTCCAACAAAACACACTGGCACAGTAAAGGTTTGCAGATGGACACCAGGCATCGTGGCTACCAGGCTGGGTCAGCCTGAGAGCAGAAAGGAAAGAGCCAAGAAAAAGACTGCAAATATTTTCAAGCTGTACCACAGCTGATATCTACCCTTGCTTTCACAAAACACAGCACCATGCAGTATTCCATAGCCCCAAGTATCAGGATTTAGTGATTTGCCCATTCCAGCTGGAATCCTAATGATTGCTATTTCATGAGATCTGCTCAAGTCTCATCACAAGGTAAGAGGCAACCTAACAAGCTCCCCAATACGAGGATATAATGTCACCACATTGCCACTGCAAATGGCTATGGAGTCTAGCTCCTACTCTGCCCTTTCCGAGTACCCTGACTATCTTTCTCCTTTGAATCACTCCAGTAATGTGGTTTTCAAGCTCTCAAAGTCGAACATGAGTGCTAAGCTCATACAGGATCACTCAACCAGCAGAGTACCATGACAGCTTGTGCAAGACGACCTCCACCCAACTTTGCAGACATCATCTCATTTATATTCTCAGATGATCATATCAAGCTCCAGTCAAAATCTGGCCCTACCCTGAACAAACAAAAAACTGCATAAGATAATAATCCTGAAATGCCACCAGCACCCCAGAGAGTCACCCTTTAAATATTTTTATTGAGAAGTCAGGAGGCAGCAGAAGCAGCAGATGGGAACTTAAGTTTACCCATATATTATCACAAAACACACTACTGAAAATGACAAATGAAGAGAGACTTGCTTTATTTTTAAATATACAGTCTTAAACAGATACTAATAAAAGTAAAGGTTATTAATTCTCCACCAGAACTGAAATGCCAACTTTTAGGCTTCAAAAGTTATGCCATAATCATTTCAAATACCACCTGGCATAGATATTCAATTCACAGATTTCATACAAGTACCTACTTTTTTCATTTACAATAACTTGAATTTTTTTCTGGATAACCCATATTGCAAAGCTGGATTGCATTAAGGTTGAATAGTCCGGTTTGTTTTCACTAAATAATTGCACTAAACATGCTGCCACCGACAGGTAAAAAACTCCATTGTTTCTGGAGTTATTAACCCATCTAGTACAATCGATCACTTCTCAAGTATTTTGAAACAACAGATGCCCGGTGATCCCAGGGCAACACTCCCAGGAGCACTAAAAACCATAATAATAAAAATACAAATTTAAGTTTTCTTGTGGATTAATGGTTTTGTTGAAACTGCTTGGATAAATGAAAAAATATCAGAAAAATAGTTTTCTGGGGAATAAAAATGAAGAAAAAGGTGAAAAAAATATAAAGGTCAGAGAAAAACTTTCAAAGAAACTCATTACATGTTTCACTTTAGTGTGTAACAACTTTAAATATATAGAAACCACTAAATAATTATTTTTTAAAACTACTTGCCATATATGTAACGCAAGGGAGCTGGGAAAAGCTTACAGAAACAAAATATCACTGAAAAGATTATGATTTAAAATTCAGGTTGAGACATTGATTAATTAAAGGGCAATTAAACAGAATTCTGCCCAAAAAACTGCAGTGGAATGGGTCCCCTTTCTTTTAGAAAATACGACAGGTTTTCTGTGAAAACTAAACATGAGAAGACGACAGTTTTCTGGGGTTTATCTTGAAGCATCTTTGAACCCTGAGACTGTTAATTCTACTGCCAAAACCAGAGCTACATCTCTTCTTGCCCATTCAACCCTCTGTGCACTTGGCACTTTCCTTACTTTTACTTCAGAATAAAGAATCTGCTTTTAGTACAGAAGGTGAATCTGAACAACTTTTAAAACTCTTCAGTAATATACACCAGACACACTTTAAAAAAAAATAAAAGAAAGAAAGATAAACTAGAGAGAGTTAAATCCAAACCCAGAGGTTTTAACTAGCTGCAAATCTTCACCACAGGATAAACTTTTTCTTTAGAAGCAGCTGCCCAAATTTCAAGCATTGATTAGCCACATAAAAACCATTAGCAGCCACCTGATCTCATTTTCTTGATGAGCAAGTCAGGAACACGTGGCTCCACTTTATTAAATGTTCCCAAGTCTTCATTTTGACTTCACTAAATGGCATACATGCATTGCTGCAGTTTTTAACCAAAAGTTTTAATCTACCCACATCAGGGGGTTATAAAATTATAAAGGTTTTGCAAGAATCTGCATTTATGTGACTATCTCTGTAATTTCACTGTATACTGTCAAACTACTATATGTTATCTATATTTCTTTGATTCACTCAGCTGTGGCTGTGCAATGGCTCAGCAGGAGTCACACCATTTTCCTCTGTACCTATAAGCACTCCTGATTTCTGAAGCCTGTGAGCAGACTGAAGGGCTAAATCCTGCCCTCTAGCGTGCCTGTGGATGGAGGTACCCTGGGCACCTTCCACACTCTTCCAACAGCCTTTCCAAACCGGGCAGAAAACAGCAGGGAAAGCTTAGGACAGCCCACCAGAGACATCTCCTATTTGCCTTCCTCCACCTTCAGAGTGTACCTGCTACTCGGTCACACACCTTTGGGGTGGGTAAGACTCACTAAAATCTGGGAAAGAGGATTAGCAGACACGATGGCAGATGAGAGAGCATCCTCCCTCGAACAGCACCATCCCTCAGCATGCCCAGCCAGCACAGGTGTCTGTCCCTCATTTCACCAACATACCCTGCAGGACAACACAGGAAACAGTAGGAGGGTATTTCTGGGACAAAATAAGGAAAAAGATGCAAAAGAAGCACATTCTCGACTTTTTTGCACAGGGGCTCTCTGCTGCCTCATTCTCCACCATGCAACATCCCAGAGCTGGGAGCAGTTTCTGTGCCATGTCGCAAAGCGTTAGGATTTGGCAAACCAGTTAGGGCCTGTGCAATAGATCAACAAGTAATGCAAAAAGAGTCTGGTTTGGGCAGGACTTGGGTAGAAGCAATATATCTGGACATTTAGGGCTAGGGTTTGGGGTGGGGTTTTTTGTGTTTTGGTGGGGTTTTTTTTCTTTTTTTTTTAATTTTTAAAAAGTCAAACTCTCAGTGTTAAGATTTGCAACAGGGTGCTCTATAAACAGCTTCGGCCACGTCTGTGGGATATTGAAATGGGAGAGGAGATCTTCTGAGTCCCAAAGAACTTACACACCTATAAAAAGCTAAGACCCAATACTAAACTTTCATAATAAAACACTTCTTGGCATTTGCTCAGATTTTTCTTTCTGAGGATCAGTTAGTTTTCTTCCATTCGTACGAACAGCAATCAGATTTCTCTCTCCTTGACGAAGCTGGTATGCTCTAAAAGTCTGCATATACTTCAATGCAGTCTTCTCAAACCATTTACAGCATAACCATTTAAATGCTGTGTATGATACAAGTAAAAATCACAACATGAACAACTACTTATGAAAGGAACTTTCTTCAGAAGAATTTTTCCTGGACCAGTAGTACCCTATTTTGCATTTCCTTCAGGTATTTGTGGAAGAGCAGCCAGCTACTGAGCAGGGGGAAGTTATTTCAGACATCTGCAGGGCTGATAAAAGCTCCTGCTGCTGAATCCTGTCTGAGTGACAGGCTGGAGTCTTGTCACTTCATTAACGAGTGGACAAGAACTGCTCAGGATTCTTTGGACGCCTTGGTTTATGCTCACCATGAAATAGAGCTGCTTGAGAAATTATGGAAATATATAAATGCCAACCATTCCTCAGTGAGGGAAACTGAAGGGAACCAGCTGTGCTAGTAGATGTTTTCTAAAATGGATGGAGAAGCACTCCCATTCCTCTTGCTATTCCCCTTCACCGGCACCGCAGCCTCCTGGAGGCAAACACCTCTGGAGGGTTTCTAGCAGCCTTTCCAAAAAGACTGTGTTCTTTGTACCTTTTCCAGGGCATAAATCACAAGCTGTTGATCAACAACAACAACAAAAAAAGACAGACATGGTTTTTGTTTTGCTTTAAACAACAAAACTCTAAGTGCCTTCTGTTTCTTGTTTGGCCGAAATGTACCTCTTCAAGGGAAAAAAACTCAACACAAGTCCCCAGGGTGTGTGCAAAGGGGCACTTCACTGAAGTCACTGCACAACACGCATCAGATGTGGCAATATCAACCACGTAAGACGTATTGTCCTGTTTTTCAGCTGTGTGAATCATACGATTCCAATCTTCCAGCACACAGGATGTCAACTTCCATTCCCAATTTCACTAATCACACAATTATAAATAAACCAAGGTGAATGGGGCGAGTATAAAACAGACAAAACTCTCGATGCCATGACATAAAACAGACTGTGTACTTTGAACATACCATCATTAGTACTAGAGGCAGAAGAGGGGAAGCAAAAAAGGACATGGATAATGGAAGTTTGTTTACAGTACTAGATTTCGGTCTGAAACATAAGGAGAGAGTAACTCACCTTCTAAAATAAGAACTTCCTTTAAAAGTAAAAATGAGGATGTGCTAATCAAATGCTATTTTATATAATTAATTCATAAGAATAGCAACTACCACAAGAATCTCTTCTAATTGTCTTTTAATTGGATTTCTAAATCAAATTCTCTGCAGCCATTATATTTCTTTCCTCAAAACCGTCTTATAAAACCTATTACTTAACTAAGAAAACCACCTTGAGTTATTTGAGGTATATATACTTTCTTTGTTAATTTTTTTTTAAGTCTTCTCACATTGTCCAAGATTTATTGCCATCTGCTATGCCAACGTGACCTGCCAGGCATACCACAAGATTTCACAGGGCAGCACTCACCAGGGCAGGGTTCAGCATCGCGCAAATTCGTATCGAATGACGTGAACCATGTAATACCGTAGCAATGTGCCTCGCTGGCGCTTCAAGTACTGATTTCCCTACTTCCCAGAACTACAGTTCTTCCAGGAAAAACAAAACAAGCAAAAAAATCCTAATAAAAATACAAAGAGCTGTTTGATAATGAGAAAAGGAGACTGTGATAGTAGGGGACAAGGGAGCAGCGCAGGCACGGAGGCACTCCCGTGCCTATGTGCACTTGTTGGAAGGCAGTCCCACCAGCCCTCCAGCTGCCACCACGCTTACAAACTCTGCTTTTTAAACAAAGGGATTTTCTACAGATGGCCCCAAAAGTGCTAAGCTGACCAGTACCTGAGGAGCTCCCCAGCAGCTTTCTTTCTGCAGCACAGGGTGAAGGCCGCGTCAGTCATTTATAACTCAAGCTTTCCTTTACCTGTTGCCACCGTTCACTCAAGAAAAAAAATGGTAGGAAGAGAGAGGGGCTTCTGAGAGGTAAGTACTAAAGAAAAGGGGAAAGAATACCAGTGATGATGTAGTACTGAAGAGAGAAGAGAAGAGAAAGTAAAGAGCCAAAATGGAGAGACAGAAAGAAATGACAGCAAAAATAAAGCTATGGAGCAATACAGAGAAACTTGAAGAGAAAGAGTAAGGCAGCACCACCAACACCAGAAAGATTTTCCAACAGAATTCACTACTAGGAAAGCAGCACAAGAAAGCAGTTCACAAATTTCTAGCATTTGTTAATGTTAAGCCATCTAGATAAGGCTTAACAAGAAAAAACACACATTAGACAGACTCAAGAACGTAAAAGCATTACTAGTTTTCCTGGCAGAATTTTAAAAAAGAGGGGGGTGGGAGGGAGATGCTTATGGGGGAGCTCTATGATGATGAAGATGACAAGAATGAAGATGAATGCCACCACCACCACCACTCAGGGCAGCTCGGCCCAGCCAGGTGAGCACAGAACACCACGCACCACTACTGCCACTTCTCCCCACAAACAGCAGAGTAGTGAATGAGGCAAGAACCTGACAGCCGTGGCAATGTCTGGAGACCCAGCTTCAGCCTTGTATGTCCCGACTCAACATCATCTCTCTTGGCAGCAAATTTCCAGAGTATTTTCATAGCTATTTCTAGGAGCAAGATGACATGTTTGATGAACTAACAAGACTTATTTCCAGTAAGAATTCCCACATTTCTCAAATACGAAAGGCTAAAGCAAGCTGAATGTATCACTGCACGCTTCCCAGCACAGGCTTGATCCTGTGCAGTAACCAACTGCTATATGTAAAAACCAAGCCATTTATTTATATGATAAATAAACATGTTGCCTGAGACTTCAACATTGGAAAAGTCCATGTGCAATAATTTCCTCTGTTGTACTGGCAATAAATATATTTTGTTACTACTCGCACAACATCGACTATGCTTCCCTTTAAACCAATATGTGAGAAAAGCAGAACTGCAAACATGTAGGACCTAATAAAGGATGCTAACTTCCCCAGAATACCCAGTTCCACATATATCTTCAGCCCATCACACACAGAACATTTCTCCCAAAGAGTCACAAAATAAAACAGCCTCAGACTGAAGCCCAACTTGGCAAAACTGTTATTTGGGAACAGCCTGTTACAGTATTTCTCTGCAAATGTTGGAAAAGCTTTTTTGCAAATAGTGAATGTCCAAAGTGGAAAGTAATATTAAAGTAATATTAAAAACTTTTGGTCTGTCTTCTCACTTTCTTCTCCTCTTTATCCTCTGACTTCAGTCCCATCTGTGCATCTCTCACTCAGAGCACAGGTGCAAAACAGACCAAGAATCACACTAAGACATTTCACCTGCTCTTTATGCCAAGTGCCTGCAGGCAGGCTGCTGCCTGGTCGACGTGCACACATTGTACAGTAACAATTTTTCTCAAACCACGAACGGCACTGAGATGATCTATCCAACATACAGCCATACAGTAACTCCTTGTACCTCTTCTGAAGGAAATACCTCACGGGCATTTCAAAAACTTGCTGCTACATCCGCAAAAACTCCACACTGAATACTTCCAAAATATTCTGAGGTCTGCAAAAAGGCATTCTGTTCTTGGGCTAAAGAACAGCCTGCGTTTGTAACAGCAGGCAGGCTGCGCCACGCTCCCTCAGGGAATGCCTGACGGAGAGTGGGCACCTGGCACCGCAGAGGCAAGCTGGGGTGATGGACCCTCCAACCACAACAACCACTCAACCCACCAGCCGTGTTCCCAGCTCAGGAGCCTCTTCCTCCCTCAAAAGATCAGGTATCAGTGCACAAAATGTTTCTGCTGGAATCCACAGGTTTTGTTTTATGTGTATTTCATCCATCCTTAATTAAGTTTAAAAAAAAATTTTAAAAATCACAACACACAACTTTTTAAGTCAAAAAAGTGTTTTAATAGTACTTTATTATAAATCCTGCTTCCTTCAACAGACTGACACCTCTGTTCCTAAGAGTACTTCTACACTAAGAGTACTTCTACTCATGAGGACTTACCTGCACGCAGGAAAAAACTAACAAACAAAATCTCAACTCTATTTCTACCTTTATGCAGCTACTGTACTTCCCATGCGGTGTAAAGCAGCCGAGTGCTATTCCACCCATTTAAGAGCCATGCAAACACATTCAGAGGCTCACAAGCGCATCCCTGTGCGTTTGCCAAGCTCTGTACCGCGGCAGGTTGAATGAGGAGACGCCAGCACGAGTTTGCACCGGCACATACGTACGCTCGCTGCCTAAGCCAAGCGCACTGCCGAGGCTTCAGCAGGGCGGGAGGGCCGCCGAGGGGCCAGCCCCTCTGGGGAGCCCCGCTGCCCCGGATCCCCCCGGTTCTCCCCGTCCCGCCCCGCCGGGACACTCACTGTGCGGGTCGCTCTTTTCGCGGACGCCGTCCACCCTGCCGTCGGGGTTGATGCGCAGGAAGAAGCCGCCGTTCTTGCAGTAGAGCCGTTTCGGGTCCTTGAAGTGCCCGGGGGGGAAGGCACCGCTGCCCCCGTCGTCGGGCAGGGCCGGCAGCGTAGTGATGCTCCCCGCTGCCGCCATGCGCCGGGCCCCGCCGCCGCCGCCGCGTCCTCCTCCTCCCCGCCGCCCCGGGCCCCCGCCGCCCGCCGCCGCCAGCGCCGGGCGGCCTCGGCCCCTACCGCGGCCGTCCAGCCTCGCCTCGCGTCGTCGCCGCCCGCCCGGCCCCGCTACCCGGCGCAGCCGAGAGTGCGCTCCCGTCCCGTCCGCGGGAGCTGCGCAACGGCGCTGCCGGCCGGCGGGAGGAGGAGAAGGGCGGCGAAAGCCGAGCACGCCGCGGACGGGCTCCCCGGCGGCACCGGGCTGCCCCCGCCACCGCCCCGCCCCCGACCGCCCCCGCTCCGCGCTCGGGGGCCGCTGCGGGCCGGGGAGGCGGTGGCGGAGCCCAACGGACTTTCCCCGGCGCGGGCCGAGGGGCAGAGCGGGGCCGGCAGCGGGTCCCGGGGCCAGGCCAGGCTGTCCCGGCAGCGGGGCCGGGTATCCCCGGCCTGAACCGCCAGGCTCTGCTGGGCTATTGCGGCAGCGGGACAGCGCAAACCTGCCAGAGTCAGGGCCGGGCGTCTCCTCCACTGGCTTTATCAAGAAACGACGGGAGAGTTGTTCTAAACCAGAAGTTGTTACATGGCCTCTCTGTCCTATTAAATCGTTTAAATCACGGTATGATAAAGCATGTGTTGACCTGTTGAAATTCACACAGCAACAATTTCACAGAATCACAGAGTGGTGGGGGTTGGAAGGGACCTCAGGAGATCATCCAGTCCAACCCCCCTGCCAGAGCAGGTTCACCTAGAGCAGGTTGCACAGGAAAGTGTCCAGGCCGGTCTGGAACCTCTCCAGAGATGGAGACTCCACAGCCTCTCTGGGCAGCCTGGCCCAGTGCTCTGGCACCCTCACAGTAAAGAAGATTTTCCTTAAGTTTCTCGGGAACTTCTGGTGTTCCTGTTTTTGCCCATTGCCCCTTGTCCTGTCACCAGGCACCACCAAAAAGAGCCCGGCCCCATCCATTTGGCCCCCACATTTCAGGTATTTATAGACATTGATAAGATCCTCTCTCAGTCTTCTCCAGGCTGAAGGAGAAGAGAAGAATTTCACTTCTGTGCATTTATCAGAGAGAAACTAGTTCTGATCCCATTCATCTGATCTACTGGCACCTACAAAGAGCAACAGGAGAGACCTTTGGCACCAGCCTTCTAACAACACTGCTCGTATTTCTGAAACACACATGTACGCAGTTTATAAAGCATATGGACCCATCAAATACATTTTCCACTTGAGGATGACAACAAAACAAGATGAAGAGGTTCATTTCCAAGCCCATGCTTTGTGCCCCAAATCTCCTGTCTAGCAGCAGGCTGATCATGCCTGTACCTGGGGAAGTTTCCCCAACATTAAAGGCAGCAGGAGCAGCCCCAGACAATCCCAACCAGGAGAGCTCACACTGGCTGCTCTGTTCATTTCACAGAGCCAACACACAGCAACCCACACAAAGAAACAAACACCACGGCCAGACACGCTGCCCGGCATACACAATTTGTAATACTCTTTTTGTGAGCACATATTTATCGACGGTCAACTTCCCTTCCCAACTCTGGCCCCTCGCAAACCATAAATTGTAATTCTTTACCAGAATCGGTGACAATTACGCTGCTTCCCACACCCTCACTCCAGAGGCTTAATCATGATGAATGGAGCAGGCAGAGCACGGCGCGGCCCAGGGCAGGCGCAGGTTCACCCCCGTGTCAGCCAGACACCCCCTCGCAGCGCCGCAGGCACGGCCAAGCGTCACGCGCTTGCCGAAATTCTCCACGCGTGGAGATTTCAGCCCCATCGCTCATGAGCATCCACCCCCTCTCCTTACGTTCTCCAGCTTCTTGCCACCCATCCACTTCATGACACTTTCTGCTATTTCTCCTGAAAATCCCACTGTTACTGCTGTACCTGAGAGTTTCGGACAGTCACAGCCAACAGCCAACACCCTCCTCATTTCCTCTTCTTCGGCAACAGAAGCTGCGTTCAAGGCATTTTGTGTCCTTGCACTATAGAGTCTTCCAAAGTCCTTGCCTCCTTCTTGGAAGGTAGATGAAGGGAAGATGGAGCTCGATTCAGAAGGAAGAAGGGAATGGGTGACAATGTCATTCTTAAATCTGTA
Source organism: Caprimulgus europaeus (assembly GCA_907165065.1). The sequence goes on along the minus strand of OU015526.1, from coordinate 76,136,385 downwards.
AGAAGTAACTACAAAACCCAAACAGCTTTTCTAACGACTAAACATCCATAGTTTCACTCAACTGTTTCTTGTAACTCTGCCTTCCCCTGATAATCCTCAGAGTTTTCTGAGCCCTGGCCCCTATGATGCAGCCCAACCCAGTGGTGGCAGGGTGGGCAAGGCAAAAGGCTCAAATTCTTTATCAAATTATCTTTTTAAACACTTGTGCAGCTCTAAGTGGCTACCAGGAAAATTATGGGGCTTGAGAGCTCTTTAGAATCTTGTGACTGGGGCTTGTATCTGTGGGGCCTGGAAATAAAAGACAACAGAGCTGAAATGGAAGGTCATATTCCCTAAGCTATCTTGCACTCACCTCAGCATCTGCCAATTTGCTTTATTTTTTTTTAATATATTTTCCATTCTCTTCTTCAAATGGAAAACATACTAGTTTTTAATTTCTCCATTCCACTTTCTTCTGCACTCCAGCCTTTTAATATGGTCATTAATATTCCTCTTCACATTGACTAAGGCAATTTTGGCAGTAGCATTTTCCTTTCTTGTGGCCTCGACCACGTTATCCCCACCACCACCCTTCCTCAACTCAGATCTTGTGCACAATTACACCCATACAGCTACTTCCTCTCCACCCAAACCATTAATTATCCCTGCTTCCAACCCCCTTCCTAAGCTTTCTCTTGGCCTGCTTAAAACATACTCCATGTTAAAATGCCTTAAACGCTACCTTCCTTCTACTTCAAAAATAAACCTGAGAGACCGACTCTCTAACCCGTTCCATTTATCTAAATTACCTGCCTTCTTGTGTTTCTCTCGCATTGGTTTGTAACCAGCTAGATTTTTTTAATAGAATCATAGAATATCTCAAGTGGCAAGGGACTCATAAGGATCATCAAGTCCAGCTCCCTGCTCCTCACAGGAATAGCTTACCTTTTAAGAGAGAATAATCTTTTTTTATCCAGTGTTGCTCTCGTGTTTAGGGGTTACACTGAACACAAGGCACTTCTTAAACAAGACAGATGCTCCATTCCAATGGTACATAACTGTGGCCCATTTGTGTGACCAAACATTGGCTTTATTCAATATAAAGTGCTTACATTTCCAGAGACCCTCAGTAGCATAGTACTCAGAACATCTGAAAAACAAAAACAAACTTAAATTATATTGTTAGTCTGGTTAAAACCTTGAAAAATGCAGGAGTAATTTTTGAGATATTTCAAATGAAGAGTAACAAACTCCATCAGCTTTTAATTTTTAATCCAAAGTGCAAGAATCCAGCCTACAACTTTCCCAGACTTTCCAGCAGTTACTACGACAAATCCTGCCATAACAACAAGCCTGTAAAATTTCAATCCCCTTTCACGAGAGCTGCTTTTAGAGGGGTTTCAGCCATACATCTTCAACAGTTTGCTAGGACTACGTGTCCACAGTGTGTGTGGTCACACAAGTACCAAGAAGATGGTGTTTGAAAAGCATGCTAAAGTAATCTGCACAAGACCTGATTTACTGTAAAATTAAAACAAAACCAAAAAAGCCCTCACTTTTGAAAAGCAATTAAAACTACAAGAAAGCAAAGACACACAGGAACACCTCAGCTCATCCATCTTCCCACCTTTAAGACATATCAGCAGGTGGTTTGTATCACTATGACAGCAGGAAATGCTTCCAACTCTTAGAAATGTATCATCAGCCCCAGACCTCCTGTCCATCACAGCACTTCTTGATTCTCTGGGTTTCTTGGCTTCCCAATCCCCCTCTGGTGCATATCCAAGGAATGATTAGCCAAAAAGAGATGGATGAGCTCTGTCTCTTTTGAAGTTTTTCCTGTGTTGTCTAGCGCTCAGCTAGCAGTGGAAAAAACATCCCTCACTTCACCAGCACGTACCAGTGCTGAATGTCTCCCACCCAATTCTCAAGACATTCACTCATCAAAGGCAACATCCTCCGCAGAGTTTGACACTGGTGGCCAAATCTGTGAGCACCTCTGACTCCAGCGTTACGCTACCACATGGTCTGGCCCTCGCTTTATAGGAATGCAGGAGCTGCCAGACAGCTGGTGACAGCCCACCGGGGAGTGCCAGGTCTCGGCCGGAGCAGGGAACAGCCTCCGCGCCGCCTGGCCACGCGCAGTGCCTCCGTAAGCCTCACGCTCCCCACATCATCAGTCTGTATCAATGTTGTACCACACACCCTCTCCTGAATCTCAAGAACGCAGCGATAAGAGACCTTACATACAGCCAAGATTTAGCTAGACTTCTTGACAGTGGGCTGCACTTCTAATTCAGTCTTACTTGGTAAATCCTTAGCATTAGAGAAGGCTGTTTGCTTCTTCCCCCAAATAACCCTGCAGGAAGATGGGACTGGCAAAGCAAGAGGAAGGCAATTTTGTATAGAAGAGGGTTGTACTAGGATCAGAAAGGGGAAAGAGCATTCTTTTTCTCTCTCTCTCTCTCTCTCTCTTTTTTCTCACTTTCTACAATTCCCTGTTCCAGATGTCTCCCCCAGCTTAGAAAAATAAATCACAAAAAATATGCATGATGTAGATGACCCAGGAATAAATCCACCTCAGTGCTCCCTCCAAGGGGAAGATAACCTTAATGTGACAGAACAGCTTTTGTACAGGCAGTCCAGGCAGACATCTGGAGAGATGAAATATAGCAAGTGCCTTAATCTTTTAGTGAATTATTTGTTTTTGAGATAACACACTTCTGGGGAAAAAATTACTACTTAACTTTAAATATATTCTTTCCTTCAAAGTCTGAGTATGAGCTAAAGAATTCAGTAGCAATTTATTTCCCAGAATTCTTAGTTCTTTCACCATCAACAGCTGATATTTATATTTGGGGTCTATATTCATATGATCACTCAGGAGTTTAAATGCATGCTTCATCTGTTTTGTATGATGGAAGCATACAGCCACAAATGTGTCTATAACAGACCGGATTTTTCTTCTAAATGCTAATTACCATAGAAAGCAGTCTAATTTTTTGCTCACTTACTTTTGCAAGTGCAGTTTATGAGAAAAAGGTTCAGTATTTTAAGTACATATGCATATTATTAAGTTCCTGAGAAAGTCTTCATGCATGACCACTTTTTAAAAAAATCTGTAACAGAAGTTCAGATTTTTGTTTACCTTTCTGATGACTTTACGACACTTCACTGAGTTTTGGGGTTTTTTTAAACAGGAGCTTATTTCTTCCCTCTTTATCTTTTTTTCTGGTACAAATAGTAGAAAGAAATCACATCAATTATGAACCTCCATTCCAGTTCAGAAGAGTACTTTATTCCTGTAAAGCACCAATGGACTCTTGTTTATGTCTTTCTAAAGTAAAATTTTCTGAATATATGCTTAATCTGAATGTGACCACAGATGGCCAAAGCTTTGTTTTGGGTTGTCTTTCCGAATGGTTTATGTTGGAAACATAACAGCCCAGGATGGCTGAAGATAAGAGAACTAACAATCCAGTGAGGCTTAAATTGGAAGAAAATCAAATTTATTATGGTCCAAAATGATTGCACTTGGAAAAAGAACTGAACTGTCTAGAAGCAGTGACAGCTGTTGCAGATATAAGAGATCTAGTAGTGACCTCAACTTATGAGAAATAAGAAAGAGTGTTCTAAGTACAAATATTTATGGAGGTTAGAGTTCAGAATTAGTGAAATAGTCACTCCCCCTCTCTCTGATGTATATACAAACACATATACACACTCTCTCTCTGTATCCACATTATATAGAGTAATATATATAAATTATCAGAATTACTCCACGCTAAGAAAATAAACAATGCCAATATAAAGATTGTTCATACTAATGAACAAAGACAATTTAAAAAATACTCTGAAATCAAACATCATGAACTCAAAGAATTTGAGTTAATACTGGATTTCAAAGAAATCCAAATTTATTAAAGGAAGAGGTTCCTTAGTGGGAACAACCATAAAACCACATCTCTTTCTCACAGCACTGCATTGTAAGATCATGATTTAGCTATCTATCTCTCCTGACCCCACACCACTGGAAGGGCAGTGGCTGAAAAGGTCAGTGGTCCAGCTGTCCTTCCTATGTCCAGGACAGCGGTGGCTGAGCTGCCCCAGCATGGGTTCTGCGTCAAGGCAGTTTAAAGACCTTTGCATTACGTCAGGAGTCCTGTCACTTGTCCCAGAGTAACATATCCCCTGCTCATGACTCAAGACACATTACAGTTTCATTACATCACTACAGGGTAAAGCAGTTGCTCTTGCACTGGAAATGCTTGGGCACACGTTCAGAGATAATTGGGAGATCTTTTTCCCCATAGTGGGGGAAAATCGGTGCTTGTGAGGCTGATACAAAAAACCACAGCCGATGTCTGTCTGTCTTGTCATCATTTAAGAAACCTATTAACACATTTCAGCAGAGCACAGGCAAACATTTAAGTGGATCTTCACATAAACACACAATAGCTGGGGTTGGAAGGCACCTCTGAAGATCATCTGGTCCACCCCTCTGCTCAAGCAGGGCCACCTGGAGCCAGCTGCAACAAGCGTATTTGCAACACTTCTAACAGTTTTAACTCTAAACACTTCCACATCAACTACAGACCACTCTGGATCAAAAATTGTCCCTCTCACTGTGTTATGCTGCCCAGCAAGTGATCAGGAAATAGTGGGAGATCTGTTGCAGATTCTTCTTTATCCTCTTTTAAATTAGGTTCTTTTATAATAAAGGTCTTAAGATTCATAATTTCCATATGGGCTAATTCTGGAGAATGCTAACTTACATTCACAGGACTGCAGTTAGAAATTGAAATATAGGTGGAGATGAGGAAAATACTCTTTCCATTCACTGGTATGTTATAGAACAAGGCCAAACTAACTTCATGGAGGAATATAGCAAAGACAGACTATTCCCAAGGAACAGGAGTTACCACATCATGCAGCTTTCATCATTTCACATTGAAGGGCAAGGAGAGATGAGATCAGCGAGATGTTACAAAGAAAAAAAATATGTTCTTTTACTACATCATTAATTTCATTTCTACCAGTTGCTCAACCAAAATCTTGCTCTGCATTATTTCTGTAGAATATATTAGCTGGTAGGTAGAAAACAGCAAGAATAAAAAGAAACCCAAACCCCTCTCTCTTGGTAACAATCTGTACTGATAGTGTTCCAGAAGAAATGTCACAACAACTCTCCCGTTTGTTTTCTCTTTGTTTCAGGACGGTTTCCATGGATCCCCAAACCTAGGCCCCACTGAAGGGTTCCCCAGAGCATAACGCCATGTAGTGGCAGGTCACAGCCCAAGCATCACAAGCAGAACACAAACAGAATTCTAGTAGCACTTCAGCACATTAAAGCTCTTGCAAATACAGTTTACTGTTCAGGAGACCAGCACACCAGTATTTGAGAAAGGAGAGACAGACTCTGGAACGCTATTAGAAGTGCAAATAAATCATGCAGTCCCTTGTGCTACATTAGCTTTTAGTTCTAGGGAGGGAGAACTATCCCAAATGAGTTTGAGGCAGCATTTAGTGCTGGGGTGGATATAGTTATTATTGCTTCACCACACCCCAATGCATCCATCCATGCAACAACTAGCTTAGGTGAAACGCTTTCTGCAATTCTCCCTTTTCCAGCTATGAAATCATTCCTCTGTGTCTTGAAGTTTACCATTATGGCACACAAACCTATACCTCCTACAAGATCTGCACTTAGAAGTACTGTAAGTACAACTCCAGCCAACTGGCTCTTGTGAAATCTTGTTTGTTTCTTGGAGAGACGCTTAGCGCATTTCTTCGTGGTAGTTTAAGAAACTGTAATCTGCTGTCCACATGCCAAAACAGAATTTATTTTCTGCCAAAAAATTACTTTCCCAACACTGTCCAGGCTATTAGCTCAAACCTGACCTACAACAATTAACTTCCAAGCATCTGGGAGGTTAAATTGCTCGGTCATTTGTCTTTTTCTATGTAAAAGCAATACTCATTACACTATTGAGTTTATATTAATTTTTCCCCCTCAGGAAATAAAAAGAGAATTAATGCCCACATAAACCACTTTGCTACACCCTCATTAGTTTTATCTAGTGTGGTCTTCCACCAAACACTTGACAGAAATTTTGTGAGAATATGACCATCTTTGAAAGCAACCTGAAGAGTGAAAAGTTTGTATGTTGCTATATAGTCCTTATCCCAGTGACAGTAAATTGATATGCAAATAGATTTTGCTTTTTTGCTGCTAATCAAATACTTAAGTAAAGACATCACTGCTTAACAGACACGACAGCAGATCATCTGGAAAGTGGAAGGAGAAGGACCTGCTCATACTTTACTGGCTTCATGTTAATTTTCTCTGTAGAAGCTGTATTACCTGCTCAAAGAACCACCAGTGAACACTAACGGAGAAGTTTGCTGGGACATTAAGGTGGCCAGCTACTGACCTCTGCCTTGTTCAACTGCAGCCATGAACTCCAGCCATGTCATACTTCAGACGGCATTTGGGAAAACATCTCTACAGACCCCTGTACCATTACAACAACATGCAAGAAAAGCTAGTTCTACCTTAAAGAGAATGCTGAAGGTGCAAACTGCAAGCAACAGAGGCTTCAGGGTGAAAAGCAAGAGTTACAGGTGCCAGATACAAGTCTGAGTGTTTGCTCCAAAGCCTCAGTGGTCTCTTAATGTTAACCTGCCCAAATCTAAAACTTGAAAATTCCTTATGGATACCCTAAGGGGGCTGTCAGCTGGTAATGGAGTAAAGCTGGACCCACTAGCTTTGTCACAGGCCACAATAACTCTGTGACATGAACAGTAAAAGGTTGTCCCTTGCCACATTGAGCAGCAGTAGTAGGGGTCAGTGTACACATGTTATCAGTGGAATTGAGAGTCTTCTGACAGCAGACAAGGGAAAGGCTGTGTAATCCTCTCTAGACCCAGGAATGAAAACCAGGAGGACACTGAAATAGGCACAGACTCATCTTCCTTTCTCTTGTCTGCCCCACCCTCCACCCCCAGCCTGTCTCGTCTCCTCATCCTTTGTCCCCACCCTGTTCTTTTCCCTTCCCCTGCTCCCAGGCACAGGTTTCTAGCCTGTTTCTAAATCTTTCCTCAGCTCCTCATGCCAAGCTCTGTCCTCTGGACTACTTTCCCTTGTATCTCACTATGGCTTCTAGCCATGTGCTCCATAGCTGGGTTTCCTTTCCCCACTGCTTAATCCCTGCCTTCTTTCTTGAAGTTCAAAGCCCATGTTCTCATTCCCCAGACAATCCTCATAGCTTAGTTTTTCCAAAGACTTTTTTATTTGCCTTTCCCCTAGCACTTTCCCTCCTCACAGTCATTCCCAGCTCCCCATTTCACTCTCCTTGCAGGGCAGTAGCCTCCGGTCCCATCAGATTGCCCATCACCATCACACTGGCACGCCTGCCTATGAACAACAGGTAATGCTGGACAATCTCCAGCCAGCTCTGCTGGGGGCCCTGCTCCTCAGGCCACCCCTCAGCTCTTGCTTCCCAGAGCAAACCAGCCCAGGGGACCCAACACCACCCCGTGCTGTCACATCACTTCAGTCCCCACTGTCCCCAGAACATGAAGGAGGGGTAGAGGAAAAGGGAGGCTGCTTTGAACTGCTTGGTACCTCCCTCTCAACTATTCTCCAGCCCTTTGGTATAAAAATTCTAATTGAGGCTGTTTTGAAGCATCTGGACAAGTTTAATGGTTACAACAAAACCAGTCACAAGGCTTCCTCTAAAATTTGTGGAATTAGATGAAATTTTAACTGATCAAGTTTCAAGTTTGCATGAATTCCTGGCTGAAAAACTGAAATTATTTTAAAAACTCATACAACTCATCACAAAACTCTTCCTTCTTCTCTAAAGAAGATGCTATTACCTAGATTACCTCAGCAGCTGCAACCAGTCACAAACTTGTACAATGTCTAGGAGAGCTTCACTGCAGGGAAAAATAACAAAAATATATGTGGCTGACTCTATTGACATAAATATGAAGGGCTTTCATTCTGACTCATCACACACCTTGAGTCATTTCACTGAAGTCAACAAGTAACTTGTAAAAACAACAAACAACTCAGTAAGCAAATAATGATAAAATTCTTTCCCTTAAAGACTAGCAAGTCAAATTCATTGCAATTAATTATATTAAGGAATTAAATGAAATCAAAGTGGCTGGCTAGCATTTTTAGTGCATATGTTTGCATGCATATATTATCCATGTAAGCATGCATATAACTGAGTGCTCAGAAGTCTATTCCATAGAATTCACTGGCATCCTGGCCAAGACAAATGCTGGATTTTAGCTGTTATTTCCATTCATAACTGAATTGCAATTTTTCAGACAGAATAATCTCAGATTTTCATATTAAAATGACAGCAGTTTATGAATCAATTTATGGGCTTTGTCATCTAATGATTCATTTCTTTTATAAAGACCAAATCAATATCGATGATTCCTTTCATTGAGTTACACATCACATTTTATGTCAGTTCCTCCATATGAAATTGGGCTTTTCTTTTGATAATTTCTTCCCCATTGTTGCATTTCCCACTGTTGTTGTTGGAATATAAACAAATAAGGACACTCACCTCAAAGGTATTAGCCTTTTCTTATGACATCAGTGTGTAGGCTGTGCAAAATCGAGGCACCAGTTAGTCACTCGCACCATCTGTGTGGGCCTGGAGAAAGCAAAATGTAATCTGTCATGTGGTGTGCTTTGTACAAAACAGCAACAATCCGTATTCAGCTGCACAGATGAAATGGATCCCTTGAGGAGCTTGGGTCTGCCAGAGCGTGCGCGTGTGGGTGTCGGCTGCTGGGGGTCAGCTCTTCATAACGCAACAAGGGAAAACTTTCTGTTTGTGTGGACAAGAGCTGTGAGGCTGGTGGCAGTCAGTCAGTTTCACAGACTGGAGTTTGCTAGCCAAACTGTGCTGGTATGAAGTAGCACTTTAAAATTTCAGAGCCAACATCCTTTCTCATTTTTACTGACGTAAGAAAATTTGCTCTGGGATGATGTGAATACAAGAAAGGAGAAAGTGATGCAATCCTTACTTTTCGTTTTTCATTTCCCACAGGAGTAAACCCATTGTCTTCCCTGGCCTCTCTGAAGCTACCACGATATCGCTCCTCAAAGCGGGGAAGGCAGTGGTCTACCATGCAGAGGAAAAGGCCAGATGCATAGTTATCAGGTCTACCAAAGCTTCCCTGCATAGCAGCATGCAGGATGTGCAGAGGATATATCCCCAGGCTACCTCACCTATTTCACTGGAAGTTATGACGACGTTACTTTTTACTCACGCTCTTTGAATAGCGCTGACTTCTTTGGCAGTCATCTCTAGATTTTCTTTTTAGTGCACACAGATAACAATTACATGAAGGTACAGCAATAGTTTTACCTACAGGACTTGCACTTTCCTAACAAAAGTACCCAAAAGCCTTTGTGGCCCTACATCAATTTACTTCAGCTTGTGCTGAACAGAATTCCTGTCATATGTATTTTCACTCAATAGGTGTCTTGTCACAATCCCTGCCATTGCAGATACTCTAAGACGATACTGATGCCATGCCTATGACTTCCTTTTTATAAAGGATATATGTGGAGATTACTTTCAAGGATGATTTCTTATTCCAATCTCCTTTTTGCAGTGGTACCAAGCAGCCTAAATGGCATTATTAGTTGCTGAGCAGTGGTTCTCCTTTCTTCTTTATATACTACTTGCTACTTTTTTTTTTAATGTAAAGAACACCAATACTTATTTTCAAATTAAGAATATGATCTCATGCAGAAATTTATTATTAAGCATTGGTATTTTTTATGGAACACTGTTGGTTTTGGGTTTTTTTTCCTAGTGGCTAGTTTCACCACAGAGAGACAGATGAGCATACTTTTCCCAGCTGTGGCTGGGAAATGGAGAACAGAACTAGCAGCAGAGCTCTGTGATCTTTAGCAATCAAAAGACTGTGAAATTCTGAGGGAGGAGGAATGCAGTCTGTAGTCTCATCCCAACAATCACCAGAAGGGGAAGACCAAGCTTTCTCCTGTATTGGACAGTTGTTAAAAACAAAAAAAATTGAACCTGCTGCTGAGTACAATCCAAAGACATTTGGTTAGGAAAGCCAGAAAAGAGCCTTTCCATATCCTTTCCTTATGCTTTTTCTGTAAGCACTAGAGCCAACCCTTTTCATGTTTTGCTGCACCTAATAGCATGTGCTTTTGTAATCTGGTTTCTAGAAGTGTCCATGCTCTGTAAGGCAAACAGGTAAGAGTTACAAATATCATAACAAAACTCTCAGGAGCTAGGGGTAGGAGAGCAGGAAGAAGTGGAAAATGCAATATACTGCCAGTGCATAGAGTTACATTAACAATCTAACAAATTAAGCAATTAGTTCAACTTCTTGAACTAACTTGATGCTATTCTTAGTGCAGCCCAGCCAGTGTGCCACACAACTGGTGTTTTCATGAGGCAATTGGACCTATTTGGGAGCTCTGTTTAAAACTTTTTTCAAGCTTAGGGGATAACTGTAAGTAAATTCACTTCACTGGAGTTGTTAGCTTGATAACAAGCCTCTTTAAATCAAACTTTTTCTGTCATTCTTCCTTACATTCTTACCTTTAATACCTTAAGCATAACTTTGTAGAGATATTGGTATTTTAGGGTATCTCCATTTTGCCTACCATTTTTAAACAGCTGATTCCCAGACATCTCCCATGCTCTCCATGTTAAGTGCCAATAAAGCATCTCAGCACTTTAAAACTGGAGTCAGTTCAGGCCTTGATCCAAATCTCTTAAAAATCTATTGGACTCTTTCAACTGATCATTGTAGCCATTGGTTTAAAGACATTCCCAGTCAGTTCTGCTGGAAGTCCTAGCCCTGAGGCACATATGCATCACATATGTGAAACTGCTTGATTCTAGGACGTGCAGTAAGGACAGCTGAGTAAAGATGTGACAGAAATACTGATTAAGTGATTTGTGTTAAAAAAAAATAGTCAGCATGATATGTAGCTTTACCCAGTTATTTTTTTAAGCAATTCTACTTAGCAGATGGAATTAATCTCTCTGAAAACAGGAAGAAGAAGATGCCCCTGAAATTTTATGAAGGGGTGAACAAACACATTTTGGCCGCCACATGCCCAGTACACAACACCAAATTCCTAGTAGCCTAGGAAAAAAGGTGTGACATGCATGTTACTGTATCACATGTTGGGAGGTGACAGAGGTGAATAGTTTTGGTTGTTAAAATTAGTATTGCAGGCTACCTTTGTTCTTCCATTCACATACAAAATAGATCAGCACCGAACAATCTCTATTTTTATTTCAGTTTCTTTATGTCAACTTTGTGTACTGTCTTTAAAAAAAAAAAATATATATAGATATATATATATATATATTATGATGCTTGGTTTACTTGATTTACATGTGGGATAATTGAAAACACAATTACATTACCTCTCAGACACAAAGCTTTTTTCCAGGATGTTTACATGTAAGAAAGGCAAATCATGCTGTAAGCAATGAGATGAAAAGACTGGAACAAACTGTATGCAGACTAGATGGAACTGGCCAGAATTCAGATGTGGTACCAATGAGTATAAACAGAGGTCCATTTGCTTACCTCATGTCTGAATTTGATCTATTGATCTTGGCATATGAAAAGCAGTGGTACTGTGAGTAATTTAGCTGTACTTCCTGCTCTGCTGTAGTTAACTACACTGTTATTAACTTCAACCTGCACAAGATCAAGTTCAGAATGGTTAAGAATTTCCCCACTTTTAAAAGCACTATCTGCAACACACTGCAAAGCATAGGGAGGGCATAGAGATCTGATCCCAACTGCCTTTAAAAGAAAAAACAAATACTGGTAAGACCTTTGCTATGAAACTTCAGTGGAATTGGGATTAAGGTGCTAGGCCACAAGAGAAAAATGACATGTAATAAAGTAACACTAAAGTTCCAGACTAGCATAAGAAAATTCTACTATAGCTTGTTTCCGGTGTTTTAAGACAGACCAACCAGAACTTGTTGAAAAACAATCCTTACAAATGTGTAGGAATATAAAACAGCATTCAGAATGAGCACAACTCAGAGGAGGGTTACACATAGCAAATATAGAAATACTTACTAGCAACAGTAATATTACACATAGCAAACGTTCCTGTTGAAATGCATGAGACCTGCTTTCTCTCACTGAAACACATGCTTTATGATTTTCAAATCAATCTATTCTCACTACAGGTGACTCGGTCATAAAGTATAATCTCACAACATTACTTTTTAAGGCAAATTATTTGTTAGAAAGAATAACAGAATAACTGTTCTTAGGCATAGTACCTAAACTTTTTCCTAAACCTGTCTCAGGATGCAGTTTCCATTTGCATGGCAGCTGTATCACTCAATAGGTTAGGGGAAAGACGCAGCCCTAACAATTCTTTTTTTTTTTAAATCTCCCTTTGGTGCACTATTGCCCTTGTTAATCTTTAATTCTCAAGTGTTAGGGAAAGAAGAGGTTTCTGACTCCAGGGACTACAGCCACAGCCCATGGAAAGGAGGAGCAAGCAGAAGTACACCCAATTCCTTCCCCAAGACAGACATCATTTTTTCAGATGAGAAATAACCTGGCACTACACAAGCCAGAAATACAAAAATTTTTAAAGTGTATGGCACAATGGAAGAAAGAGGTTAGTGCTGAGGGTAAATCCCAAATAGCTCTGCATGTTTTCCTGGATCATCTCTTATGTAAGCCCCAAAATTCAGTCTCACAACAGCCTGCTGGGAGCAGAAGGGAGTGGGACAATACCAGGCACGTGTGCGCATACACACACAGCCACCACACACACAACGCAAGAAGAATTAGCTAGTCCACTGCAAATGTCAGCCAATTTATGTAATATCCTTTTACTCAGCATTTCTTATTCACTGGGGAGTGAAAAATCTCAATAAACAGTTGCTGAAGAATTGAAAATGGGGAAGTTAGTTGGATCCATAGTCCTCCTCCGTCACTGCTGCTGTTGGCTGCTTGGTAAGTCTATATGTTACTTCATTTAAGTAGGCAGTGAACAAGCAGGCATTAATTTCATAAGAATCCCCAATGTAATTGGTGTTAACAAGTTCTAACTCTTATTAACAGCAGCTGTCATTTAAGTTGACTAAGCACAACAGCTCTGGGCTGCTGCTGTTCATGTTATCCCATGAGGCACACAGAAGACTTACTCTAGAATCCAGTTTGTCCAGAGAATAGTTTTTCAGATGGTAGAGAGCCAGAAAGTACAGATGGGATGACAGCAGTGCTAAGACCTGCTGACTTAACACACCTAGGAAACAAAGGAAGAGCTGAGCAGAGGCAGGAGAGTTTGGAGATGAGCAGACTGGACTTAAATAAATACCAATTATTTCCCCAGCCAGGCTTTTTAGGGAAGATATTGGTGGTATTCTTACACCACCTTGAAACAGGACCAAGAACCTCACCTGTTCATTGCTTCAGAATTACATATTTGTCAGATAATGACATATGAACTTTGTTGCTACACTACATTAATTTTCTATTATTATTTTTAACTTACTTTCATTTCAGAGCTCTAATTTCCTGTTCTTTTTAGGAGAGTGAGTAATAAACTGCTATGAATGCTGCAGCTTTTTTAAAAAATAGGAAGGAAAGAGGAAGAAAGCAGATTTTCTAATCACAAAACAGAAGAAATTTCAGTTAATTGCCTTATTAGTATGATCAAAATAAAGCTTACAATGTACATCAAACAGAATTCTGAAATTAAATCATATCCCTTTACAGGTATTAGAAAATCTAAGAAAAATTTCGGGTTAAAGTTCCAAAACCAAGTACAGAAATTCACAATGAAATACGTGGTCTCTATTTTTATAACGATGTCCCAAGGGAAAAACAAAACATCTCATCAGCAAGCACAAAAGCTTGAATTTTTATACTTGTTACAGTACTTATGTTTACCAGGGACAGCTTTATTGACTTGGAATGTCCACAAAAAACTGACCTGATGAGCCTTTTCTTAAAAGCCATTGGTTTATGCTCCTCTTCAAAGCACAAAATTGAGTTTTTCCTACTCAAAACATCTTTGTAACTCATTGTACATTTAGGATTATCTGCATGAGGGAGAGGATTTTTTTTTTTTAAAAAAAGGTTGCAAAAACTGTATAATGTTTGATATATTATTTTGTACCTGACTGGTCAAACCATTTTCCTGCAGCTATTTTGAACCTCCATGATAAAGTAATCTGTTTGTTCAGTCTCATGATTGATCTGATCTACATGAAGAAATTTTACTCTGTTTTGTTTTATTATAATCATCTTCCATTCTAGTGAATACTTCTGGTTTTGATGGAAAAGACAGATTTATTTATCATATGGATCTAGCCCTCTAAAACTGGAGGTAAAATTACTCTGTGAAAGATAGAGGCATGTGTAGAAAAATAAAAAATAATTCTGGTCTACATGAAAGAAAATGTTCAGCAATAATCTTAAACATTGTGTCAGCATCCATTTCATTTATTTACAACATTTAAGTTCTTTTTCTGGCTTTTCTTTTTCAGTACTAAAGTTTCCATTTGTTACTCTTGCTCCTCCTGGAAACACAGCAGTGAACAATAACATAAATTGTTATTACAAATACTTAGATTACTTTGTTGAAAGAGTATTTACCTCAAGCATGTCCCAAGAGTCGTCAGATCCAATCTGGCTTAAAGGTTCTGTCTAATATTAAATGCAAAATGTCCCTTTAGATAAAAGTAAGATAGAGAATAAGTTACTAAAAAAACCTAAAGGAAATGAAAAAAGAATTAGAAATTGTGTTATAGTTTAGCTGTAACAAGATTATGTCTCAATGTATCATAGTCAATGACCCTTTATTTAAATGAATCCAGTTGATACAAACTGAATATACCATTTTCAAGAAGAGGAGGCACATTTATGTATGGCATAAACACAGAATATCATTACATGCCATTATGTAGCATCTCTAAAATAACCAGTGACCTCCAGGCTTGCTCCAAATCCTCCTCAATTCAGTCTCTTTTGGCTGGAATATGGACTTGGGCAATGCCTGATGAGGTGTCTACTCCAAGAAACCCCACTTGTAGAGAGTCAACACTGCAGACCTGGCAGTATGCAGGAGGATAGATGGTAATTTCTAAAGCTGAGATTAATATGATCCTCTACCACAAAGAAAGAAGCAGAAGTGATGGATTTTTATTTTATTTTCAACTTGGAATTTGTTTTATTTAGAGATGTTTAATTTATAATTCTATCATGCTGGCTCAATGCTTAGTTGTGTTATGGCGCTCTGCCCAGAGATCCTCATGGATGCAGCTTTTAATAATTTCTTTGTGTTTCACAGATGGTCTGTATTTGCCTCTTGCTTTTTTTTTTTAATATTAATTGCAAGATTTTAAAATTAAAACAAAAAAACAATAACAACAGTGGAATAGTTTTAGGCTTCAAGCAGTTACTGGTCTCCAGAACTTCTTGTGGAATTGAGTTGCTTCAGATTCATGCAAAGTCTGCAACATACATATCGTATCAATCTCTAAGTATAGTCTGAAATATTAGCAATAAGAAATGCCTTCAGGATGCTGTCTGATGTAACAGTAACAGATTACCTGTTGTAACTGCAACGACTACAAAACCTCTCACAAGGAACTGCCTTGTAGCGCAGCAAATCTGTGCTGCCTTCAACATACCTGTAAGGCAATGAGCATACATTCATTATTACAATGAAGTAATAAACTCTGTTAACAAAAGATAGGTAATATGGAAAACTAGAAACACAGGAATGGGGATTTTCTCCCTGAAAGGGAAGAATGACACTACATCCTTCCCCAGAGTAGTTATTTCTGAGACTGCACAGCCCATAGGCAGATCCCTATAGGGTACACTGGCGTCCCCATAGACAATGCAGTAGTTTGAGAAGGCATAGCCAACCTCTGCTAATCAACTTCCTAAAAAAACAAACCAAATCAAGAGCAACCAAAAATTGACTCATGATATTCTACAGCCTGCTTGATATATTACTGCAGATAACGTCAGGGAGATAGTCCCATCCAGCTGCTGGCACTGTCCTCCAGACAAGGCTACACGGTGACTCTGTCTTACGTTAACTTCATTTTCAGTGACACTTCTTCTACAGGACTGGAAAGTCCTGATTGATTACAGCAAATCACAAGTAGCCCTCGTTCTTCTCAGAAGCAAACACTGGGATCACGATCCCAAGTATTTTGTATTTGAGGATGCTGTGGGGTTTGGCTTGAAGTCCCTCATTTTCCTGCCAATTTCAAATATGATTCAAAACTGAGTTCATTTTCTCATCTGTTGCAGTCATTCTCACAGGACTTTGTTAGCAGCAGAATATAGAGAAGATTAGAAGAAAATAAGTTGGAAGAATTTCTGGAGCTGGCACATCCAAAAGGATTTAAGAGGCTAGATCAGATGACGAGGACATCATCTTTATATTAATCCCTTCCTTTCATGCACATTTTGGAGGTCTAGGAGGAATTCTCTCTTGCCTAGATTTTTAATATGAAAAGCTACTCATGTAGAGACCTCTACTGTAGAAGATATCCTTTGACTGTCTTGTCATTAACAAACATTAAATTATTAGCTAATGAAAGATGGTGACACAGTAAAGCAATCCAAGAACAAATCCTATACCACTTGTGACTCCTTCCCAGTAAGTTAAATTTCAGTAGGACTTTTGCTATTGTTCTCAGTGGACCGCAAAGAGAAACTTCAGCTGTAATCAGTAGTGATTTCAAGGCCAATAAAAAGGAGTAAATAAATGCCACAAAGAATTGTTCTTAGGGTGCTGGCAACAGCACAGCGACAAAATTAGCCTCTGTTTGTGACATTCAAACAGATAGGAGCCTCCCAGGTGGAAGAGATGACACATTAAACAACAGCCTCTCACTCCATCATATTTGACCCCAAAAGAATGACAAAGCTCATATTTAAGGAAGAAATTACTATGATCTGCTGGGCATATTATATTATGAAAGTCATCTCGTGTGCATTTAGAGACATAGGTACAGAACAGTGTGTGATATAAGAGCTTTTTCTACATTATGGAAAGATAAGTCTGTAGCTGAGCTTCCTACACAAAATAAAAGCTTTTTGATCTGTCTGTAATGCAGAAATTTTGTTGCACAAACAAGAGGAGGGAAGGTTATAATTAGTTCCATTTAAAAACAAAAAAAAAAACCCAATGGAGACTGCACAAATAATGTGCAGTGAAAGAAATGCAACAGGCTGATAGTAAAGTTACCTCAGCAGATTTACTGTGCTTCTCTCTTTATGAGGAGGTATCAGCAGAGCACTGCACGTGGGCTTAAAAAATGAGTTTAGAACTGCTATATGTGTGGGGAAGGTAGTCCCATGTTACCACAGGTCCCACCGAGATAGACATCGAGCCTAATAGCATATCAGACTATATAGCTGATTATTATTAAAAATGCAGTACAGAATATTTTGCTGAAGGAAGTCCCTTACTGGGCCAGATCCCGTCCTGCAAGGCTGCTCTGGGGAATGAAGCCATCCCAGTGGGCTGACAACCATCTCCTGGGGACAACATCCCATCCACAGGAGAAACTCAGCACAGCACTGACCTTCCCAGGAGGAGATTTGCTGTATAGCACATACAGGTCCCAGAGAATAAGTGACATTTGAAACAAAGCTGGGTCAGTTCAGTTAGAAATGGATTTAAACCCAGTGGATTTCTGGAGATGTCAAGCCAGGTAACTTCTAGAGTGTTTTCTCCACAGGAAATTTGAGGCTTTTTAGATAAATATTTAAAGTGAAGCAGGTAGGTATTCATTTATTTAGGATTCCTGCTGAAGGCAATGAATTTGTAAACAAAGCAAGCAAAATAGGGTAGGAATCTATTCTAAAAGAAGCATAATTAAGAGCACTTTATTTTCACAGCCCACAGTAAAACCCTTCAATAGCTAGAACATTTGCTGGTTTTGAAAGCTTGAATATTTCAAAAAGACTGTTTTCCATCCAATATCACAAGAGGGAAATAACCAAGATCAAAATAATGTCTCACAGATTTTATTTTATGTATGAATCAACTAGTCTAAAGGAAATACTACCTTCTTTGACTAGAAGCATGGAAGAGTTCAAGGAAACAGTATGTATTTTTAAAAGAAAAACCTAATACACATGTTTGGAAAGGAAGAGGACAAGACTTAAGCTCCTGGCAGTATTTGCAGACATCCACAGACACTTTGAATAGAGGTATTCTTCTGGGGGCTTTCACCTTGCCTGAAGGTTTTGTACTTGTTCCAGGTCTTGCACTGTTTATTACATTTTAAAAAGTCAAGTTATTCTTTCCTACTGCACTGCAAACTAGAACATCAGTCTTGCTAATTTTGGGGACTCAAGAGCAAACAGAGCAGGGGAAGAGCCAGACACAGATGAAAGCATGATTCTAAAAAAGCAATTTAAGTTTCCACTTTAAAAAAGTAATTATTTAAAAAAAAAAAAAATCAACAAAACCAAACAGAAGAAGTAAGGATTTCCCTCAAACCTGCAGCAATAAAGTCTGTTAGTTTTCTGCTTGCAATATTAAACCCAGTCCTGTTAAAAATGCCTGTCCCAGCACTGCATCACATCAGCAATACAGGAAACATTGCGAGGGACAACTTCTTACGCTTTTGTCAGACCAAGACAAATAAACAGACAGAAATCCAACACTGAAGAGTAAGATTAAAGCCATAAATAAAGAGATCGCATGTAAAGTAAGCAATTGCAGATTACAAGGAATTCTTTAAAATAGATACTAAAAAGAAGTAGTGAAACTTAAAACACAAAACCCCACACATATACTGCAGTCTCATATAACTTTTGGAGTATTTAAAAAGAAGACATTCATTCCACCCTGCCAGTGTGCCAGTTTGTATGGAGAGGAGCTGTTCTGCTCCACTGAGTTTGCACTGTATGTTGTATGACTACTAGTAGCTCCACTTGGCACGCTCCAGCTCCTGTGGTTTTATCTTCATCCTATATTCCAAAAAAGAGCTCCTGTGTTCATTGTCAAGGTTTACTACTACCCTCCAAGAACTACCCAAGTCCTAGAGTCCAGACTTGTGGGAATTCTGTACAGCCAAGCAAAGCAGGAGGCTTTTAGACAAATTCCAACAGCTTTATCAGGTTTGCAAATCAAGGAAATGTCTTTCAACGTGACGAAGCCAAATCTTACATGGCATCAAACACTGATTCATTACTACATGAATTCTGACTCCTACTGATCATCCAAGGCCTCATTTTGGTACACACTATATGAACAGAATAAAGAGTTTCTTCTCTACAGAGTTTTAGAGATAAGAAACAGATTGATAGAGCTGGATATGACTGTCTCCAAACCTGAACATTCTCCCTAGGCAACGTTCCCTAGAAGTGACATCCTTTAACTAACAGGGATGCTGGCTCTTAATCCTCATCAAATTCTTTGAAGGAAAGGATGGCTCAACATACTGCATCTCTGAAGCAATTTTTTTCCAGGTAATCATTAAGTACTCAATTGCTATTAGAGCTTATTGGAGTGAGAAACAGCAGCTTTTAATGAAGATTGCAGTCATCAGCATTAGCAGTCCCGAATTTCACATTTCCACTAAGAAATTATCAGAAAGACACCCTTTTCCAGTATTCAGAAAAGTGAGGAAGGACGATCATGTTTTTGCAATAATCTGTTTCTTAGGGACCAAGGCTTTTAACTTTCCAAAGCAATGGAAACTTCAGACATTTTTAATGAAAAAGGGATTACCTTCTACATTAATTCATGACCAAAGCATGGTTCCCCCTTCCCCTCCAGTCTCCTGAGAATAACATAGCAGCGAAATAACATCTTGTCACACATGCACATCAGCAAAAGCATCTGTAAATTCTCATTCAAGAACTGAATTTGTGGTAGTGGCTCATAGCAACACATAAAACAGAAAGAAAACAGCTTAATTGGCCTTTTAAAAGAAAAGCCAATTCCTAACAAATGCTATTTTAACGTGTTAACTGAGGAAGATGGACGTGAACATTTGAGGGAGGGCAGGGAATGGAACATCTTATTTGTATAATGCCTCTTCGCATCATGGCCAAGTGTTAAATTCCAAGGATCATGTTGTAGGGCAATCTGAAGTGCTATTCTACATGTAAGTGAACACAGTTAATTAAAGCAGCACCTCTTGGCACAGACAGAAGTCACATACTTTTAAATTAGCCCCTGTATTTTGGCAGACCTTTCTTCAGCGGGTTAATAAGTCATCTTTTTAATGATCAGACTTCAACAAATAAGAGACACTGGAATAACCAATTTTAAGTCATTTCTTCCAGCTTCTCCTGGCCTTTAAACTCCTCTCTTCTTCCACAGTTTCACTGGCTTTATGAATGGTTGAGAGGTGAATCTGGAAGGCTGGAGGTCCTCCTCGAGCTCTGTTGGGAAACAGTCCCGAGTATCCATCACTGGAGCCAAGATGTGAGAGCCTTTCTCATATTAGCTGCAGCAAATCCATGTAGAGTAATTACCAATCTGACATTTGGCAATTCTGTTGAGCCTGTTTGCACCACTGCTCTGACATGTCAGACATGTCGAAAATACAAACTAGAATAATTGCATAGCCAGGGTCAGACATAAAACCATTTTTTAAGTTAATTGCCTAGTACTTCAGATAAACAAAGATTTGGGCTTTTTTGCCAGCAAAGCTCTGTCACTGCCAATTACCTCTTGAGTTTCCTGGCTACTGGCAGCCATCAGCATACTGTCACAGCTAAATGGCTCCAGAAAACAAGTATTCTTGAAAAAGAACAAACAGTGCTTACATAAACTAAGAGATAAAGGGCAGTGAGAAGTGAGGTACTGAACACTGATGGCCCCTTACCTTGAGCAAGGCATACTCAAGGAACTGGAATAATGTTATATCAGGAGGACTTTGCCAGTTAAACAAACTGATCTCATCAGCATATCTATATTGCTGCAGGTGTATTAGTCTAATTTTCATCACTGTAGGGAATCAAAGCCGTTATACAGATGTGGAATTATACACAAGTAAGTGCACTCACGACCACTTTCCCTAAAACAGTACATACATGGTATATGTGTATCTTTGAGCTGCAACCCACAGACAGAACTGCAAATGAGGGAGCAACAAATGAAACACAGCAATACCCAAAACAAGATGTAATTCCTTTCAGTTTACCAGAAGGATTCTTCTTGTAAAATGTTTTCTTTGACAAAATTAGTATTTAGTGATAATAGTTATTCTGAAAAAGGAGATATTTTGATGGTTTTCTTTGATGTAAACAGGAGGTGAACAGATTAACTGTCCTAGCTCAGAATTGTACAACTAGACTACAAGTTAGTGTTGTTAACTGAGAAAATGTCTGTTCTGCTTTAAAATATGTATATATATATATATTTATATATATATATGTAGATATATAAATAACACTTATTTTATACAACATCTCTGGAGTTATTTTGGCTCCCCAGTACTAACAAATAGGGCTTCCCTGTTGTGTGTTTTTGTTTTGTTTTTTAAGTTTAGTCAGTGAAAGCAGTGACTCAGATTACACCTTGGAAATAAATCAGTCCACCAACTGTTATTTTTAGTCAACTCTCCAAATCTGCAACACTGGTTAAATATTTGGTCTCACAATACAGTGGACAAAAGTTGTGAATAGCACTAAATCCCAACCTACTGATTTGAGCTGAAATAAGACAGTCAGGGACCAATCTTCCCATTACTTCTAAACAAAAACTGCATGCTGTCTTTTATATTCTTGCAATAATTAAAAAAAAAAATCCTATTGTTTAGAGGAGCACTTGGTCCCCAAGGAAATAATTCCTTTCCAGCTAAACAGATTTTTACTTTTGTTTTGAATCTCTGCCAGGCAGGGAAACCAAATACAGGCCTTCCTTACTCGGTTTCCCCCCCTTCCCATGAGCTCTTTAACCATCTGTGCATGATCATGGCCCAGCCTTTCTTTCCATCCCTCCAAAAAGCACACAAGGATTCCTCCCAAACATGTCTCGCCACGGGAACGCGTGGCTGCTGGGGATGGTGCTTGTGAACTTGGGGTTGGACTATGTGTGATATGAAGTCACTCCCCAGGGGCCATCGCAGGCCTGATGAGGAGGGAGAAGCTGGGGAACTATTTTTCCTCTCCACACTTGGGAAAGCACCTCTTCCCTGAACTGCCCTTGTCCCTCCTGAACCGTGTGTGCCAGGGAGGGCCCTGTCACTCCCTCCCCTCCCGCTCCCAACCACCACAGCTGGCACTGAAGCCTCTACAGGTTTTCTGTGCGCTCCCTATTTCAGTGACTGCTCTGTAGGGTTTCTGTCTGTAAATCCATGCACTAATGAATTCACTGACCACTCTTCTGCATGGCCTTGCTGAACCGTGGAGCTGTCCTATACCATCCCTCTCCATGGCTGCTCAGGATGTTCCCTGTCATGCCCTCTGTGGGGATTCAGTGCTAAATCTTGAAATGCAAGCTACATGCCTGGAAAAGGGAGCGCTTGCAAGGGAAGAGAAGTGCAGTTGCACCTCATACATTGCTTCCTCCGATTTACACACTCCTGTCTAGTCCCTGCTGCATCTGAAAGTATTGCAAGCATTTGGAAGGACTTCTAGATGTACTTGCAGAAGGTTCCAGCTCAGGTTATGTTCTCCAGGCTTCCCATAATGTACATAACACATTTCCAGCTCTGCTGGGCACTGTGGAACGCACAGCCCAGACTGCAAAACGTGTACAGGTGGACAGCCACAAATTCTAACTGCATCTTTCAAAATGGAAACAACAGCAAAATAACAAACTTTTCAGGAACATAATGCAACAAACTGAATCCCAGTACGCACAGCAAACCATCACTGAAATGCAGTTAAAGACACTGTTATGTGTGTTTCTCAAACGTCTAAATAAATTGGTATTACTAACAGAATAAACAGATAGGAAGCCCAAATATATGAAGCAGCGTGTTCTTTTCTTCCCTCCACCATTCAGGATCAAAACCAGTCTCTAGTTTGTGCACATACCTGAGCTGCTCTCACTATCCCTTCAGCTATGCTGAAATCATCCCTGTGGACATTAGTTCTTGCAGCAATGTTATCTACAAAGAAAAAGCCTTTTAAGACTGCAGATCTATTCATACTTGGTTAACACATCAGCTTGAAAGAAAAGGGTCTTGGTCCTGCAGCTCTGCAATAAATGTTTAATTAAAGCCGCAACACTGGTGGCAAGTAGCAGAATTTGGTCTGTGATTTTTTTTTATTTTCCCAGATTTGTGTCATACAAACTGCATTGGCATGGAGTGGATCTCAAAAGGATTACTGATCTTCAGACAGAGAGGAATAAAACTGGAGTATACTCCCTCTGCTGCAAAGTGCTATCAGCAAGTTACACTTCTACAAGTGACTTTGAGGAAAAAGCTGTAGAAACAGCAGTATGGATGGTCACATCCTGGAAGTTACCAAAAGCTAAAAAGTTTAACTTGCCTCCCAAGGTAAACAATTAACACAAAGAAGTTGTGCAAGGGGCAGAGCAAATGTATCACTGTGCCACACTTTTGAACACACTGTCACACCCTGATCCCTTCAAAAAGTAAAAAATATCCCATGAAGCCTGTGGTTTTGATACAAAAAAAGAGAGAATTTATAGCTAGTTAGTACCAGATCCATGTTTAACATTAGCTGTAGAAAAACAACTGAACAATTAAACACTCCACGTCAATTTGCCTTATGCAAATGGTAAGGCTTGTAATAAGCTTCCATTGTTAAAGGTTCTCCCAAAAGCGCCTGTCACGCACAGCAGTCCTGGCAACACTGCATGTTCCAGTAACAGCAAGGACATCCTTGAAGCAGCAGCTCAGCCATGTCTGAGTATGGTACTGCCCTATAGCAGGTTGTTATAGAGTTCCAACACACAAAATATATATTTTTTTTAATTCAGTAATGAGACATTAATTAATTTGTTACCTGGTAGAGTTGGTGCAACTCCTCTAGATGTCCTGCCTGAGCTGGTTATGGGAAGCCATCCAGCCTTTCTTAGAAGGGCAGTTCTTGATGCTGGGCTGCTGTAAGAACCCCTGCAAAAAGCCTTAGACAAGGAAACTTCTTAACATCACTGGGCAAGACGCATGCTGAGAATATTTGTTCTAAAGCAAACACTGGCAGGAATAAATCAAGAAGTTCAAAAGGAAATAAAAAGGTTCGGCAGCTTCTATCCACAGACACCAGAGTAAGCTTGTTTCTTACTCAATTAGACAATACTACTCCTAATCCACCCAGAGACATTTTATAGGGGCCTAGGAATGCTTGTAGAGGACAGAACATATTTAAAATATATAATTTATAGTTGCTAGTATCATTTTATGTTGTTCAAAAATATTTTGGTGTGAGTTTGCACCAGTTTCCCAAAGTAACATAGTAAAAGTAACCTAGTCTCACTAACTACAGACCCCAGTGTGTGAAAATGGAACACGCTGGACAGGTGATGTTTCTAAGTAAAAAAGCAAACTGTGTTATTCCCCCTGAATGAGGAGCACAGGACAGCAGGAAAATAAAGGTATATACAGGAAGTGACAGAGTGAAGGTGACAAACACCTGAACCACGAGGTAACTCAGATGCAGCATGGGCACACTTCTGTAAATGTCAGGGTTTTATTTCATTCACCTAGCACACACACTCTACATTATTAGCCTTCTTGTAGCCCGCTCCTGTCCCCCGTGACAGGACACCTCATCCCCCAGGGGAGAGATGCACCTTGTCAATCAGTCTTCCTTCAACTGACGGGATAACTCAGGTCTACCAATCTCTTTGTCCTCATGAGCAGAGCTGAAAATCTCTTGTCGCTCCATAACTTTTCTCCTAGATTAGATCCCCCTCTCCACCTCCCTCCACTGAAAAAGGCAAGAGTCCTCCCAGCCACTTCAGCAGCCCTGGACTGGGATATCAAAAGGATGTCAGTACAAATAAAGTGTTCCAACTCTCCCAGCTCTCCTGTGAGCTCAGGTTTTCTCCTTCAGCCCCTCCTGCTCCGTAACTACCTTAACCTCCCCAGCCTCCACCCTCCCACTGCCTCCTACATTTCCTCACTCATTTTTTCAGCGTGTCTGCTAGCAGGCAAACTATCAGCTGCCTCTTGGCAACCACTGATCATCAGGCTATCGGCCCTTACAGGACCAGAATGTGCAACCAGGCTGTGCCCTCTAAGCTAGCCCAGTTTGGGACAAGGGTCTTGTTACTGTGATTAAGAACTCCACTACATTGCAGGAAATTATGAAGGACCAGAAAGGCCTAAAAAGCTGGGTCTATAAAGATAAACATTAAATGGTATCAGTCCTAAACAGAAAGAGAAGTGAGCTGGGAATAATAATACTGGGATGCAAGGGAGAAACGAGACACCTGACTAGGACAGGGTTTCAGCAGGGAGTGAGATGTTGCCTGCTCCTTGGGACAATGCCTTCCCTAAAATTGCTGCCATTTCGCAATTTCCCAGGCACATCATGCGTAAAAGCTTAGCTCTTCCATCACATCATACCCTACACAAACAGCCTTTGTGCACCCTAGGAGGAGCTGAAATCGCCCACAGCACTTGTTGAAATCATTCCCTGAGTTGAGAGCCATGACAGACACACACAGGACCTCATTCTAGGCTGCAAAGAGGTTTGAGAGGTTTGAAGCCGAGGAAGCCACACATGTATATTGTATTTCACATTGCAGAAGGAGGATGCCTTGCGGACAGCGTGCATGTTAATCTTCTATGCAGATCAAGGAAAAAAATTAAGTAATCCAGGATACAATATCTAGCTATTTATAAAATTTTCCATTTCATTTGCTGGTAGAAAAGCAAGTGTTAAATAATCAAAATATAATGTCTGACAGTTTTTTAGAAAACCTCGGCACCACAATATTTAAATTATATCATTATGCGCTTTTTAAAAGCCTGATTGGAAAAATAACATCATTTTGGATTTTCTCAACATTTGGTGCGTCAGCTCTCAGTGTCTAAGAGCCCTATAAATAGATGTTTGGACCACCTCAACACAATTCCTGTATGCAGTTTTTCCATAATCCACTTAACTCGATTATTCAAATAAAGTGCAACTGGATCTTTTCTTGGGAACAGGGATTATGCAATGCTCAGTACAGGAGGTTCAAGAAAAACACTATAATGCCAAACATGAGCTGCGAACACTCGCAGAGCAGCAGAGTTTGTTTATTTACATGCTGCATTTCCATTTCTTTTTCACCTAACAGCCACTAGCTCCTTTTGCTTCTTCTGATCTACCAAACTCTTTCTCTTTTATGTCTTAGTACACCAAGAGTGTAGCCAAGCAGTTAAACATCAATTGCCAAGTGATTAACAATGATAATATAATTGCAAGATGATCAAAACTTGAATATAACTAGATCCCTACACTGCTAGGAACTACTGTTTCAAATTAAAATTATAAACTCAGATACTACTGAGGAGATTTTGCCAAAACCCACTGAATTCTGGAGTTTGTTAGAAAACCAAAATATTTACAGTTTCAGGTCAGAGATGGCTAACTATTATGAGCACAGCTTTCTACACACATAAAAGTTTTTTTTTTCCCTCGCATTTCTAGAAGGCAACTGCTATTCATACGCTCCCTTAACCTCCTTAAGAGCCTTCCAGTTACATTTATATAAAAATAAAAAATTATGATTCAGCAATGAGAACTCTGACTGGAAGCTTTGAAAATCTACTGTATAACACTAATTTAATACACATACACATATATACCTATATGTATCTAAACCATATTTGAGGATGAATTTTATTAGCTGTGTCTTTCTTTTCCTTATATATTCAACACATAAATTATTCACCTAGTGTGAACCACTTGGGTAAAGAACTCTATGAAAGATTTAAGTATATAATTTGATACAATAAATATTAGTGTAGAAGAAAGCTTCTGGATAAAATGCATTTAGATGGATTCTTTTCTTCATAAAAATGGTCAGTTCAACACTCAAAACTTGTTTCTAAGGGTCCCAAATTCATCTCGTGCTTAAGGTTAATTTAGAACCTCAGTAGCTTACGCCACCTCTCCAGGGAACTCCCAGCTATGGAGACCCATAAGCTAGGAGCAAGTCTCAAAAAGGGCTGTTTTTAGCAGAATGCAGTGTAGGTTATGGAGTTAT